>CM050326.1:44839431-45014431 GCA_027475135.1 Bactrocera correcta
TGCTACAAACGCGGCATTTAAAAAAATTTTGGAGCTGTAAACGCACCGCCGTCATTGATGAAGAAATTGTGGAAGCAGCAGAGGGATTCGCAAACACTAAGGTATCAGGCCTAGATGGCATTCCGAAAAAGACCCTAAAAATTACTAGTAAACACAAATCCGAGTAAACACAAATGCGCTCCATTTACGGAACTTTTTACGCTTATGCTTACAAGAGGAATTTTTCTCTAAAACTTGGAAAAAATCAGCGTCTAATGATTATACAAAAACCAGCAGGAGAGCTAGGTTCCTACCGATCTTTATGGATGCTGGAAACAACAGGAAAAATAACGCAGCACATAATCTGGGAGCGGCTAGAACAACACCTAGAAAGAGAACCACCTAGCTCAGCTGAAAATCAATATGGTTTTCAAGAACACATCTCAAGAATAGACGCCATCAGAAAGCTTATGGAGGTCGCAAGCAAGGCAATTGAAGGAACCAGGTGGTTGTATGGTTCGAAAGAATGCTGCGCGGTAGTTACCTTCGATGTAAAAAATGCCTTCAACTTGGCGTATTGGTGGCATATTATAGAAGCACTAAATCAAACTATCACCAAAGAAAACACAACTCTACTTTCGGAGGATCATATCTCATCTATACCTTTCGGATAGGTTGCTGCTATATGGCACAGAAGAAGGACCTAAAAATATATTGTGACAGGCGGAGTAGCACAAGGCTCATTACTAGGGGCACTACTCTGGAATGTTTTTTATAACGGTTTGTAACGTCTCCCACTGTCAAAATAAATATAGGGAATCGGGTACGCTGACGATATAGCAGAAACGGCAGTAGATATAAACCAGATAGAGTGGCTATAACCATGTGCAAATATAAATAAATAAATGACTTACATGAACAAAGCTCCAGATAGAAGGTGCCATAACCGAAACGGTACCAAAAACGAGTAGAAGGAACGAGTAAAAGGTTAGAGGCGACTCCGCTCAACATTGAGGGATACAATATCTCAATGTAACATTCGTTGAAATACTTGGGTATGATTATTGATGCGAGGCTAAGTTACCGAACCAATTTACATTGAGTAAGCCCGCGAAAAAGCAGTCAAGATGACGGCTGAACTAACGTGGCTAATATAGGTGGACATAGTCAGTGTAGAAGCGTTCTCCCTTATTCTGTGCCCACATTATTAAGATGAAAGAAAGGCTCTTGGAGAGCGGTTAATCCTTGAAAATATTGTAGCACACATTATACGCCCCCAACAGGTGTGGCACTTTGCTAGAGAATAGACAGCGACAGCCCTAATAGAGCTTAGAAGAAAAGAGTAGCAGAGAAAGAACAAAGGACGTATGCTTAACATAGAGTAGTAAAATATTTAAAAGCTTTTTCTTGCGATAAAATGTCTGGCAGCGATCATGCAAGAAAAATAAAGAGCTATAGGAGACGGAATTAAGGTATAGTACGTCGGTATTCTACTAAAATTGGTGACGCAGAATTCGGTTTCGAAGTGCTTCTGCATCCATAGTGTACTCCAGATCTGGCACCCAGTAACTGTTTTCTGTCTTCAGCTCTCTCAAGAGAATACTCGCTGGAGAGAAATTTCGCAACAATGCAGAGGTAATCGCAGAAACTGAAACTTCTTTGAAGGCTTCAAGCAAATGTATTATAAAAATGGAATTGAAAATTTTGTTGACCGCAATAATCGCTGGCTCACCCACGAAGATACCCCCTATATAGAACAATAAAAATAAATTTTATCGAAACAAATTTTTTTCTATTTTATTCTACGAACTTTTCATGTGGGCTGAGTTGTAATTTATGAGCAAAAGTTGGGAGGACTTTGTTCATAAATTTAAAATTTTTGACATTACTCTTCAAAATGTATGTCGTCCGCCTTAAAGTAATCCCCCTTGGTCCCAATAAACTTGTGTCAACGTTGTTTCCAATCCTTGAAACAGTTGCTGAAGTCAATTTCAGGAATAAATTTCAATCAAAGCGTGTAGCGATTCATGTATAATGACTTCAACTGAATCAAAACAGTTTCACCGGAGTTTGCTGAATAGGCAGAAGTCACACGGAGTTAAATCTTCTGTGGGCAACAAATAGTTAAATCAGGCAAATACGGTGGTTCCGACATTAAAAAAATTGCCGAAAAACTCAAGAAGACAATGATATTTAAAAAACTTAAAGTCTTACGATTTATTGCCCACAGAAGTATATCAAAGAAAATAGTCATGAGTTTGAGTCGTAGATGCCCGGAAATTGATAATTATAAGAAATATGAATTGGATTTGAGAGGTTTAATTTCTCTCAAGTTTAATTTAAAATGGTTGTCTGCCATAAATTCACTACTTTCCGATAGTTTTTACTAATTAATACCTCAATACTACCGTAATTAACCACTTTTTGCCAGGGAATATTAAAAAAAAATATTTTCTGCAACTTTCATAAGTTTCCAATTATGCGCATACACCGAACACAATTCACCAACAGCCACTCCATCTTACTGATTTAGAAGTTATCGCCGAATAAGCTGAAGTGCAAATAACTTTTCTGAAGTATGCAAATTGAACGGCTCAAATGCTCATATCTATATCGATGCATTAAAACTTTCGCAGCAAGCGTCATATTCAGCGCAATAACGTTGGCGCACAAGTGAACGAAAACGAAATAAAAACGAAACAAAAAACTGCGTAAAACAACAACAACAACGGTATGTGTGAAATGAAAACCACACAAACACATACAAGCATATAACTGTACTTTATAGACGCGCACTCAATTGAGGCAGCAGTCGATCGAGCGCGAGTATTTCGCAAAGCAACGTAGAGGTGCGGTAGAAGGAGAAAAGGAAATGGCGAAAGCAAAAATCCGCCATGTCGAAAAACCAATGAACTGAGCTTATCAAAACTTCCGTCATCAGCGTTACACTGCTACAAGCGCGCAAGCACTACAGCTATTTCGAAAAAACAAAACAACAAAAATGAAGAAGAAAAAGTAAAGCTCGAAAATACGCCAAAATATGTGAGGAAAACGAAAAAAAAAAATATTTCAATAACGCAAAGGGATTTACACATACATACATAGTCTCACATATGCGCCAAATTCATGCAATGAGTTGTGCTTGTAAGCATTCGTGTGCGATTGGGTGCCGCTGCATGCTTTTAGGCGCATAGTGAGCGTATGCGACGTGAAAATCAGCGCATGAATGCGAATGCGATTGCGAGTGGAAAATTTGTTGGCGCATATACGCGAAAAATATGCAGCGGATAACGGATAAGTTGGTGCAACATTACAACAACAAAAACAATAATAATAAAAAAAGTTCCGACAACAAAGTAGTGAAGATGACAGGCAACATTACAAAAAATACAACAACTTAGATTACAACAACAAGATATTACAACAACAATATTTATTACAACAACAATTTATATTACAACAAAAGTAACGAAAAGCACTAAAATAAATACAAAAAATACAAAAATAACAGTACATGATGCAACAACAAAAACATTACAACAACAATATTTATAACAACAACCAGAACATTTAAAATTATATAACAGGGATAACAACAAAAATTACAACAAAAAACAAAAAAAAATACAACTACAACAACAACAAGGGAATTATACAACAACTACAACACTTATTACAACAACAGCTCAAAAAATCCACCAACAACGAATGCAACTTCAACTGCGTGACTTCCAAAAACAATGTAACACTGCAACAAAAAAAGGTGTGGCCGTATGGCAGGTGCTTGACTGAGAGCGCAGAGCAAGTGAAACTTTTGCATACCCGTTCATTGATGAATGTATTAGCGCCGCGTTGAGTTTGTTTATGCCGCAACGACAGCTGCCTGGAGCCGGATGCCACAGCTCAACAAATTTTGGCAGCATATAGATCAACTTCCGGTATTTGCACAGTCGCATACACAAACAAAAATAACTATTGCTTTATATATGTACATATATGTGTGCATGTGTGCGTTCGCTTTCGATATTGTGCCGATATCTTTGCATACAAATTTATGCAGAAGTAAGCTTATGCGCAAAAGTTTTGAGTACAACTACTAAAGGGTGATTTTTTAAGAGCTTGATAACTTTTTTTAAAAAAAAAACGCATAAAATTTGCAAAATCTCATCGGTTCTTTATTTGAAACGTTAGATTGGTTCATGACATTTACTTTTTGAAGATAATTTCATTTAAATGTTGACCGCGGCTGCGTCTTAGGTGGTCCATTCGGAAAGTCCAATTTTGGGCAACTTTTTCGAGCATTTCGGCCGGAATAGCCCGAATTTCTTCGGAAATGTTGTCTTCCAAAGCTGGAATAGTTGCTGGCTTATTTCTGTAGACTTTAGACTTGACGTAGCCCCACAAAAAATAGTCTAAAGGCGTTAAATCGCATGATCTTGGTGGCCAACTTACGGGTCCATTTCTTGAGATGAATTGTTGTCCGAAGTTTTCCCTCAAAATGGCAATAGAATCGCGAGCTGTGTGGCATGTAGCGCCATCTTGTTGAAACCACATGTCAACCAAGTTCAGTTCTTCCATTTTTGGCAACAAAAAGTTTGTTAGCATCGAACGATAGCGATCGCCATTCACCGTAACGTTGCGTCCAACAGCATCTTTGAAAAAATACGGTCCAATGATTCCACCAGCGTACAAACCACACCAAACAGTGCATTTTTCGGGATGCATGGGCAGTTCTTGAACGGCTTCTGGTTGCTCTTCACCCCAAATGCGGCAATTTTGCTTATTTACGTAGCCATTCAACCAGAAATGAGCCTCATCGCTGAACAAAACAACACATTTCACATTTGTGAAACACATTTCGAACCGAACACTGATTTTGGTAATAAAATTCAATGATTTGCAAGCGTTGCTCGTTAGTAAGTCTATTCATGATGAAATGTCAAAGCATACTGAGCATCTTTCTCTTTGACACCATGTCTGAAATCCCACGTAATCTGTCAAATACTAATGCATGAAAATCCTAACCTCAAAAAAATCACCCGTTAAAAATATAACTGTACACGGCACAAGCAAGCATAAGTAAGCAGAAGTGCGCATAAGTATTTACTCAATGAATTATTTATGACGATACTTTGTTGCTTATGAAGAGATAATGCTTGTTTACTTACGGCTTCGAAACTATGTATGACTTGGTATTAAGAAATATCAACGAATTTGTGTGTGTAGATGTGTGTAAAGTCATGTGGGGGTAAAAATAAAACAAAAACAAAACTATTGCAACAAAGTGTTTGCTAAAGCGTAAAAAGGACTAACGGCATCACAGAAAACAAAAAAATATGTATGATTTACGAACGGAGAGTCGGGTGTATGAGTTCATTATAAGTTATAATAAGTATACTCGATCCAAGAATTTCACTTTGGTCCGTTTCTATGGCAGCTACATACAAAGTCTATTGCAAAGAAACAGGACTGTTTAAACCACCAACAACAAAAAATTAATATTTTTCAAAAGTAATATTTTTTTATTCAAAGTAGTTTCTTTGTGTACAGCGTTTAGCCCGGTCAATTAGCATTTCAGATGAGTGTTTAAGGTCATTTTTCGGAATGCTCTTGAGAATTTCGGTCGTTGCCTTTTGGATAGCTGAAATGTCCTAAAATTAGAGTCCTTTCAAGGGCAAATGAAGTTTTCCGAATAGGTAAAAGTCACAGGGTGCCAGATCAGGCGAGTAGGGTGAGTGATTAATGGTTAATATGGAGTTTTTTGTCAAAAAATCAGTGACAAGTGTCGACCGATAACACGGCGCATTATCGTACAGCAGGCGTCAGGACCCTGCCTCACGGTATTGTGGTCGAGCACCACGAATGCGACGCTTCATAATACCAAGGTAAAACACAGCATTATTCGCTTGGCCAAGTGGGACGAACTCTCGGTGTACAATACCCTCGAAATCGTAAAAACAAATCAACATTGTCTTTATTTTTGACTTCTGAAGACAACTTTTTTTCGGTGACTTCTGATCGTCACAGAATTCCTCACGACCTGATCACCACAAACTTTTTTTTTATCATTTGAAATGTTTCAGTAAGCGTTTTCCCAAGTTTAAAAAAAAAAAAATTTAATATTTGCTCTTTGTTCAAAATTCATTTTACGACCGATGACCAAAAGCTGCTGTCACTTTTTGATTGATAACGATACGATATCGATTGTAGTTATCCAATTGTCTTAAAATTTTTACGAAATGTCAACAAGAGATCAAACTTTTTATTTCACATACCCACTAATAGGTGGCGCCACCAGAAACAGTTATATTTAAAAAGTTCTGTTTTTTTTGCGACAGACCTTGTATATCTAACCGAACTACCGACCTAATTTTTCTGAGGTTAGAGTTCTTAGTACAGGAACTTGATTTTGATTTGTTAATTTGTACAGCAGCAATACCCCAAAAACAGTTCAGATATTGGCATTTCCGACAAATTGAGCAGCTTTTTGTAAAGGGAAAAAACCTGTACTAAATTTCTGATCGACATCTCAAAAATTAGAGGACTAGTTGGCGTATATATAGATAAAATGGCTAAAAAGATTCAGGTGATCATTCATGTACCGATGCGAACTTAAAGCAGCCTGTTAGACTAAGAAAATAAAGGTAATAACATTGTTGGTAAAAATTTTCAATACAAAATCTTATTTAACCAACCTAAAGGCTTAATGATATGAAAAAGAGCAAAGTAACATTCTCCAAGCTAATTTTATCACTCAGATGAAATTTCTCAGAGCATTATCATTATTTATAAATTTAAAAAAGTACTGCTATATAGTTAACAGAACCATATATTTTGCATAATGAAATGTGGATGCACCTGTCATTTGCGATGGAATTGATAATCGGGTGTTCGAAATATGATATATTTATGGAACTACTGTTGGAAAGTTATTCAAAACTGATTCATGACTCATCAGCTCCGAGAGGACATTTTTGCTCAAAAGAAAGGCCTAATTCGTTTGAAATTGTCATCCGCATGAATGCTATCAATGTTCACTTCCAAAATGCTACTCGGTAAAAAAAAAAATATAGAGAAAATATTTACGGAGCGCACTGATACATGCATCATACATCAATCCACAATCCTTGAGACCTCTAGCTATGACTACAATATTATAAACGATTACCTAACAGTTTGAGAATGAAAAAAGCTATAAATAATGAATATTTTAGTAGTTTTAATAAAATTAAAAAGTTTTTGTTGTCAGCCGAGTTAAAAATTTGTTCGAACTTAAAGTCACTATATATTTGACCCGGACTACTCCATTCATAGTGCGCTTACACCAAAGCGATGAAAATTTAATTGATATATACAACCGAATTTCATGTGAAGTCTGATCTCTGTATGTCGATTATAAAGGCGAATTTTGTCCATCTCCTTCGAAGTAAACTCCTCCCGCTGCCATACATTTATGCCAACGAATTTTTTAGTCGTCATAGCAATTTTAAAAATTCTCCATCATGATAGGCATCAGAGGCTTCTTCGATTCAGCTTGTACATCCTCAATTGAGTCAAAACGGTTTCCTCGGAGTGGTCATGTGAATTTGCTGAATAGCCAGAAGTTAGACGAAGGTAAATCAGGCGGATGTGGTGTTTGCGGCACGATATTAGTTGAAAATGTGGCGAAATGATCACGAAAAACCAATGCAGTATGAGATGGTGCATTATCGCACTTCTTTGTTCAATAAATTCAGATATAATTAGAATCAAAGAATTCACTTTAGAGCCTCACAAAGCGACACGTATCTCAAATACAGTGAATATTTTGACGTAAAATTTAGCATAGATATCACTAACAGTACTACTAACTTATAGAAAAAAATTTACCGATTCGAAAGCACGCAAAGTATAAATTAAAAATTCACCTTTCATTATGATCACAGTAGTAATTTGCTAGAAATTTTGTGTTTCTAGTGAAATCGCGACTACGGAATCGTTGAAATGTTATGGACGTGTTTCAGGGTGTTTATGTTTTAACGTGCAGAGCGCCACAAGGTATTCAGTGAAGGTTGTGAAGTCATTTAAAACTTGCCTGATTCGAGTGGACCGTCATATTCTTGCCCACTTGGTTTCCTACTGAATTTTTGTAGCAAACTGGACCTTAACTAAAGGAATAGATCTACTTGCGAATTTCAAAAAAATTATTTGTTAAATATATGTGTATCGAATATATATTTCAGAATATTTGTCGACCAGTTTGTTTGCAACAACTGTTTAAGTCGGTACACCTCAGTATTGCGTTGCAAATTTTGCAATGGATAAAAATATAGAACAAAGAATTTGTGCCAAATTTTGTTTTTCTCACCAAATTTCGTGTCTGGAATCATTATGAATGTTGGAAAGGACTTCAGTTTTATCAAAAACACTTTCGAGAGATCATTGAAGACATGCCTAGTTCTGGACGACCTTCCACCTCTTCAACTGATGAAAATATTAAAAAAGTGAAAGATATGGTGCTTGAAAATCGTCAGGAAATTCGACATTTCCCACTAGTTCGATAAAGCTAAATTTATTTCATTAACAGTACCATATACATGCCTCTTTGGACACGCTGGATCCGATCCGATTCTATATGCGTATATGAATTTGACATACATACAAGTCAACAATCATCTAAATGGAGGGGAAAAAACTAGTCGAAACATTTCCCGAGGGACAAGCGGTGAGTAGGGAGTTCTATTTGGCCGTATTGAGGCGTTTGCGAGAGAACATCCGTCGAAAACGGCTGAAATTGTGGAAGAACAATTCATGGATTTTATACGATGATACGAACGAGTGACGATCGTGATCAATGCGGACGTTAAAAAACGCAATGAATACCATCGATCAACCACCGTATCCAATAGATTTTATTCTGTGTAATTTTTTCTTGTTCCTCAAACTGATATTTATAGAAATAATTTTTAAAACTACCGCAAAAATAAATTTCAAAACTCGGTCTGCGTACAAGCCAGCAGCATGGTCTTCCACTATTGTAAGCAATAATTTCGATTAAGCACTGATGTACGCGACTGTGCACGGCTTAATCGCATCAATTCATACAATTTTCCATTATTTACCGCTGCATTTAAATACAACAACAACAACAACAACAACAACAACAACTAACACAAACGACACTAACATAATCAACATTATATAATATAATGCAATTGGCAACTACACGATTGATAAGAGCACAAATGATGCGTTGAGTTTGCCAGCCAAGTGCGGGCAACACGGCGTATGAGTGACACAAAGCGCCAGTAAGGCTGAGCAATTGTGCGTAGATGTTGTTGTCGGCGTTGTTTTTGTTATTATGACAGCATACAGAATTGTGGATTACTATATATACACTGTTGTTGTTTTTGTATATACGTGTTGTTGTTGGCGCTTATGATACCTTTGAATTACCACAACAATAACAATAATAATCGCTGCAACAACAAAAGCAGTGGGTACCAATTGCAGGTACGCATACATATGAGTATATACTAGCTAGCTATAGTTGTACAGCAGCACGCACAACACACGCGACAGACACGCGCTAGCGACCGCGCAATCAACGCCAACACACAAAGCGCCACACAATGCCGACTCATTTGCAATTGAAGCGGCAATGCAGGCGGCAACCCTTTAATACGTACAAAAGCCTGCGCCATCAATGTCAACATTCTGCCATGTCTCGCTACTTGACGGCACCAATTTGTGCCTGCGGTGGCGCGTCCGGCGTCGGGGCTGGGGCGGTTATGGGCGCCACGACTGCAATAACCAGCAACGTAACCGTTAGCGAAACGCGCTTTGCATGGCCATACCTACGCTTTACCTTTACAGACGTGGCGCTTGTGCGTAAAAATGCGAAAAATGCGAAGCAACCAATGCAGCAAAATCGTTGATGGACAGCGCGCGCGCTCATCATTGTACGTTGACGCGTCATCAAATAGCGTATATTCGTTGTCGGCAACTACAGTAGGACTGGCGGCGCATTCTTGCAACAGCATAGTTTCGGCGCTTTCACAAAGCGCGGATGATTAGCGCGGAGTAAGGTGATGCGCAAAGTGGGGTTGAGATGTGTTGGCGTCCGAAAATTATGCTTTTAAGTGTAGCATAGCGCACACCTGCACGTCGCGCTTTATTTTCACAAGCGCGCATAGACGCACACAGGCCGCGCTATATTTTCACAAGCGCGCATAGACGCACGCAGGCCGCGCTATATTTTCATATGCGCGCATAGACGCACACGATCGCGCACTAATGTGGCGCCAATGTTATGAGAAAAAGAAAATTACACGCCGCCGTGCATATGTACTTGCCACTGACGCATGCCGCGCGCATACTGGCAGATGTACGCATTGAGCGCCGCTATCTCACAACGCTAAGGCAATGCAGGCAAATACGGCAAACAGACAACCAAAGTACGCATTGCGAAGCGGCGGACTCGCACGTTATTAATTCGCATTTGGCGCGTAAACCGCCGACCATACAGACTCATAAATATTTACCAATGCGTGGCTAGTGCCGTGTGCATGTCCTTATTAGCGTACGAACGCGAGTGCCACTGCACACTCATCATATATGTGCGCGCCACTCCAGTGTGCAGACTTTTTCTTTATGTGCTTTTGCGTTGAAATTTTGTTTTGTTTTTGTTGCTGTTGTTTCTGCTATTTGGCTCGTTATTGCGGCTTTGCATGTTTAAGCCACACCACTGCACTTTTGGCGCTGCCCCTCCTCTCTCATCTGTTAGGTGCACAATTATGTTTCTTTACTTTTTCAACGCGTCACACACACACAACACCACTGCATACCTACTACTCGGCAACACTTGGCAACTGTGGCAAGTGTGCGCTCATATTCAAAGTTTGTTTGGTTGCGCGCGCGCTCGCAAGTTGAGGTGCGTCTGTGTGTGCATAGCGTTGGTATGTTCGGTTGACTGCATTGCAGTAATGTGCGCGCCGCGTCTACTCAGGCGAGACTGCCACGCCGCTGTGGCTTCTTTTGTTATCGCAACAGACCATGCCACAATTGCACATTGCGTTGCCCTCCATACTTACTCGCTACCTGCCACATTGCATGGCACTGCGCTATATGCGGCTCTAAGCCAATGCTATTACCGTTTTCGTATGCCCCTTCACCTGGTCTTTTCTTTTGCAATTGAATAAAATTTAAAATTGTTCGTACGTGGCAAAGTTAACTGTAAATTAAAAAGCTGAAAAATCTTGCAGGAAAATATAACGATAAAGTCGAAGGTGTGTGTTGTGCGGTGGATTGTATGATTTAAATGACAATTGCAGTCGCGGTTGTATTTTGACATAATGTTTTGTGGGCCAAGAAAATGCTGATATTTTTTTTTTTTCTTTCCTACCGTAATTTAATTGAAATAATAATTCTAAAAGTGTTATTCTGTCTATTTCCGAACTACAGAAGACCAGATTTATTCAAAATTAAATAACGAGTGATCCAAGTAAAGCTACTTTTTTTCAATTGCCTTTTTTTGGCAGCTCACGCATAAGTCGTCTCAAGCTGTCATGTTATTTTTGTTCAGTAGTGTTTGACATTTCATCATGGAAAGACTTATGCCTGAACAACGTTTACAAATAGTTTACAACTTTGTCCTGAAAATTCACTTTCTCTAAGGAATATGTTTCCCTGCTTCGCTCAACTTATACTCAACATTATCGACCAACTAAACTTACTATTCGCAACACCATCACCCATCTTGAGGCACAGTATTTATTATTGAACAATATTCTACCCAATAGACCACGTCCAACACGCAGTGAAGGAAATGTAACAGCCGTAGCTAAAAGTGTACATGAAGACCGTGGAGAGTTGATTTGGCGCCATTTGCAGTAACTCGGTCTGACGTATGGAACGACTTGGCGCTTTACACGGCAAAATTTCAAATTGAAAGTATTCAAAATACAGCTTGGTGAAGAACTGAAGCCGCTTTTCCTTCCCAAGTGACATCGCTTTTCTCTGTGGGCACTTGAAAAGTTCCAAGAAGATCCAAAGTTCGTGTACCATTTTTTCATGAGCCCCATTTCTGGCTCAATGGGTTTCTAAACAAGGATAGTTGCCGCATTTAGGACAAAAAGCAACCGGCATAGATTCAAAAGCTGCCATTTTATTCAGAAAAAGCAACGCTTTGGTGTGGTTTATTGGCCGGTGGAATCATCGGTCCGTATTTCTTCAAAAATGGTAATGGTTAGAGTTGTAAGATCCTGCGATAGATTTCGTCGCGGAGGAAACTATGAAGCAGCTATCGTTGAATTTCCAACAGTACCATTGCTACCAGAACCCAATGATACTGTAAAAGTGCAAGCTTCGTGTAAGAGATACCTGATTTTATAAGAACAGCAGCTCCGGTTCTTCCATTGCCACTAGAGTGAATATTTTTTTTTTTTTTTGATAGAACACTTCGGTAAGCAGATAATTTCATGTTTTGGGCCAGTCGATTGGACACTAAGATTATGTGATATCACACTTTTGGACCTTTTCCTGTGGGAATATATAAGGAATATATAAGTCAATGAGGACAATCCCGCTTAGATTCAGCCCTTGGAACAAATCATCACGCTTGTCATTCGCTAGAGATCAGTCCAAATGCGCGAGCAAGTCATCGAAACTTTGACTCAACAGATGAATCATCTGAGACGTAGCCACGGCCAACATTTGACAGAGATAATATTTAAAAACTAAATACCTAAAAATATTTTTTCGAATAATAATAAACATTCTCCATTAAATTTTCAGTTTCTCTGTATTTTTTTTTTATCTAGAGAACCTCGAAATGGATCATCTTCATATAGGTATCATCCAATCTCGACGATATTGAAGACACAGCCAGGTTTATAGAAGGTCAACTAATTATCGTCGGAGACCTAAATTCGAAAGTCGTAGAGAGGTATGCCAAACACAGACTCGAGAGGAAAGACTTCTAGAAATTGTTGCGCGGCTTGGTCTAATAGGGCTTAACATGCAACAAAAGACTAGGATGTAAGGAAACCACAGCAGACATTACTTCATCATCAGAACACATGGCAGGCCAAGCAAAGAAACGGAAAGTCCAAGAAGATTGCACTTGCAGTGATCATCAGCACAAAAATGGAACATTACATTTCCAAGCCAAAAACTTAGAAATTAATCAATCCAATAGTTAACCAATACCCATCTAGCAGCTTTTCCATAATAACGGGTGATTTTTTAAGAGCTTGATAACTTTTTTAAAAAAAAAAACGCATAAAATTTGCAAAATCTCATCGGTTTTTTATTTGAAACGTTAGATTGGTTCATGACATTTACTTTTTGAAGATAATTTCATTTAAATGTTGACCGCGGCTGCGTCTTAGGTGGTCCATTCGGAAAGTCCAATTTTGGGCAACTTTTTCGAGCATTTCGGCCGGAATAGCCCGAATTTCTTCGGAAATGTTGTCTTCCAAAGCTGGAATAGTTGCTGGCTTATTTCTGTAGACTTTAGACTTGACGTAGCCCCACAAAAAATAGTCTAAAGGCGTTAAATCGCATGATCTTGGTGGCCAACTTACGGGTCCATTTCTTGAGATGAATTGTTGTCCGAAGTTTTCCCTCAAAATGGCCATAGAATCGCGAGCTGTGTGGCATGTAGCGCCATCTTGTTGAAACCACATGTCAACCAAGTTCAGTTCTTCCATTTTTGGCAACAAAAAGTTTGTTAGCATCGAACGATAGCGATCGCCATTCACCGTAACGTTGCGTCCAACAGCATCTTTGAAAAAATACGGTCCAATGATTCCACCAGCGTACAAACCACACCAAACAGTGCATTTTTCGGGATGCATGGGCAGTTCTTGAACGGCTTCTGGTTGCTCTTCACCCCAAATGCGGCAATTTTGCTTATTTACGTAGCCATTCAACCAGAAATGAGCCTCATCGCTCATCGGACACGGACGCGAAACACATTTCGAACCGAACACTGATTTTGGTAATAAAATTCAATGATTTGCAAGCGTTGCTCGTTAGTAAGTCTATTCATGATGAAATGTCAAAGCATACTGAGCATCTTTCTCTTTGACACCATGTCTGACATCCCACGTGATCTGTCAAATACTACTGCATGAAAATCCTAACCTCAAAAAAATCACCCGTTAGCAAAAAAATTATCGAGAACACAATTCTTAATGTAATAAGAGCCTGTCAAAAATTAATGCCCGAGGATTCCCACACCAAACATAAAACAGCAGTTTATCGGTGGACAGAAAATGTTACCCAGCTCATTGATGCTCTCGAAAAAAAGCCCCCCCAAAGCTGTGATGCGGAGTGACCTTAGTAACAGAAAACTGCTGTACCAAACTAAAGGGGAATCACGACAGATAGCAGTCACGTCAGGAGCAGCACAAGCATCCATTATAGGCCAAGACTTGTGGAACATCAGCTATGACGCTGTACTAAAACTCGAAATGGCAGACAAGTCGAACTTAATTGGCTATTGCAAAAGTAATTGGGGCAAGAGACACACAAGAAGCGCGAAGAAAACTTAAACAGGTCGTGATACGGACGCAAGCATGGCTCGGCTCACGAAACCTCCAGCTTGAAAAGTAACTACCGCTACCTAAATCGCATCCTAACTCAGCAGACTCATGGCCAACAGAGAAAGCCCCAGCCAAGATAAGAGGAAGCTCTTTATGTCGACAGTCAGCGTCCTATTATACGAAATTTATATGAGGGCAGATATGCTTAAAAAAAACCGGCGTGAGGTATTAGCCAGAGTGCACAGCACCGCAGCCGTCAGAACTTCATCAGCTTACCTAACAGTGTCAGACGATGCAATATTAGTTATAAGCGGTAATGCCCCAATTGATCTTCTGGCATACGAATGGAAAAAGCTACCTCTCTTACGAAACTAACAAAAGCGCAATAGAACAAATAAAGAAAAATATAATAACGACATGGCAATGAAGATGGGAGAATGAGAGTCGCGGCAGACTAAAAGGTTTGAGGATGGCTGTAGGAAAATGTATGCTTTATATGATTCACATATTTCTCTTAGTTTGAGGACATGCAATAAAACTTAAATTTTAAATCAACATTTTCGTACCCAATTATTATTATTTTCTATACCTTGTAGAGGATATTTAACTTTGTCACGATATTTGTAACACCCAGAAGGAACCTTTAAGAAGGAACACCCAATATAGTACAAATATATAGGGACGCAATGTAGTTCCACAATTTTTGAGACATCAAATTAAAATTTAGCACAATTTTTACCCTTCTCAAGATGCTACTCATGTGAAGGATTCACCGATATCGGACTAGTATAACATATAGATGCCATACAAACTGACCAATCAAAATCAAGTCCTTATAAGGAAAAGTTTCTTATTTGATGAAATATCCTCGAGAAATTTTGCACGTATTATTTTTTAAAGCAGCAGTCCAATCTTCGAACAAATTATCCAGATCGGACTACTATAGCATATAGCTGCCATACAAACTGACCAATCAAAATCAAGTCCTTATAAGGAAAAGTTTTTTATTTCATGAGATATCTTCACGATATTTTGTAAAACTTATTTTCCAAAACATTGCCATAATCTCTAAAGAAATTGTTCAGATTGAACCACTATAGCTTGCAGCTGCCATACAAACTGTTCGGTTAAAGTCAAGTCCGTGTATGGAAAACTTTTTTATTTGACGGAATATCTTCAAGAAATTTGGCACTTATTATTTTCTAAGATACCGTTACAATCTGCGAATATATTGTTCAGATCGGACTACTATAACATATAGCTGCCATACAAACTGGCCGTTAAAGATCGAGTTCTGGTAAGGAAAACTTCAGTCAGCTTCATTGCAACCGAAGTTATAGATTTTTCTTGTTGTTTTTCTTTTTTTCAGATTTCCAATATATTTTCAGTTGCTTAATTTGAATTCGGTTTATACGCCGTGCATAGTTTATTATGCGCAAACATGATATGTTCGACGAAATTAAGGTACTTTAGATGCCAAGCAATTTTGAATGCTAGCTTCACTAAAAAAAAACACAAAAACAAAAAAAAAACAACAACACAAAAACTTCATATGCCGCATTGCTGAACAACCTACTAGAAAAACGCATATCCTGATTTTTATCACCCACGCCCCACAACCGCACACACATGCTGCCAGGCACACAATGTCATTGATAGGCAAGTCGCACGCGATTATTTGCCTTGTCTTTGCTATCTCACAAATGTGTAATGATTCTCCTTTTGTGCTGTGCGGAATTTCCAAACGCTTTTGATTTCATGTTCACAATTTCTTGTTGTTTTTTGTTCGTGTCTTTTTTGTCTGCTTCTCCTTTTTTTTTGAATGCAGCCAACAAGCGGTTGGCAATTTGCCATTGTGCAATTGCTTTTCACCCGCAGGCATCTATCACCGCCGCCGCCGCGTAGCGTTTGCGTTGGCAAAGGCAATGCGCAACGGGCAACACTGGGTGCCGGGGCAACATTTCAATGTCACACGTCAATTCAATCGAACAGCGTTGCCAATGCGTCGTCGTCGTCGTAAAGTGTGGAGTTGAGTGGAGTTGGAGGGTGTGTGAGTGGCTGAAGCCCTGCGGCATTTAGGGGACGCATGTGACAGGGTCTTCTTGTATGCGAGTGTGTATGAGTGTGATGTGTAAGTGTATGGACCTATGTAGAGAGCAGAAATCGAACGAGCAATTGAGGTAAACATATACGAGGCATGCTTTATGCACACATACATACCAAAGCACATACTAACTGCTTTATATGCTTGCCTGCAGGCAATCAGTTGCATGATCCGACATATCGACGGACAGCGGAAAGCACTACTACTAGCCGGTCACACGGCTCGGCTAAAAGCTCTCTACTGCCACCGCAATTTGTTTGTGTTTGCTGATTTCTTTGTTTGACGGCGTGTAGCAGGCACATACTCATGGGCACACACTTGCCGCTTTTGTGGCACGTTAGCCTGTAACGGTAAATGGCTTTGCTGTATGGCAACAAATGACGGTAAAAAATGCAAAGAATCCTTTTTGCCAGTTTGTATTTTGCATTCTGCATTCAGTTTTCGTTTAACGGTCGCTCTTCGGTGCACCCAAATGCCCCTCTTTCTCTCTCTACACTCCGTCGAGTATCACATCGGTCTCTACTATCAATCTGCTTGAATTTAAATCAGCAACGCTTTGCCGTTAGTTTGTGCCTGCACCCGGCAACGTCGTTGCTCAGTACATGATCGGAGCAAAGTTGTGAATTTTCGTTCGTTCGGTTTGGTGCAATGTTGCTGCTGAGGATTTGCTTTTTATCGGCCATTTCACCGCTGCCATTCACAATTTGCCATTTCCATTCAATCCGAGGCAATATTGCAATCCAACGGCGTCCTGGCTGTCAGCCTATGTACGTGTATACTATATAGGATTTTTGGTGCGGCAGGCGCAGGCACTGACGATGCGCTCAGCGTAACGAAGTGTGGCAAAGCGTAACGTGACACGCTTGTGCTTGTGACAGTTGGAGTGCAGTGGATAGATGGTATTGAGATCTGCATATTTTTAAGCTTTAAAATTTTTGAAAGAATCAACAATTTTTAATCCCTATCATCTAATAAGTGCGGCTAGCGTCACTGTCAATCTAACTAAATTTAATACGCTGTAATCCCACTAATCTTAACTAATTAAATTTTATACTAATAGTCTGAGCCAATCGACTTTACAAATGTAGTTTTTATTATTTTCAACCAATTTCCGTGCAATTTCTTCTATTTTACTTTAATCTGACTTATTTAATCTCACTAATCTTAACTACTTAATTCTAACTAATATTATCTTCACTCAAATTCTATACATTTTATTCTATTTCATCTTAATCTGCCTAACTTTAACTAGGTTACAAATGATTCAGTCCAATTTGCTTTAATTCAATTGATATTAGTCTACCCTACAACTAATCTTAACTAAAATTATTATCAATCAAATCCCATACATTTTGTTCCGGTTTATTTCAATCCGATTAGTTTTAACTAAGATTTACTTGCATCTTCGTCAAATTTTCTTTAATGCAACTCTAGTAAATTGAATCTAGGTGTAGTCACTCAACAAATCTTAACTCACAATTAAATCAGTTTCATTCAAAATAATCTTTTTCCCTATAATTTCCTATAGTATAGTCAAATTTTATATAAATTATTTTTGACTTACGTTACCCAGCCATTAATTACAGAATATTTCAACTCATTTATTTAACGTAAACTAAGTTTGATTCTAGTCTACACTATATGTAACTAAACTTAACTAACATTAATGCAGTCTCATTCACTTTAATTTTTATTTAGTATAATTTTGTATGCTATAGTGAAAATTTATGGCGATTAATCGTAACTAATGTTACCTAGGCCATTTCAAATAGAAACTTTTATCAATCTCATGAATTTCAATCTTCATATTATTGTTCTAATCTTTAATCTCATTAATCTTAACATCGGTATTAGCAGATTCTGTTAAGTTTCTTTTAATCTTATTTTGACTACTTTAGTATTTTACTCATTGCACTGAATCTTCCTTGGAATCTATCTATATACTACAGCAGTGGCTAAGTTTATAGAGACTAATCTTAAATAAGATTATATAACTTTATTTAAAATTGGTCTTTACTTTGATTAGCTGTAAATTAAGTTAATTCAGTGTAACTCAACTTAATATTTCCGTAAGAATTAATCTTAGCTAACTCTACATAACCTCATTTTACACCAAAAACAAAATATATCCAGTATTTGTGATTTATTTATGTAAATAAATCTCATGAATTGAGTCTTCCATTATAATCTGAATCACATTAAACATAACTAGGAATCTGCTGACGTCCTTTAGCTTCAACTAATCATGTTTAAACTAGTTTACTATTTAACTCATTGAACTAAATTATTTTTGAAATATACCTATAGACTACAGTAGACCCTAAATTTATATAGCATAATCTTAACCAGTTTTATCAATGCTCATTTAATTCCATTTGTTCTATTGTATTTTAATCTAATCGCCTTAACTTAATCAAATCTAGTCAATTATTAATCCTGAATTCCTTTTATGAAAACTATATTTAATCTGCGGCAAAGTACCCCGTTTTCCTCACATTAAGTTAATCTTAACTAAATGTTATCATATCTAATAAAAATCGTTTTTCATTTAATCTTATTTGGCGGCTTTATCTGACATAAACTAATCACAACTATTTAAAATGAGTTTAATGTAGTCCATATTATATAGCAAAAATTAAAAATATAACTTTATCATGCACAAATTTACATCAACTAAGCAGAACTAATTGGCTTTGGAGCATATGGCTTAGTCATGATTATGATTCTGATTTTATTACACACAACGTAATTGGAATTAATCAAAATACATGTAATCAAGTTGGTTTTGTTCAGGCGAGATTAACAATCTGACTTTAACTATCACAAACTAACCTCAACTAATCAAGATTAAAATAATGTAGTCAATATTAACTTTTTCTAGTATATATAGTTTAGTCGAGTAAATAATCTGAGTTTATCTCACACGGTGTAATCTCGTATAATCAAAATTAGCCTAACATGCTATGTATTGCTTAGTTGAGACTAATATTCTGACTTTAACTCACACAGACTAATCTCAATTGTCCAAGATTAAAACAGTGTAGTCTGTATTTTTTAGCCATGGATTAATTATTCTGACTTTATCTCACCCAAATTAATACTCGATTAATCAATATTAACTTAATCTAGTCTATATTGTTTCATGGCTGTTAATATCTTAGTTTATATCACACAAACTAAACTTGACTAATCCAAATTAACTTAACCTGCAATGTATTGCTTAGTCGAGTTTAATAATCAGACTTTGTCTCACACAAACCATCTCGATTAATCGAGATAAGCTGGTTTCAGACTTTATTGTATAGTTGAAAATAACAATCTGACTTTACTTTACGCAAAATAGTCTCAACTAATAAACAATAACTTAATGTTGCCTATTTTACTATCATTTAATTACTTTAATATCATTTAAATCAACCTCAATTAGACTAGATTAAAATAATTTCCTTCTATAATATCAAGTTATTCAAATCAAATTAACTGAACTCTTTTTAACTAATTAAAATTATTTTGAACCACTCTTATCGATCTTCAATCAAATAATGCTAATCAAAAGCAAAAAATCTTTAATATATTCTATTAAAGCTTATAATAATAATCAATATCAATGTGCTCTAGGCTAAAATAATCTTTTTTGGACAAGTTTTTTAATCTGACTTCATCACACCCAAACTAATCTCATTTAATCGAAATCAACTTGAACTAGTTTGCATAGTCGAGATTAATCATACTAATTTATACGCTCGAACTTCCGATATCTGATCCCTAACAAAGCTAACTGTAGATTTCTAACAAAAAATTTTCGAATTTCTCACTAAATTCATCTGAGTTCTACTCCACTGTTCCATGGCTACGCATTGTCATGCAATCGTTTGTATTGTCGGCTGCCTTTGCAAATTTTTCGATGCGTTCGATGCGCGTGGATTTAGGTTTTTGACTTTTGCAATAAGCCAATTTGCGTCCACTTCGATTGAGCTGCATCGGCACTCAAATTCGCTGCATCCCCAAGCCCATTCGCATTTTTTTTTTTGGCTTGTGCTTTTCCGACTGACTGTCAAAGTTTTGCCTGTACTTGTTTTGTGTACATGCGGCTGTGTCTACTTGTGTGGCATTCTAAACTATTTTGCCTACACAGACGCTATAGTGGCTGTCATTGCGCTCGATTGTCATTTTCAACTTGTCACACTCACGTAAACGTCACTATATGTTCGTGTCACGGCTGATTGGTGTGTCACAGTGATATTTTCCGAAAAGAGTGAGAGAGAGAGAGGGAGAGATAGATTAATGGGGAATAGCGTAGTGATAAAGTTTAGGGAAAGCAAGGCGACGCCAAAAAAGGCTCTCTAGGGTTTTAAGAGTTGAAATTAGCAGGTTCGTAAGCAGTTTAGGTGATCATTTGTTAAGTATTGGGCTCCTAACGAAAGGCTAGAGAAACTCGTTGAGTACAAATATAGAACAATAAGGGATTATCGATAAAAATCAAGTTAAAGCCCTATTTCTTCTAAAAAGATTTTTTGCAGAAATCAAAGAAACGAAGAAAGTGAATCTTTTTCCCATAATCGTATCCTTCTAAAGATAATTTTACTTATTTGGGATCAAAGAGTGTGAGGTACTAATATATTAGCTCTTTCACCGTCTCCGAATCTTTCGGAACCTAAATTTTCTGAAATTTTTTGAACACATCCAAAACATCTTACCCAGGCGGGCAGGTCCTACCTTAGCTACCATTCAGACTGACAAAAGGAGACTCATAAAAATAATATAAAAACTCAACGTCATTCTGGAAGTTCTACGTTGAATTAGAAGTATGATAGATAAGTAATAAACATAAGATCTTTAAAAGTACGTATGTTCCCAAGTTCCCAAGTTCCCAAGTAAACCACACAACTAGGAGTCTCTCAAAAAAGCTCTACGTCTTTCTCGAAGTTCTACGTTGAATAGGAAGCATCATGTGGAACTAGAGACCAAGTATGCTCTTAGAAAAGTAGGACGAGGCCTACGAAAGCAATTTAGAGTTTTCTGTGAAGAGAATTTTCCATTGAGTCGGAAGTGTTATAAACATATCACAAAAGCAATAATACCAAAATTAGAATATTTAATAAAATTAGAATTGATGTAATAAAAAAAATAAAATTTTTGTCATCTATCTAAACATCTAAGAAAATAGACACCTGGCCGACAAATTGGCTTAAGAAATATTATTCCAGATACAGCATCATCCTCCACATAGTTTCCCATAAGCAAAGTGAAAAATCTGGCAACGCAAGCACATGTTAAACTCGCACGCATTACATTGTCACCTGAGCAGAACTTCGGTAAGCGAAATGTCAAAACTGCTAACTGTCAACTGTCTGCCTGACGCTTGCCAACTGTCAAAATTTTAATTGCAAACTGTAAAATTCCATCAAACTTTCCATCAAGCGTGCGTAGCAGAGGAAGAAAAAGCGTAAGGCTGCTCAAACAGTCAGGCAGCTAGTCACAGGTACTGACATACCGTTAGCCGGTCAGGTGTTGTAGGCTGACATTTGTCGCTTACTGACAGCTTTGGCACGTACTACGCCCCAGTGGCTTCACTTTGCTGCAGTTGTCATATCGACTGTCGTTCAAAACACAAAAAAAAAGAACAGGAAGAAGAAGCAAGCAATTTGTATGCAGTGCGTTTTCAATGGTATTTTCGTTTGATGTTGGAGAAAGGTGGCAACATGCGTGGCTGTACGCATATGCATGTGTTGGAGCGAGTGTGTGGCGGCAGAGAAGATTCGGCAAAGCAAGCTAATTGGGGGACGGCGAACAGAAGCGCTTGCCATTTTTATATTTTTTGCACTGCACGAGTTAAGTAAAAGTGTGGCAGAGTCTGTACCGTCTTACAACTTTTTTCTGCGCTTTTGCTGCTACATTAATTGATTGATTTTTTGCAGCCTGTTAATTTTAGCGCATATAACTCCTGGGCCACTCACACACACTTTCCTTGCCTAATTCAATTTTCGTGTATTTTTGCTTCACTACTGCCTTCCTCAACCAACTTGCCACACAACCCATTCTGCGTTCTGCAGTTGTGCCGGAGTGTATGCCATTCGTCGCCTATGTTCAACCTTGGCATAATTAAATTTAACAAGTTCATACCCCAGACCATTCTTGGCTTTCCTTCCGCTTCCTGCCACTTACAGGCGCGTGGCACACGCTTCAGCGCTGGTTTAGGCTCAACGTCATCATCAGACTGTCGGTCTATGCTACAGGCTACAAGCGAAATGCGTGTCGAAGCCATAATTTTTTGTGGTCCCCATCACTCCCCCACTCCTTGCACACATACATATCAGTGAGTTTGTATATATTTTCGTTTGAGTGCTTTCATGCAGTCAAAGTCTTAAAATACCATTATTGTTGTGGCGCGTCCATATTGTCGACTAGCCGCCGGCATAAAGCGTCACATAGAGGCATACACACAGTGGGACACAGGCGCACATTGCGGGTTAACAGCTGTCATAATTTGCCTGTGTTTCGTCTGTGCCTATTTCGCCTGTCAGAAAAGTTTAGCCATTGCCTATGTCACATCAACTTTTCGACTTTTTGCGCTCGTGTGCCAACCACCTGGCGCTAGCCTTGTATATGCCTCGGCTATTGCTTTGGCCTTTGTAGACGCACTTGCTGCATCATGTCGCATATTCTTCGGTTCACATTTTCGCTTGACTTTCTGCGTGCATGGAACTTGTTAAAAATCCATTAATCACGTAAGTGCTGGTCGTGCAATATTCTGCGCTTGTAAGTACGTTTGAGGACTATTGACGCGTTTGCTCGCATACAAATGCGCTTATAAAGTGAATTTAGCGTCGTCAACTTCAACGTGAACACGCGCGACCATTCGTTGCCGGCATGTTGATGGCTTTGGTGTAAGGCAGCGGAAAAATGCTTCACATGTTTTATGCGTACAATAAAATTATACTCATTGCGTGTGTGTTTAGTAAGGGATATGGCGTCAAAGCAACGTTGTGTAGCATAGAAAGTCAACCTTGCGAGAAATCGATGAAGCAATGAAGAAATTGTTGACTTAAAGCCCATTAAAAAGTTTGGGGTCTTAAGATGTTACTATATTTATCAATAAAGCATGTTATTTCATTTCTTGGATTTCGGGATTAATTAGTGATGAGCAAATTTTTTATGGATTCCAGAATTCGCATAAATTTCGTCGATATATTTGTTAAAATTAATTAAATTAATATACAGTAATCAACAATCAAATCCCGAAATTTCGGGACTGATCAACATTTTTTAATTGTAACAAAAACTTTTTATAATAATCATTATTCAAATAAGTAGTGTTCTGTATCTTAAAGATCAATTTACCCACATATTTCATATAATGAATTCCGGGATTATTTACCGCAAATAATTTTTTTCATTTGTATCATAAAATCTCCGATCCCGAAGTAAATCGCGAAATTTTGAGACTGATTAAAACTTTCTAATTTTAATAAAAACTACAGAAAATAATCTGGAAGTAAGTACTGTATCTGTTCCTAAAAGATCAACATAATCACATATTTTATGTAATAAATTTTCGGGATTTTTTCTTGTTTAATAATTTTTTTTCATCTGTATCGGATTCAAGGTTTCACAAAAACTGTCAACAGATAAGCTATAATTAATTGAATTGATAAATTTAAATACCGAAATAAATCCCGAAATTTCGGGACTGATTAAAATTTTCTAAATTTGAGAAAAAGTACTTATAATTATCATTACTCAAATAAGTAATGCTTCTTTTACTTAAAGATCAACATAACCACATATTTTATTTGAACCACAAAGTAATAAATTTCGGGATTATTTACTGCTGAGATGTATGGAAACATCCATCTGCATCAGATTTTAGATCTCATAAAACCAAATAGAAAATATATTTAAAAATTAACGATTAATTTTTGATAAAAAGTATTGCCTTAATAAATCCCGAAATTTCGGGATCGATTAAAATTTTCTAAATTTAACAAAAAATACAAAAAATTTATTAAAATAAATATATAATACCCATAATTCAAGTAAGTGGTGCTTCTGTTTATTAAAAATTTAAAATAGTCGCATATTTTTTTGACACGGTTTTCGGGATTATTGAAGGATATCAAACTTTTCTCCGATAACTTCGGTTTCCGGATTTCATAGAATCAGTCAAAAAATAGAAAAAAATTAATGGAATTGAAAGTTGAAATCCCGAAATAAATCCCGAAATTTCGGGACTGATGAAAATTTTCTAAATTTAACGAAAAATACATATAATAGTTATGACTCAAATAAGCGATTAAGTTTTATCTCTTGCAAATCAACGTTAACGCATTTTTAATGAATTTCCGGTTTATTTGGGGAAATTGAAGTTTTTGCAAATAAGCTAAAACTAGTTGAATTGATAGATGATAATCCCGAAATGAGTCCCGAAATTTCGGGAGTTATTACAAAACGTTTAATTTAAAACAATAAAAAAGATATATATTATAAAATGTGATAAATATTTGCACTAACATAACCCAATACATCATATCCACTGAATTCGAATCGGGATTATTTAATGGTAATAAAGCTTTCTAAAGCCACTTTAAATTCTATATCTGTCAAAATGAGTCAAAAAATAAAATAAGAAATCATAAAATGTGTGATATGATATGATAAACCCGAAATGGATCCCGAAGTAGATCCCGAAATTTCGAGACTATTTTTTCTTATATTCCACTATAAACTACATATGTAATATAACTCTTTTTTTTGAAATTCAACAAACATTAAAGAGATCCCGAAATTTCGGGACTATTGATGATTTTTTCTCTCATTCAAACAACTACTTTAAAAATATAGATAATCATTTGCGAATTCGGTTTGATTTTAAAACACAATTGAGGTTAAGAAAAGAAATTTGAATCGAGGTTTAGTTTGTTTTTGAATAGAGACAAGTTCAGAATAAATTTTCAAAAAATATTTATTCGTGGAAGGAGTGAAGAAAACTTTCTATGAGGTGTTGTGCAAAACGGATATCTGTTTGAGCTAAAACTCACAATACTAAATCGCATTAAATATGAAATTGGATAAGAAGACCATGAGTTCGAGGTAAGGTCGACGTAGTAATTTGTTATTAAAATTGTATAAAGAAAGTTGTTAGTTCTATATTTGGCCTCTATAAACAACTGGTTAGTCAACTGATAGTTGTAAGTCATACGTTGGCCTTTAGAGGGTTGCTTAGACAACTGGTTAGTCAACTAATAGATGTAAGACATTCGTTTAGCCTGCAATACAACTAGTTAAGCGACTCATTCATTTGTCCTACAGAGACAACTAATTAGACAGCTGTTAGGACAACTGAATAGTCAACTGATAAATTTAAGTCATTTGTTTGGCCTTCAGAAACAACTAGTTAGGCAACTGGTTAGTCAACTGATAAATGTAAGTCATTCGTTTGGCATCCAGGGACAACTTGTTAGGCAACTGGTTAGTAAACTGATGGATGTAAGACATTCCTTTGGTTTCCAGAGACAACTTGTCAGGCTACTGGTTATGCAACTGTTTAGACATCTGGATAGGTAACTCATTCGTTTGGCATCCAAAGACAACTAGTCAGATAAATAGTTAGACAACTTGATGGTCAACAGATAGATGTAAGTCATTCGTTTAGCCTCCAAAGATAACTGTTTAGACAACCAATAGGTGTGAGTTATTCATTTGGCCTTCAGAGACAATTAGCTAGGCAACTGTTTACTAAACAGCTGATAGAGGGAAACCTCCATATAAAACTAATAGATATAATACATGATAGAATTCATGGTTTTGTAAATAATACGACTTAAAAATTAAAAAAAAACTTGTTTAAATAATGTACTGATGAACAGCTGGATTTCTAGTTCCAAAACCATATTTGCATTTCATTCAGTTCATCAATTTCTTACAAGGTTGTATTTCTATTTGCTTTGAAACCACTGCATGTAAGTATATCTTTCTCGAACTAAATTTACTTTTGCCCCGAAATGGCAGAAATAGAAACAACATCATCATCAAAAATACAGCAACAACATTATTAACGGCACCATAGCGTACGCCCGAAACTCCACCTCCACCATTTTTCACTTTTAGCCATTTATAACTTTCACATGCACACAGTAACAGCCAAGTTAACGGTCACATGCTCGAAGGAGTATTTTTGCATAAACTCGCAAAAATACTGTACACATGTCTATATACATATGTATATGCTTAATACACCATATGAGTATAGGTATCTCTATAAGTAAATACATATGTTCAATTCGAAAATTGCGTGCGTTGCTGGGTCCGTGTTTCAGTGTTCCGCACCGCCTGCATGCGTTTGCGTGTGTGCGCCTATTTTATGGTCTCTGTCTAATAATAATTTACGTGATAATGGCACTAAATTGCTTACAACTACAAATCACCCCAACAACTCATTTATTAAGAACACCCACAAAGCATTTGGCAAGCCGTCATTGGCGAGCCTTCAAACAAAATATGAGACTTTCAAGCAGCATGCAAAGAACACATTGCTTTTTTGGGATAGTTGGACAAGTTTTGCGGCTCTACGCCGTCGTCGCAGCGCAGGGGTATGTCACGGCAGTTCGGGGGTCAGCTAGATGTGTGGATAAGCTCAGAAATGTGTAGAAGTATGTGGACGTGTCTGTTATGCTTTATGTGACTACGCTACGTATGTATACATGACGCTATAAAAACCCGCCTTACTCCTATTCTTTAACTGTGCGCTCTTCGTTTCTCGTGCCTACTCTTTGAGTGTGCCAGAAAGGTGGCCCCAAAAAGTTAAGCGCGCTTAAGTAATTTAGATGAGTTTATAAAACTTTTCAAATGGTTCGAGCAATAACTAAGTTGTTGTTATTATATAAGTATGTGTGTCTGTTATATGTGTGTGTCTAGGCTCAGACCCATATGTGCAGACGGGAGTAGCGTCGTTTGTAGCCTGCCAATTTGTAGTGGCAAATAAATTTTTCGTAGCTTGTGCGTAATTTTAGATGCGTTTGTGAATATTTATATTTGTTTTGCCGTTATAGTACGTAAACATATGCAAATTTGGCGAAATAGACGTGCTAGAACAGATTAGGATGTTCCTTAAAAATAAGAAAACTACGAATTTGCGACGAAAACACTATAGTTCTGAAGGTATTCGACGCTGTACCCGCCGGGAAAAGCAGGGAAAGACCTCCACTTCATTGGAAAGACCATCAGGAAAAGGACCCGGCTTCGCTTGGAATCTCCAAATAGCGCCAAAATGCGAAAAGTAGACGCGACTGGCGTGCTGTTGTTAACTGGGCTATTATCTACGCCAACAAAGAAGAAGAAGAACGAATTTTCCGGATATTAGCCACTCAATCGTTCAGTTTTATAATCTCTAAGCCTCTTTCAAGACTAGTAGGACCAGTTTCATAGTAGTCGAAGTTGTGAAAAGTAAAAATATATTATAGTAATAACTCGGACCCCAAAATTTTAGTCGAAAAAAGATGGGTTCCATTAAATCTTCGAAGAAAAAAGTTAAGGTTCTTCTGCCCTATTTATTCATCCAGTTAAACCAGAATTTAATATAGATAATTAGAAAATACGACTCTATAATTGCATACCCACTTTAACTTTGGTTTAGGCTTCGAAGAAAAATCTTAATTTTGTGAGTGGTAGGATTTTGGATCAAGGTTCAGTTGTTGTTTTCTTGATAAAATACGAATTTGGAACCAAATTTCAAAAAACGGACAAGGACAATATACACGGACAATATACACATGTTAGGTTAGATTCAATGGTTAAACCTCAAAATGGGATTCGCACTTGGACTACTTTATATAGTTGTTAGTGAAGCTAGTAAAGCTGAGTATGTGATAGGTTAGGTTTGGCTAAGTTCAATGGTTGATCTTCAAGATAGGGTTCGAAATATGACTACTACATACAATCCATTGTGAGGCTAGAAAAATTTTGTAAGTGTTAAGTTTGATAGGTTAGTTTGGTAGAATAATCCACGCATGGACCGGCTTTGGTTCTTTGCCA
Source organism: Bactrocera correcta (assembly GCA_027475135.1). NCBI lineage: Eukaryota > Metazoa > Arthropoda > Insecta > Diptera > Tephritidae > Bactrocera > Bactrocera correcta. The sequence goes on from CM050326.1 coordinate 44,868,073, forward strand.
TACTAATTCGAGTTCCGCCTCGAAGTCCATGAGAAGTAATCATTCTTTGGGATGTGATAGCTTTGGCTAAAATATTATCGAGGAAAGAGTTGAAATTTAAAACTTCCTTTGCGAAAGATATCTTCATGCACAAAATGAAGTTCCGTTTCGAAATCTGTTAGGAGCAGTCATCCTTTGAGATGTGATAACTTTGAAAAAATAAATTATCGATTTTTTTTTTCAAAATTGTAACGTTTTTTTAAGGAGAACATATAAAATAGTATTACTCAAATTATTGCCTATCTGATGCTATAACATTTTTCACCTCTCTTCAATTTCAATTTGTGGATTCCAAAAGAACTGCGCCGGTTTAGAGGAAAGAAGGTTGTAATCCAGAGCATATCGACTGGAACAAATGTTAAGGGGTAAGCTCTGGGCTAAAAGGGTGAGTCTTCCCAGCCGCGTCCTCATTCTGCTTCGTCTTTAATTTTTTTTTTGCCGCCCAGCACGTTTTTCGTCTTCCAAGTCAAAATCAGCACTTCAAAATCGCCATCTCTTGGCAAACTGCACGTAAATAGTCAAATATATCGACATAAGAACGATAACATTACGATATAGAAAATCAAATGTCTTCGAAGAGTTATCACAATTTTCTCCTCTAAGCGATACAACTTAAACTTCTTTCGTCAAGTCAAAAATAAAAGAGAGTCAGTGATAACTTCGACTAATTGTTATCCATCTACGAGTTAAATCTTCGAATACCACTTGAGAAAAATTTTTGGTTCACTCTAATTTTCTGATATGAATTTATTTAGATAAAAATTTTGTTCCACCCTAATTTACTAATATGAGTTTATTCAGTATCTATTTAAGCATGCCATTTACTACCTTTTCTGTTGACCATATCATTTGTTCGTTATTTGTCGTTAGCCGACCGCTAAAAGGTCAATGGCAAATTGTTGAATTGCCAAAGCAATGAACTTAAGTTAGATAAGACAGCGAACAGCCATTGAAAAGAGGTCCGGTAACCCCTTAATATCTACCTTTTTGTAAAACAATGTGTGTAAACTGTCAGCATCAAATTATTTTTGCACATTGTCCTAATCTAATTTTGCATATGACGATGTAGATATGGGTTTTATGTTTGATTCTAAAACTTTGTCGCCAGTCATTTCATTATTTCATTAACTCATTAATGACTGATGAACACAGAATGAGTCATAATTGTTAGTTTTTGGAGCAAAACTTTGGTGTATATTAAAAGCAAGATCATAGTTCGTACCGAGGACTGAGCAAATTAGCTACACAATGGGAGAAATAAATAAGAAGTGGCAACGAGGTTGCTTGAAATTTTGGAATGGAATGGACTCATGAAATCATGGATAATATTGTGGAAATGTTTTAGAAAGTCTACTTTATCACAACAAGGTAGTGAAAGTCATCGTTAATATAGGAAAAGTTAAAGAAACAAAAGCTACTATAATGAGCCGTTGGCCATTTGGTTGCCCTATAAAAGTATTTTCCGTAGCTGGAAAACGATTCTTCAATTCCTCCGTGAGTGCCCAGCTCTATTAGTTTCATTGAGGGAACCAAATGGTTTGAACGAAATGGCAGCACTGTTACCTACCTAGCTACCTACTTAATGAAATAGTGCTTGAAGATCTTAGTATAGGCATAAGAGATAGCAGAGGATATCAAGATCTTTTACGAACCGTCTGAACAAATTTTAGTTAAAGTTTTGGGTATGATCCAAGAAACAGTGGTTGAAAATCATTTTGTTGGCATGCGAGAGATGGTAGAGGATATCAAGATCTCTTAAGATCTCATATCAAACGCCTAAATACTGGTTACGAAGCTTGGGTTATGATTATGATGTCCAAAAATATAGAGTTTGACGTTCCAAGAGTCGAAAGGGATAAAAAACCACATCAAAGTCGATCAAAGATCATGAAAATGTTCATCTTCGTCTTGATTATCGAGGTGTGGTTCGATTAGAAATCGTTCCAAAAGTCAAACGGTCAATGAAGAATACCACTTGGTCATTTTAAGACGTGTGTGTGAAGCAATTCGTCGTAAAATGCTGGATTTGAAGGCAGAAAATGCATAGACTTTACACTACATATGGCGCTATTAGATTCTGGTATGACGCTGATAGACTTTTTGAACGAGAGCCTTTGCTCAGCTACCGTATTCGCTAGTTTTGGCTAAGTGTGACATTTTTCTGGTTTCGAAGCTGAAAAATCCGCATCGAAGGACACGTTACGATTCCATTGAAGTATTTAAAAGTCATTCACGGCCATCATTGTCAAAGCTTATGACAAGCCTATGCAAAATTGCTTTAAACGTTGCTTGTATTGACTTAAAAGGCGCTATTTTGAAGACGTTGTTAAAGATTTGATACTTGAAAATATTGTTTTTTTTTGTAGGTCCTGTTGATGTATGTGAAGTAAGCTCGAAAATTTTCGAGCAATAGTAAGCAGTAGATCGAGGTACAACAAAACGAACACTTTTTCTTGCAAGTTGTATCAAATAGAGCACAAAATGAGAGAGTATAGTGAAGAGAGTATATTCAGCCTCCAAAAACGCTTTACAAAACGGCCCCGAGAAGGAAGGAACCAACCTTCAATCGAAACTTCTCATTCAACACAAAAAGTCTATCGAGCAAGTACAGAAAAATAAGAAATAAAAAGTAGAAGAAGATAAGCTTAACCCACTGAACACAGAACCCCTCAAAATTGAGTACCACATGATTGCATCATCTGCGAAAGCTTCATTTTCACTCGCTGCCACATTTGAGTTAAGCCCTATGAAACATTTGTTTGTTATTCGAGTCTCTTCAGCGTTGCCACGCTGTCAGCCAGCAAAATAGCGAATTTGTATAAAGTGTTGTCTTTCTCGTTGCCGACGCGAAACAACGGAATCCCCTCACAATAATGCTTGTTGCCATTTTATTGCCTTCGCATACCAAACCACACACAGCACTCCGCTCAGCTGCGTATTTTCGCAACGCCACACTAACAGTGTACCGTTATATGCGCGCAGCAAAGCCTTTTACACCTCGTTTGGAAATTTTAATGCAACATTCAACCCGAGCTCACTTAACAACCGCCACTCGCCAGCCATCCGCCATTTGCGATTCGCCATTCGTCGTACGCCACGTTTCGCCCATCTGCCAGCCATTTAAAACCCTTCAAGCTGTCACTTATGCAAATCACAAGCCAACCCCAATACAAAAGCTTTTTGCAAAATGTACTTAATTCAACTCTTTTAGTGTTCGTCCTTCGTTGTTTATGTTGTTATTGTTGTTGTTGCTGTACGTTTATACAAGTGCGCTATACGCAAACAGCAGGAGATTCCGTTGCGCATTTGCCAACCTTTGACCGATGTGCCACAGATATCCATCCGTGCTGTCTCGTTCGCGATTTAGCCTCTAACCTAACTGTTGTGCTGGAACATTGCCGTTGAAGTAATGACTTTCAAGTAGAATCCTTTGGCAAATGCGCGTATTGCTGCAGCGGTTGTTTTTGTTGTTTCGCCTGTTCGTTTTAATGTGGCGCAAGACGAGACCACCAACCGCCATATTAGATGAAATTGCTTTGGTGCGAGCCGAAGTAAGTAAAACCATAATTACCACGAATGATTGTTCTTAAGGTACGAAAGGATGAGGGTTTTGCGGCTAGGACAGTTGAATGGTTGGGAAATCTCACTTAACTTTGTTATATCTTCTTGTACTCGGTATAGTTATTTATGGTAGGGTGGCAACACTGGCTAGAGTGATGGAAATTCTGCTCTAAGTCTTTCCAGTAGTTTCGGCTTTGTTCGAGACCTAGAAGAATATCTCAAACTAGCCTTTGGGCGCAAAGGGTTGATTTGAGAATAGAACGAATTCAAAATTCAAACGAGTTCAGAAACAAATTCTCGAGGAAAATCTGTAAAACACCGGAACTTTCCCTCAAAATTGACCAACGAAATCGATTCGACAATTAGCTGGTTCCAATATTTTCTGCTGTAGCAAATTCATAGACCGGAAATCATCAAAAGGTTAACTTTTACTCAAATGCTTTCAAAAAAGCTCCTTAAATCCTTAAAGCTTTTTTTCAATATGTTTAAGTTTACGGATCGTAATATTTTTCAAGTATTACCTAGGAAAATACAACAGAGTGACAAAAGCTTAAAGTTTGCATAAAAAGGTATTTCGAAAACACCCTCAGAATTTAAAAAAAATCTTTGAGAGAAATATTATTGTTTACAGAATCTTTCGAGAGAAATGTTATTTTTCGAAAATCATCTAGTTATGAACAAAAAGCGTAAAAAACATAAAACTTTCACAAAAAGCTCACAAGAAGAGCTTTAAGATTTATAAACAAGCCTCGCGAATAGAAATAATTCTCCAAAGTAATCTAGAGACGCACAATAAAGCGTCAAAAGCTTAAAGTTTACTCAAAAAGCTCTTAAAATAAGAGCTTTAAGTTTATAAAATACGTTCTAATATAGGTTTAAGATTGAGAGAGTATTACTTTGAGTATAAATATATGGTATATGTTTTAAGTAAGTATTTTTTGGAGAAAATTTTTAGTCGCTAAATTTTTTCTGTGCTTTTTAATAGACAAATATGGTATTTTTGTATATTGTACGAAAGCTCACACGATATTGAGTAAAGAAAACATTGCTTTTGAGACGTATTATTGCTTTTAGATTGTGGCTAAAATTAATTTAGGATTTTCGTTTAGAGATACGAAGTATATAGAGAAAGCTTTTTTAGACTATAAGGAAAGCTTTATTTGTATAATGTACTAAATTTTGAATTCCTCTGTTGTGAGGCTTGAAAGAGAAAATATGGCATTTGAGACCTTTTAAGGCTTTTCGATTGTGGCTATATGGAGAAAGCTTTTCAAGACTTTAAGAAAAGCTTATTTGTATAATGCAGGAAAAGCATAATGGTAAATATTTTTTGCATTGAAAATTGAGGTTTTCAGTTGTAAGTCTTGAAAGAGAACTTAATGGACTGAAACTAAGTCTTCTAGTCATAATTTTTTCAAATAAAACTTTATTAATATAATGTTAGAAAAGCAAAATGAGTATTATATTTATGTATTGAAAGAAATTTTTTTCTGTCGTAAGCATTGTAAATATTACATATTTAGCTGGAAAATGCCAAACAGTGTTTTTTTTTTTTCTTTCAAAGTGAGCTTAAAAGCTTAAAGCTATTATTATTTTGAAAAAAATATTTTTCTATTGCAAGTCTTGAAACATAAGATAATTAGCTGAAAAATGTCAAACTAATATTTTTTTTTTCAAAGTGAGCTTAAAAGCTTAAAGCTATTTTTGCTTAAAAGATTGGTTTTTTATGTTGTCTGACCCGAAATATTACATATCTAGCTGAGAAATGTCAAACAGTTTGTTTTTCTTTTTATTTCAAAAGTGAACTTAAAAGCTTTTTTCAAAGTGAGCTTAAAAGCTTAAAGCTATTTTTGGTTAAAAGATTGGCTTTTTATATTGTATGCCTTGAAATATAACATATTTAGCTGAAAAATGTCAAACTGTTTTATTTTTTTTTTTAAGTTGGCTTAAAAGCTTAAAGCTTTTCACGTCAAGAAATCACCCGAAATTCTCGGAAAATGTTTTGTTTAACAATTTTTTTGTTTTATGATTTTTACACATTTATCATCATATTTCAACTACTGTCTACAGCTGTAATTTGCCAGCAATTGCTTTTGGGCTAAACAAAATATATTACACTACACAATGTTTTCCACGGAACCACTCCCCTAACATGCAGCGAATTTCAACGCTGTCACACACAGGTACACACACACACACGCTCTTACATAGCTGTCTTTGATATTTTGTATTACACTTATCGCTTTTGCAACGTCTTTGTACATTTGCCGCGTTGGCAACGCCTTAATGTATGCTTTACCAAACAGACTTAAGAGTCTACACATGTTGTTGAGTCGAGTCAAGTCGTTACACTCATGCGACGCCATTGTATGGGGCCATGTGTTTATATATGCATGTGTGTGTATGTGTCTGCATTTCTTAAGCGTTCCGCTCAGACGGAAATGGAAAGGTTAACATATAGCACTGCAAAGTGTTTAAGCAAAAACAAAAGCAACGAAAAGCGGCGAAGACGAGTGCGCATTTGGTTTGTGAGAATATATGTGACAGTGTGTGCGTGTGTATGTGTGAATTTATGTCTGCAACGCTGGCGTTGTTTGTGCATGCCTTTGTGGGGCGCATTGCCTGCGGTCAACACATAAATTTCAGACAAAAATTTGTATATGTGTGCGACTTGACGGCTCTGGCTTACACAGTTATGCAAACTTTGACTTTCAAAGTGCAAAAATTTATTAAAGTGAAACTAGCATAGGCATTTCTTTATAAAATATATAAAATTTATATATATGTATGTATGTAAAGTCACATAATTTCTTGCGCTCACTCTTACCATAGTTAAGATCTTCCAATTAAGTCGACGCTAGCGACAACACAGCCAACCACAGTATGCTTGTGGTCTTTTATGCGGCACTCCGCGGTCTTGTTGAGTACAACTGTATATATGTAACCCTAAATATTTAAGTATATACACATAGACCGCACTGTAATCATGATAACACTGAATTATCGCAGCCAAGTAGGCAAGCAGCCGACTCTAGTGCAGGAAAGGCTCTCTAAAACTCGGAAGTAGTGTATTTTTTGCCTTTATCGATTGCTTAGAAGTTTGCGCAGATAACTGTGTGCGGTTTATTCTTGCATACTTTGTTCATAATTAAAAATTTAATAAAACCTTATATGCATTCTACATACAAAATTAATTATATGCTGAACCCTTACGAAATATGTATGCCTTTACAAAAAGACAAAAAAAAAAGTAATAATTAATTAAAGAGTTAAAAGTCATTGAATTGTGAATTTTGTTGCAAAGTAACCGCAAGTCTAAAAGCTTTCATATATACACACGTTCTCCATATTATAATATTTTAAAGGAAAAAGTTTGGTAACCCAAATTATGCACGACTTGGAAGCGCACAAATCATTCAATCAAGCAGCCGGCTTTGAACGGTTGGGTTAAGCTAAGGGTTCAATGATTTTCATTAAGCATCAAAAATCACTAGGAGGTAGAGAGCTTTCATAGCAGAAAGTGGCAAATATTTTTGGCATAAAGAAGAAGGAATTTTTAGCTACGAAAATGTATAAACACTGGAACAAATATTTTTGGTACAAAGCAAGAAAGTACAGAGATAATTTGTTTTCCAACAAACTTAAAAAGACTGAAGCATGTACATAATTTAGAACAATAAAGAAGGTTATTTTCCTTTAATATGATAATTTATATGCAATAGCAATAAAATAAAAATGAAAGCTCCGAGGGAAGCATTGACTTCAATGAAATAACTGAGAAAAAGCTACAAGACTAAACACTTCGGCGAAAACTTCGCTGTTAAAAACAAACTTTTCAAAATAGGGGAAACTTAAAAAGCTCTTTTCAGTGAAAGCTTCGGTAAAAGCTTCTCTAACAAACAAATAGTTAAAAAGATATTAAGCCAAAAGTAAAAGTTTTAGTCTGGAGACAACCTATTCAACGAAACCAGTATGCTTTGACTTTCAAAATGTATTAGAAAAATTATTGTAAATGAAAGCTTCGGTTAAAGCTTAAGTAAAAACAAGTACTATTTATAACATAAAAGCTTCGAATATTAAATAATTTAAGAGAAACATTAAATTTTTGGTGAAGCTATATGGAGATCCCAGATATTGAATATGGAAAGTATGATGAAAGCTTTGACTTCCATGAAGATATGAATATTGAGAACCAAGAAATTGTATTTCTATGGAAAATATGATATTAGCCGTGACTTCAACGAAGCTTTTTAAAAAAAAAATGTGGTGAAAGGTTGGTGAAAAGCTTTTTAAAAAAAACTGTGGTGAAAATTTTACCAAAATTTTAGTAGAAATATGATATTTCGTTTCCAAACTATGATGAAAGCTTCGAAGCTTGAAGTAATCTAAAGAAAGCTGTAAACGTTTTATTGAATGAATATTGAGGACTAAAATATCTTACTAGGTGAATTGATAAAAGCTTTGATTTTAACGAGGTATATTAAAAAGCTTTGATAACTAAAAGTTTCGGTCAAAATAGAGAAATAGTTTATACGAAAGCTTCGGTATTAAAATAATCTGAAGTAAGAAGTGAAAGTTTTTGAAAGAGCAATGTATATAAAAAAGCTTTAGAAAGCTCTATTGAAAGCTTTGGAAAAAGTAAGAGCTTAAGTAAAAGCTGTAGTGAAAGCTTTGAAAGCATGGTAAGAAAAATTTAATGAGGTGAGCGCTTTTGTGAAAATTTAACTAAAAAAGTAGAAAGCTCCCTATATTAACATCTCAAACCATAAGATAATGTGAGCTTTCATGTTCTGATTGTAAAATGGATCACATTGTTTATATTTTATTTAAATTAAACATCAATCCAGGCGATGGGCTTAAAGAAAGTTTTTGCTTTTTCTAGAAAAGTATTCCCTGTGTTTGGAAGTAATCGAAATGTAGACAGGTGTCCTATCTACTCAAAGACGCAGAAAAGTAGCAACTAGGAAGAAATTTCCGCAATTTTGTTTCTTAAACTTAGGTCCTGAGTTTGGAAACCTCATATAAGAAAAATAATCAACAGCAAAGATATATTTCCGAAAGGAGCACCCTTAAGTAGCATTCGAGAGAAGTGTTCTCCGCCAGGTCAATGGAGACGTGAGCGATGTGTATTGCAGAATATGGAAGTATGATGAGCTCTGCGGCGTCATAGAAATAGTCAAACGCATAAATATCCAACGAAAGCGCTGGTTAGTCCATGCGTACGGATGAAAGACTTTGCACCAGCGAAAAGCTCGTTCTATTCAAGACGCATGGGTGGACAATGGAAGCAAGGACGCACACACATCTAATGGAAGGACCAGGTGCTTAGGAAAATGTCTGTTCTTTGGATGAAAATTGGCGTGACCTCGCGTACTCGCCAAGAACAGCGGCAAAGATTTGAGTTCAAACCGACCGACGGTTTTGCGTGCCAAAGGCAAAGATAATCCCTTCAGATATCAATAAATCTGCAAATTTCAGTGTTGTAAAATTTCTAAAATTTCGAAAAGTAAATCCACAGTTAACACTAAGCAATGAGTGAGCTCAAAACCAAAATACTAAAAGCATTGAATAGCTAGTGAGATAACAGTAATAGTGCTACACTTTATCAATTAGCCGCTAATATCAAAAGTCAAAGTTATCCCTCCATAATTATAGGAAGTCGCGGAATAATCATGGCAACCGCAAATTTCTTGCCTGCAAAAACCGCAGACAGTAAATTGCAACAAAACTAACAAGCAAGCACGTACAACGCCGCTATGTGCCGTTAATGTGGCAGCAATGAATTCAAGGTAGGCAATGGAAACGACGCAAACAACGCCGTTTCTAATGCAACGAAAGCAATAACTGCGTACAACGACTGCCAGCACGAGCGCAGTGTACGCTAACAACAACAACAACAACAACAGTGAGCTAGTAAACGCGCTGAAGTGTAAACCAAACTTCAAATCGTGCGCTGACTTCAGCACCGCACTCCCGCCATACACCATTCACCAAAAGCGAAAACATAGAGCGATTCAAGCGCAACCAAAAAAAAAAGGAAGGCGAGCAGCGATGTTGCATACTTTTTGGCTGTGTGTGCATTACGCGCATTTCACTTAACACAGCCGAATGTGCGGTGCTGGTGGTGGTGGAAGGGGGGTTGCCAGAATTAATGAGTATCAGTGGAAGAATGCTGAAGGGGAGAGACGTGATTTAGCGTTTAATTAGAGCTCAAAAAATTACAATAGTGCGGATTTTCGCTCTACACTTGAAGGGTCGCTTTCAAAAACTTACGCGCAGCAAAACCGGGGTGTGCGCCTGAAAGGCAATGATGAATGTAGGGTTAATGCGCACTGGGTGAAATGCGTTGAATTAACCATGGAATGAAATGGATATCGTGTGCAGCACATTTTACTGCTGCTTTTGGTTGTGTGGCTGTGTGTGAAAAGTCGAATTTAAACTGCTAAAAGCTTGTTAGTAGTGGAACTGGTTTTTATTTAATTGGGTGCATAAAAATAGATTTAAAAGCAAGTTTAGGGTTATTTTAAATGCGAGAAGATTAAGTGGAAAGAAATTGGAATATAAAAAATAATGATTTGTGTGTGAAAGCCAGAAATAATTGCGGAAATTAAAAGTCTGTTGAGACACTAACGTAACTGGTTTAGATTTAAATATAGGCAATTACTGTAAAGGAGCTATGAGGTATGGGAGATTGTCATATTTTTCAGCTCATGAATCTTGCATTTTGGCTAATTTCGATTGCATCGAAGCTATAGAAAACCTCACTGGTACCTTTTGAAGCTTAGAAGAGTATAAAAAGATTTTTATTTTGATTTTGATCGATCAATTTGTATGACAGCTATGTGCTATAGTGGTGCGATCTGAGCAATATAATCGGAGATTCTAGTGTTCACTTAGATAATAATATGTGTCAAATTTCGTTAAGATAGCTTGCAAAATGAAAAAGTTTTCCATGCAAGTACTTAGTTTTGATCGATCAATTTGTATGGCAGCTATATGTTATAGTGGTCCAATCTGAACAATATGTTAGGAGATTGTAGAGTTGGCTTGGAAAATAATCTGTACTGAATTTCGTGAAGATATCTTGTAAAATAAATAAGTTCTCCATACCAAAATTGGTTTGGATACGATCAATTTGTATGGCAGCTATATGCTATAGTGGTGCAATCTGAACAATTTCTATAGATATTGAATTTTTGTCTTAGATAATAACCCATGTCAAATTTCGAGAAAAATTATTATCGAATAAAAAAGTTCGCCATACAAGAAGTTAATTTGATTGCTCAGTTTGTATGACAGCTATATGCTATAGTGATCTGAACTGAACAATCTCTTTGGGGATTATAGACCCTTTTATGAGAAGAATACACACCAATTTTCATGAAGATATTTTGTCAAATAAAAAAGTGTTCCATACAAGGACTGAATTTTGATTGCTCAGTTTGTATGGCAGCTATATGCTATAGTGATCCGATCTGAAGAATTTTTGTGGATATTGTAGCGCTAACTAGAAAAATAATACATACCAAGTTTCATGGAGATAACTTGTCGAATAAAAAAGTTTTCAACACAAGAACTTGATTTTGATCGCTCAGTTTGTATGACAGCTATATGCTATAATACTCCGATATCGGCGTTTTCGATAAATGAGCAGCTTCTTGAGAAGAAAATAACTTGCGCAAAATTACAGACTAATATCTGAAAAACTGAGAGAAGCGCATACGCAAACCAACAGACAGACGGAGTTGGCTAAACATATAAGTATACTTTTAGGAACTCCGACTTTGTGGCAAGCTTAATACACCCTGTTAAGTATAAAAAAATAATTAGCAAACACCACACTACTAACAGCCAGCTGCTAAAAGAAACATTACAATTTTGTCAGCCCAAATGTTGTTTCAATTTTCTACTTGCGTACAAAACTTTTCTCCTTCAACTTTTTGGGCCAACACTTTTTGGCTTTTCTCCCAGTTTTAGATTGCATAGCTTGCCCACACACTTTTCTTCTACGCTGGCAACGTTCAAAGGTGCCATTTACTGTTTACATTTCTCTCTTTTTCTTGTTATTGCGTTCGATATTGTCACCCATGTTGGCGAGCCGAAAAGTATGCCACACTAAGGGCGTTTCGAGTGCCACTCTACGGCGTCACAAAGTGACAGGCGCAGACTTTGCTTACAATGTCTCGTTTGTTTGTGTGTGTGTGTATATGGGGACAGGTGGGCGGCACATAAGGTGACAGTTGTGGCAACAAATTATGCTATCGAAGGGTAATGTGCACCAGTAGTGCGTTTGTGTTGCATGAAATCTTTAGATAAGCATATCTTTAGGCGGCAGGACAACAAATTGAAGAAATTAGGTTATGGATTCAAGGAGGGTTGATGTCTCGAATGGGATGAGGCATAGTTGAATTTATTTAAACTTTTTTGTTGTTATGCAGATAACGCTAAGTTGGAGACTGTGTTGTTGCAGACATCTCCAGTCTGCGTATGTTCAGATATTATTGGTGCCCTAATAATTTTCAAAAAGCTTAAACAATAATATTTAAATTAAAAGCTTATTTACTCCTTGAGCTAGCGAAGTTGTTGATCGGGATTTCAAAATCTTGGTTTTCGGGATTTACAAAAAAGCATTTTCGTGTCGGAAATTGCGCAAAAACTCGTTTTTATTTCAGAATTTTCAATCTTGAATTGTTTAATCAAAAAACAATTTAATATTTAAAACTTTGCAAAATCTCGAATTATTTTTTTTTTCGGGGTCCTGAAATTAAAATTACATTTTTTCTAATTTTTTTGGGATTAGTTTTCAGAGATTTGCATCAATCGTTTTCACTTTTGAATCGTGAGTTCCGAATTATTTTATTCGGGATCCCGAAATTTATATTACTGTTTTTTCTGATTTTTTGGGATTTCGAAATTCTTGGTTTTCATTAATCGTTTTTGCTTTGAAATCGTAATCCTGAATTATTTTATTCGGGATCTCGAAATTATTTATGTCACTTTCGTACACAGTTTCCTATATTTGTTGTAGAATAAATATGTAATGAAAAATAAGCAGACTCATTCAAGATTGATTGGCTATTTACACTGCAAATTTTACAGTACTGAAAATTGTTTCGCTATTTACACTGTGAATTTTTCTGTCGAGAAGTTTTTAGTTCGTGATTTCGAAATTTTATTTTTAAGAAGTTTCATAGAAGACATCATTGTTTTAAAATTTTGCAACAAATAATTATACTTTGGAATTTCGTATCCGAAATTATTTTTTCGGGATCCCGAAATTAAATTTACGACATTTTTCTGATTTACTTAGATTTTAATTTCCGAATTTTTATAAATCTTTCTCGCTTTGGAATCAAAAATCCCGAATTATTTTATTCGGAATTCCGAAATTACTTTTTTATCAAGGTTAAAAAATTACATTTAAGCGCGATTTCGATTTCCGGGGCTTTCATAAATCATTTTCTCTTTGAAATCGTGAATTCCGAATTATTTTTTTCGGGATCCCGAAATTACTTTATTGTCAAGGAAAAAAATTACATTTAAGCGTGATTGCGATTTCCGGGGCTTTCATAAATCATTTTCACTTTGGAATGGTGAGTCCCGAATTATTTTTTTCGGGATCCCGAAATTTCTTTTTTTTGTCAAGGTCAAAAACTTATATTTAAGCGACATTTCGGGGATTTTGGTAAATGTTTGTAGTGGCGAATCCCAATTTTTTTTTTTATTATTCTACTATAAATTTACAACAATGTCGAAATTTCGAGAGAATTTAACTGCAAAAATAGTGAAGCAAATCTCACAATGTTCAACAGATATAGTTTAGAGAACAAAGCTTGAAAACATCGTGAAAAGTCAATGTGTTCACAGTTGAGTCTCCGAAAGTGTAAACAGCTTTTAACTTTTAGTGGTTATAGATTGTGTTGGAGTAGATTTTGGAATTCATGTGCAAGGAGCTTTATAAAAGCTTTCGTCTCCTTTGGAAAACGAGTGCTTCTAAACGCGAATGGCTTGCTTGAAAATAACCAAATTATTTTGAGAGAAATAGCAAAAATGTTGGAGAGTGCTAGACTATCAGTACTATGGATCGAAAGGAGTAGTTACTTGTAGAAGAAATATAAAAATCGGAATCAGCCGTTATTTTTATTATTTTTTAGTTTCATTCTAAAGCCACGGCAAGATAAGTATTAGATTTATAATCGATGAGCTTTTTTCTGGAGGTTAGGCTTGGGAAGTCACACTAATCAAAAGAAGTACGGAAACTTGTAGATTTGAAAAACAAATAGATGAAGAAGTATGTGAGGTAGAGTTTTTTGAGATCTTCAATAGTAAAATCTCGAACAAAAAACTCAAAAAGCTCAATTTTGTCTAATTATATTCTCTCTTTTAACCGTTAAGAAACCATCAATAGTGAATGCTCGAACACAGAAAATCATTTTTGGCTCATTAGATGCTCTTTTTTATCCGATACGAAATCATGAATAGTCAAATCTCGAATACAAAAGCTGATATTTGTCTTATTGGGTTCTCCTTTTATCCGATAAGTACTTGCTACCATACAATATGCATACATTTTCTGTATAAATTTCGTGTAACTACCAATTTTCTTCAAAAACTTTCAATGCCCAAAGCTTCAGCCACAACCACCAACAAAATTTTCTGCGAAGGGGAGCAAAGAACCCCAAAAGTATGCAACTCATTACTTCCATGCTATGCAAGCTTGCGCTCACATTTTGTAGGGCGAACGAGCAAAAGGCCCATCAGCAGCAGGTAAGTGTGGTCTCAAGTACACTTGCACCAGAGATGATAACCATACTATTTAGACGAACTTCGGGCCAAATGGGAATCGCGCACAGTTGGCTTATTTACTAAGAAGATACATATCAGCAGCGCGCGGCGACATTTCAACGTCTTTGCATCTAATAACCAAGTTGCCAGTTCCACTTAAAATGCGATTTTTTTCAATGCTTGCCAACTTGGAACTTTTTTAAGCGAGTGCGACGAGCGCATAAGCAGCGTCACTCGACTGAAATCAGGTCAACATTCATTAATGTCACGTTGCCAAAACGAAAATCTTTTCAAAAGATTTCATGTATTCCGCGGTCTTTTTTTGTGCGCATGATGTTAGAAAAAATGCCACCCTATCCAGTTTTTGCGCTTCAGCGAGTAAAAACACACATATACATATATGCGCATGTTCGTGCATTGCTTACACTTCCGCTCATAGAAAGCGCACACAAAACACAACGCGAACTCGCTACACCGCAAACCGCTGCCGCCACAGCATCAACAAGCGCTTTCAGAAATGCTGCTGTTGTTGTTGTTGTCGTTGTCTCATGTCGCAGGTGGCTCTAACGGTGCAAGAAAATGTGTGCACATTGCATGCCACCACGTTGTTGCCGTGTCCTACTGCCTTGTGAGCGTATGCGGTCGCTTGCTTGGCACCGATTGCCTGCAAGCGTTTGCATTTGTGTAGGTGTGTGTGTGTGTGTGTTAAAAAGCAGCGCTTGTTCATGTCAAGCAATTTCATTTGTGCAACACCATTATTATTGCATTTCAATTCGTTTCGTGTCAACCTTATCTTAGCGCAGCGCTTTGAACACACACACAAACACCCACAACAAGCAAGCGTAGAAGCATACTTTTAGGCACGCCTACTATGTATGTGTCTTTACATGTATGAAGTGAACTATTTGGTCGATGTGTCGATGCAGGCTCCAGGCGCCAAGTGATTTTTACACACACACACATATAGATACATATAAACAAACTAATACACTTTGTGCGCTGTTATGCTGGCCGCATGCGCCACATGTGCAACATTCCTTTAAAATGTTGCTATTTTAGTTTTGAAAAATCAACAAAAAACTATTGTGAGTATTTACCGTTGAACATTGAGGTACAAAATGTCGGTGCGGCAGCAAATAAAAGCAAACACGAAGGTAATATGTGCGTGTAGGTGTATTATTGTACATTTAGAGGTAAAGACATCGGCTGCTGTGTAGCGGTTGCATGCCACTTCGACTATTGAAACACATATTTGTGTTTATTTCGTACAAATATTAAATTGCTTGCTGTCTTTAAGTTAAATAATCAAGAGCATAGATTTGAAGAAAGGGCACACAGTACTGCAGTGTTTAACAATGGCAACAACAACCATATAGTATTTACATCTATGGCAGTTAAAAAAAAACAGCACTGTTTTATAATTCGAAAGCCATTGTCGAAGAAGTTATGTCAATCCCGAAATTTTTTATTCGGGATCCCGAAATTTCGGGATTAAAAAAAGTGTGCAGAAATTTTTAAAACACGCAAATCAGCACTGTTTTTATGATTCGAAAACAATAATTGAAAAAAGTAAATCAATCCCGAATTTTTTTAAATCGGGATCACGAAGTTAAGAATAAGTATACAGATTTATTTTAAAACACGCACGGCAGTACGTTTTTATAATTAGAAACAATATTCTAAGAAAATGAATCAATCCCGAAATTTTTTTCGGCATTCCGAAATTAAGAATAGGTGATCAGATAGTTTTAAAACACCCATATCGGCACTTTTTAATAATTTGACAACAATAATAGAAAAGAGTGCATCAAAAATTTTTTTATTCGGGATCCCGAAAATAAGTAAATCAATCCCGTAATTGATTTTTCGGGATCCCAAATTGAGAAATCCAAAAAACTCCAAAACTAATGTAAACAGACATTAATAATACATCTTATAAAACTTGAGGTGCCTTATACATAAAAGAAATAAAGAGCACTGATCTGTTGTATTGATATTTGAGAAAATCGAGAGCTCGAAATGTGGAATAAACTATATCTTCTGAATTAAGAAAATGGTAAGCATACCAAAAACCACTTATATGACTGTTGATGTACATACATATATATTTTTATATTTTTGTTAATTCACTACCAATTTTGAATTGCGACCATACATTTCCAAGCCACAGATGCCGAATATGTGGACCTCAGTACCTATTGTCTGACTTTATACCCAAAATATCGGTCATTTGTTGATCAATTAATGAAAATCTTACAGCGTGTTTTCCTGATGTTAATGACCGCTGATGTTAGAAATGGACAAAATTTATTATTTATCTTTAGACTTCATAAAACGGGATCCCGAAAATAATTTTTTTATTGTAAGTAATATTATTATGTTAGCGTTAAAACAAACTTTATGATATTTAGATTGGGATTTCGAGTTATTGCCATCTAACAAGATCCCGAATTCCGAAAATCACCGATAAAGCGCAATGCCAAAAGTTTTTTTTCGAAAAAATTTAAGGATAATAAAAATAAAAATCCGAATAAAACGGGATCCCGAATGTAAACTTTATTGTTATACAAATAAATTAATTTATATGCTAATTTTGTAAAAATTTGTTTATGAGATTCTTAAATTTTTTTGGGGATCCCGATTTTTCCTACAAAATCCCGAATTGGACACGCCGATAAAACGGGATCTCAAATTAAAATTTTTTCTTGCAAGTGAAACTACACTTATTATGTTAGAGTTATAACAAATTTTAGGGTTTACGAAAATTTTTTCGGGATCCCGAAATTTTTTTTTCAACTCATCAAGTTTGAAAATATAGGTGTTATACTAGCGTTACAACGAAATTTGGGGTTTCTGAAAATTATTTTCGGGATCCCGAAATTTTTTTTCGGCCCGTCAATTTTGAAAATATACATACGTTGATGTTAGCGTTACAAGAAATTCCAGGGTTTTTGAAAATTATTTTTCGGGATCCCGAAGTTATTCTCTCAAGTTTTAAAATAAACTCATCTAGTTTTAAAATATACTATATGTATGTATGTAGTTACGTACACATATGTACATATGTACGTATCTAATGTTCAATACCTGCCTACACATAAAAATATACTAGTCAATATTATTGCGCAAAACTATTTATTTAATAGAACTCGTCTTGTTGTGCCCGCTGCCGCCGCCTGCGCACAAATAAGCACTTTGCCCATTGGAAATGAACTTTCTTGCTTCCAGGAAATTACCTCAAAACCATAAACGCTCACACACACACACATTTGTATAAACAATATGAGAGCACAGCTTGTTTGCACAGACATAAACGAAATAACTGCTAAACGCAGAAACATTTGTAGAATGGAGAAATGAAAAAGGGCCGAAGAATTGAAATAATGTGCAACTTTTTGCGTTAGCATTGCTAACTTTTCAAATTTCAATTTTCTGTTTTCAGTTCTCTGAATGCAATTAAATATTATAAAATCTATGCTATGCTGTGCAATGTTATGCAATGCGGACATGCCAACTGGCAAGCAAGTGCAACTGTGTGGCGTTTTGAGGTTATGGTAAGCAGTGTTGAGCGTGGGTCGGGGTGAAAGGGTGCGAGCTTAAACATCTATATATTTACCATATATGTATATGTAAATTTATATATATACGGCATATATGTATGTATAAAAGCTATATATTTATACTATATATAAAGGATATACATACACATGTATATAGGTATAACTGAGGTGCACAAACGGTCACTGCGTTGCCGGTAGCTGTGTCAAGCAGACCCGGCGACTTTTGAGAATTATATTTTTAAATGCATACTATGTTTATAGGCATGTATATACATGTATGTGTGTATATACACACAGGTATGCGTATATGTGCATATATATATAAGTATGAGTGTGTATATGTGGCAACTATAGCGACACTTGAGAAGCTGTATAATTTTCACTTTAAAACTTTCATAACAACGCTTGGACAGGCCGAAAATGCAAAAGCAAACAATAAATAGAACAACAACAACAATAGCAACGTAAAGGAAAAGCTTCAACAACGAAGTAAGCAAAGAAAAATTGTGACAACACAGAGCTACTGCCATCCCGTTGCGTTGACATTTCTCCAACGGCAACAAAGATGACAGCGGACGAAGGAAAAAAATAAAGCAAGAAAAAAAAAAACAAAAATAAAATACCGTTAACTTCCTTTGCAACGAATACCTTTAACAAATTAGCAAGTTTCCAAAGCACGATATTGATTTTGATCGGTCAGTTTGTGTGGCAGCTATATGCTATAGTGGTCCGATCTGAACAGTTCCTTCGGAGATTGTAGCCTTGCTTGAAGAAATAATATACGTCGAATTTCGTGAAGGTGTCTTTTGAAATAAAAAAGTTTTCCATACAAAGACTTGTATTTGGTTGGTCAGTTTATATGGCAGCTATATGCTGTAGTGTTCCGATTTGAACAATTCCTTTAGGGATGGAGCCCTGCTTTGGAAAATAATATATGTCGAATTTTGTGAAGATGTTTTTTGAAATAAAAAAGTTTTCCATACAAAGACTTGTATTTGATTGGTCAGTTTATATGGCAGCTATATGCTATAGTGTTCCGATCTGAACAATTTCTTCGGACATTTTAGCCTTGCTTGAAGGAATAATATATGTCGAATTTCGTGAAGATATCTTTTGAAATAAAAAAGTTTTACATACAAGGACTTTTATTTGATCGTTCAGTTTGTATGGCAGCTATATGATATAGTGGTCCAATATCGGCAGTTTCAACAAATGAGCAACTTCTTTTAAAGAAAAAGTGGTATACAAAATTTCAGAACGATATCTCAAAAACAGACCAAAACACGAACAGGCCGATCTGCCTCAATCGACTCAGCTCGCCACGTCATTTATATGTACTTCTACTCATACATACATAAGAATATATAAAGTCTCCGACCTTTCCGTCTAGGTGCTCCGAACTTCGTGGCAAACTTTATTAAACATGTTCAGGGTATAAAAAGACAAGTAGTTGCCAACTCTTGGCAACCCACTCGGGCGGCTAACTAACACAATGCCAGCCAGGACACCGGTCTGCGACGGCAACTGCTACTGTCAACACCAAAGTGTAGAGCGGGCAACATGAAAAAAATGGCAAGAAGCAGCATATAAAATGGAAATTCACGCTACCCCTAACAAGTACAAAAACAACTACAAGACAATAGTGCTTGCGAAACTTTAACGAACGGACGCAGCATGCAGCGCAGGCCGGAGAAGGCGGCAAGGAGTATACCAGAGTTGCAGGTGACTGCTGGTTGTTGACGCTGGCTGATGTGCCTGTGTATATATGTATGTGTGTGTTTATTTATGTGTATGCGTGTGCGCCAGCAACTGCTTTGACAAGCAACAGTCGCAAGTTCCGGACTTGCAGCGACCTGTGAGACTGCTGGCAGGACAGGGCAGCATCAGCCGGACCCGGTTGCGCTATGCTGCTGCTACTTTCAAGTGTCTTCCTGTTTTATGTACTTTATATTACAGTTTTGCGCACACACACTATATTTTGTATATTGACATATACATACATATATATATATAGTATATATACTTTTTGGACTGTGTCTTCCATGCGGACGCCTTTGTTAACCCATTTTTGTGTTGGCGCTGCGGCACTTGGCACACTCGTGCGCCATACAGCACTTGCAACACTTGACACACACAGCGCAGGTATGTATATGTATATATAACGGTACTCATATATACTAATACTATAATAATGAAAATGCTGGCTGATGGCACTCACCTGGCACCGACGAGCAGGCTGTTGCCATCCTTTGTGACAAGCTTAAAATGATCCACGACACTTTCGTTTCCGAGAAATTTTAGCACATCTTCAGGACCTGCAGATAAAAAGGAGAAAGTGAAAAAATTAGCAAAAACAGCATAGCAAATTAGTACAGCACAAAGATAATATAGTATTTACATAATGAAGTGTGTATATAAAAATACAGAGATAGGGAAGGAAAAAGAGATAGATAGCAAGTGAAATGGAGAGCGATAGAGAGTGAGCGCCAACGAGCGCCACTGCTTAATTAGGCAATTTAAATTTAACAAAAGCCATGAGCCGCAGAGCACACTGCACTGCAACGCTCGACGCAAAACGGCACAATGGCGACGCCACAGGCCACCGGAAGGCGCACTATACTTTCGCCCCCTCCCACACACTCGGCGCATGGAGCACAGGGTGGAACATGCTACAAATATCGGACATTCTACAGCAATGGTCGCAGCTGAAGTATCTCTTTGATGTAGGGAAAGTAATAGTTGACACAATACGCACGAATAAAAGGCCGTAGGTAAGGTATGATGCGGAGCGGCAGCTGCCGCATGAATTGCCTGATAATGGGGCGCAATTTAATGGCTGAAAAGTCACAAGGTTTGTAGGTATAATAATGGAGCCGCTGCTGCAGGTGTAGGAAGGCGCACTTGTGACTGCTGAATGTGTCGGAAGCAGAGAGATAACTCGCTATTTTTGTATTTTTGAACGTATTGTTGCCGCAGCAGCTCATTAAATATGGTTGGACAACAGCATGTGGTGGGGTGGCATGTTACAATCAGACAAATTGTTATGGTGAGCTGTTGGAAGAATGGTGAAAAGTAAAAATGTAGTGTGAAGTCACGCCAAATTTCAATGATACACACTAATTGTTGATTCCGACAATTTTTCGTTCATCACAATACGTTCAAATGCAATTCTCAACTGTTTTTTTTTTTTTAATATTTAATATATTAATGACATGACTAAAGAATTTCAAATAAATTTGTGTTGTGTTAAACTTTAATAAACTACATTATAGCTTGCCGAAGTAACAGTAATTATCAACTAGTATAGAAAACCTCTCTTGGAACAAACTCAGACTACTGGTCGCATCCTACACTGGGCACTTCAAGCTGAATAAGCACATACACAACAATACCACAGCTTCTTCCGTAAGTTGCCGGTTCTGTCAAATAACTTTCGGAAATGTATCAATATGCTGGGGATAGTTGTATCTTTGTGATTTAGGAGAGGGTGCAATAGACCTAAGATCGCGGTGCATTCCTCGTCTATTAATCATTCAACTACCTTATATATACTAACGTCAACATATTTTTTGTTTTAAGTTGATACGAGGTTTATAAGATCGTCACTGGTGAGGAATCATGGATCTATGCATATGAGCCCGAAACAAAACAGCAATCGACCGTGTGGGTCTTCCAAGAGGAGCCAAATCCAACGAAAGTTGTTCGTGGAAGAAGCTCTTCGAAGCAAATGGTCGCCTGTTTCTTCGGCAAAACTGGTCATGTGGCGACTGTTCCGCTTGAGCAACGTAGGACGGTCAATTCTGAGTGGTACACCACCATTTGTTTGCCTGGAGTCTTCGGAGAAAATCAAAAAACGAACAAGAGAAGACGAATCATTGTGCACCATGACAATGCGAGCTCAAACCAGCGCCTTTTTGACCGGCCAAAACGTCGAATTGATGGGTCATCCGCCGTACAGCCCTGACTGGGCACCCAATGACTTCTTTTTATTCCCACACATCAAGAAAATAATGCGTGGTCAACAATTATCGTCGCCAGAAGATGCTGTTGAAGCATTCAAAAACCATGTTTTGGAGGTGTCTCAATCTGAGTGGAAAAAGTGCTTCGAAAATTGGTTTGAGCGCATGCAAAAGTGTATAAGTCTTGATGGAGAATATTTTGGAAAACCATTTTCGTTGATAAATATTCCTATTTTCATTATTAGGCCAGAAATATACATAGCAGCCCTCGTATGACTGTCAGTGACAACTGTGCCAAATGTCACATCAAAACAAACATTAGTGTTAAGTATACGCTTGCCTTTCTGAAGTACCTAAAGTTCATTCGACGATTTTTTTGATGATTGAAATTATTCAACAAAGAAGTTCCATTAAATTTTGTGTGCGAAATCATATTTCAGGTGCCGAAACGTTTAGCATGTTGGAAAGCGTCTTCACTGGTAAATGTTTGTCGCGAGCAAGTGTCTTTAATTGGTACAAACTTGTCTGAGAAGGTCGAGAACGTGTGGATGATGAACCAGGACGTCCAGGATGGAAATCAATAAAAACTAATGATCAATACGTCAATAAAATAAAAGAATTGATGCTTGAGAATCGACACTTAACCCGGAAACAGATGATCAATCGGCCGAATATCGTGACAAAGGTGTAGCGAAGCTGAAGAAAGCCACCTCAAAGAGTGCCAATCAAGGTTACGTTCAAAGTTTTCTTCAATTATAGAGGTGTGGTGCGCTTCAAATTCCTTCCGACTGGCCAAACTGTATATTTGAGTGCTAAGGGACGCTTGCGCGAGTTATTCGTAAACAGAGGCCGAAGTTATGGGCCGACAGCTCTTTGTTTTTGCACTACGAGTTCTTTGCCAAACTTTTAACCAATATCGTGCTGCAACCACCGTATTCGCCTGACTTAGCTCCGTGTAACTTCCGGCTATTCAGCAAACCCAAACAATAGTTCTGGCGAAACCGTTTTGAGTCAATTGAAGACGTTAAACGTGAATCGTTACGTGCATTGAAGGGTTCTCCGGGAACTGATTTTAATAATTGATCCGAGGATTGCAACGTTTCTCCTCCTCCTCCTCTAAAGAAAACCCATCCACTTTTGCGCAGATTTTTCGGAAGGATGTTGCTTTGCAGACTTACCAAATCCAAACTATGTAAGAAATAAAACATCCATCAAGCGCTTAGCACGTTCGGTGAATGTGTTCAAAAGGGATAGCTACCGATCTCAATTTTTACACGAAAATTTGGTGGAGGTGTTCATATTATTGAAGGTCACTTTTGGTTGCATTGGTACGTTGATAGGCGGCCGCGCTTAGACCATCATTAGGACTATAATGCTCCCGGTTGGTATCCAATTCAAACTTTTTTCAGTAAGTATGGCAAAAACCGTATTTTTTTCTAACGCAGCAGCCCATTTTCTTTTAAGTTGAAATATTGAAAGCCGTGGAGTATGTACCTACTCTACCGGCTGAAGGCTGGGCATTCACATAGATAATTTTTATCATCATCCTCCGCGCATAGCTCTGCCGAATTCAATTTCTGAAGGTGGGATCTCAAGTGTAGGTACCCTGTTATGATTCTTACAATGTTATAAAGCTCCCATTTAAGATGGGTAACGGGTATAGGATGATGTAAGAGTTCACGCAAGTGTGGAAAGTTCTCTGGTCGTCATTCACTTGGCAGTGCCCAGAACCGATTCTTTTACATATGGCTCAAGCAGCTCTCGGCTTCCAGTCTTTGACCAAGTATCCGGTAGCCTAAGAACATCCGTTTAAAGGCGAGCTAAAGTGAGAAGACGAACCATTTCTACTCAGGATTGTGTACTGGGTTTGGGCCCCGCCACGTAAAAAACGCCCCTAATGAAAAATTACCAAGAGCCTCGGATAAGAAACACCCCTTTTGATGCCGATCATGGCAAGCGTATTTAAGATTACGATTTGAGGGCAAGCACCTGGAATGCCGGATCCTTTAATTGGGAAGGTGCCGCTGCCTAGCCCAGTCCTCGTAAGAATATAGTTTGACATCACTGACATCCAAGAAGTGCAGTTGATGGGATAATGACTGAGATGAGTAGGTTTTTGTGACACAAAACCGTGGCCAGTGGCCATATAAAGGAGATCAATTACGGTATGGGTTTCGTGGTGGAAGAGAGACTCCATCGCCGAGTCCTAGCATTCACCCCGCTGGATGAACATCTAGCTACAATCCGCATCAAAGCAAAGTTCTTCAACAAATCGCTGATTTGCGCCCACGCCCCGACGGAAGAGAAGTACGATATGACCAAAGATGCCTTCTATGAGTGCTTGGAGCACATCTATGAGAGCTGCTTCCGCAAAGATGTCAAAGTCGTGCTTGGCGACTTTAATGCCAGCAAAGTATCTTTGACACATCTTCTTTATTTAGCGTCAAAGAGTCTCCGACATTAACTGCGGTTTGCTATAAACTTCGTGGAAATCTTAATCAAATCCCTTACAGACTAATAAAAAAAAAGCTATACAGAAGATTATATAAAAGTTAGTCCTAAAAAATTAGTTATCGATATAAAAATGTATATCTTTAATAGCTCTAAACAATTTCAGTTGATTTTTTATGCCACACATCACCACCGATATATGTATGATGAGATGTGACTGCTGCATAAATGTATGCGGTGAAACAAATGGCTGATTGAGGAACTTTGTCATTACTTTTTGGCATCATCACTCATCGATGGCAACATCGTTAAGTGCACGCAATGGTCCTTGAAATGTGTGGCACGTCTACAATAACGGCAGCAGCGGCGACGCTGCGCAGCACTAAAAGCGACTTCACTACATAAGCAGTTTGCAGCAGCAGCCAACAACAACAAATAAACGCGTAGGAGACTTACGATCTGTAGGAGGACATGTTCACATTTATGTGCGGAATTTTTTGTGTTAGAATGTTCTACGATTTTTATTTTGCTAGCAAAACAAACATCGCTGCGCATATATAGATGTATGTATGTGTATGTGCAAGATTTACCGTTTTAACGGCATTGCTTTGGATTTTGCTGTGCTGATCACGTTGGCGGTTCCTTTTGTCATTTCCTTAATGTGACTGCGTTATGGCGGGTCGGCAGCAACGGCGAGCCATATTTGTTTATGTGGGTGTGAGTATGTTTGCATGTAAGAGTGGGTGTAGCGCCTGTGTACTCAGCTTCCTTTTCTCATGCGTGTTTGCATTGGCGCTTGTATGTTTGCGTTACGCAAGCCGTGAGGCAGTGCGCTGCCCATATTATAGCCAATACAGCAGCGAGTTTGCTTCCCCAAGGACCTTGACTCAAGCGACTGGTATGACTGGTGTAATGATTCAGTGTGTGCTCACTGTTACCACTATAACTACTGGAACTACTGGCGCTATTGTCTTTGCTGTTGCCATTTTTATGTGCGACACTTAAATAAGCGCAAAAACGGCGGAAGGTGATGATATATGGCAATATATGTGAGTATGTGGTAGATTATATGTGTAGGTGTGTGTGGCGCGTTACAATTCAGTTTGGCAAGTTCGACGTGTCGGGCGATTGGAGGCGGTATTGAAGGCGCACACACATACATCTATGTACATACTATATATCTATAAGAGACGGTGTAGGTGTGTAGTGCTGTATGTGACAACATTTATCATAAAATTTAACAGTTAGAAAGCAAAACCAAAAATAAAAAGACAACTTCGGTAGCACTGCACCTAGAATAGCCTTCACAGTAGCATCTTTTATAGCCTTTTAAGCTACAAAAAGATATTTATACTGATTTTGATAGTTCAGTTTGTATGGCAGCTATATGATATAGTCTTTCGATCTGAACGATATATTCGCAGATTATAGCGTTGCTTTAGGCTATAACTTGTGCCGACTTTCGTGACGATACCTCGTCAACTAGAAAAATTTCTCCCACAAGCACTTCGGAGTGATCGGTCAGTTTGTATGACAGCTATATGATATAGTACTCCGATCTTAACGATATATTTGGAGATTTTAGTTTTGCTTTAGGCGATAACTTGTGCCGACTTTCATGGCGATACTTCGTCAACTAGAAAAATTTCTCTCACAAGGACTTCGGAGTGATCGGTCAGTTTGTATGGCAGCTATAAGTTATAGTTGCCCGATATGGGAAATTTCTTTGAATATTGTAGCACTGCTTTTGGCAATAATCCATACCAAATTTAATGAAGATATCTTGTCAAATGAAAAAGTTTTTCATACAAGTATCTGATTTTTATAGTTCAGTTTATATGGCAGCTATATGTTATAGTGATCCGATATGATAAAAATCTTTGGATATTGTAGCGTTGTTATTGGTAATAATCCATGCCAAATTTAATAAAGATATCTTGTCAAATGTAAAAGTTTTTCATATAAAAACTAAATTTTGATTGTTCAGTTCGTATGACAGCCATATGCTATAGTAGTCCGATAACGAAGATTTTGGCAAAGGAGCTGTTTCTTGGAGAGAACAGAATGTGTGCAAAATTTTAGAACGATATCTGAAAATCTAAGCGACTAGTTCGCATATTTAGTGACAAACAGAAGGATATTTACCATAATCAACTCAACTCATAACACTGATCATTTATGTTGCATATATTTTATAGGGTCTCCAACGTCTCGTCCTAGATGTTACACACACTTCATTGCCAAACTTAATATCCATATGTACATTCACCGTTCAGTGCATAACAAAAACAGTCGCATATCATCATTTTGTTGGTATCTCCGCCTTTTGCTTCCACCTAACTTTCTTAAAAGTCAAGCATCGCGTTATCGTAAGTCATTTCACTGGGGGTGTATTAGTGTTAGTGCGCGCGCGAGTATATTAAACGGTAAATAGGTGTGTGGTATTGTGGTAATGTGAAATATGCGGTTATAAAATTCCGTAACGGAAATTAACGGTACAGCGCTGAATCATGCAAGCGATTTCATGTCGCCGATTTGGCAGTAAAATATAAGAAATAAAATTAATGAAACCAATGAAATCAGGAAACTGTGATTCTGTCGTAATACGTACATACATACATACTTATATATATATGTAAGAGTATGTGTAAGTATGTTCTTCTATCAGTTAATGGGTCATAAGCGCGTGGTATCAATCTGTGGACGCTTAGCTTGATTGAGTATTTAATGCCAGCACTGGATCAACGAACGGTTTTGCCTTTTGTGATCATACATCTTGCCATGAAAAATCATTTAAGGAAATTGTGCCGTAATCGTTCTCACTGCAAAACAGTTTCGTATAATAATAGTTGTACGAGTATATCTCTCTAACCGCAACCATTCTTTCCCTAAAACTATTCAGATAGATCGAGGAAGTTTTCGTACAAAAAGTCTTCTCACCGTTGAGTTCGACCGTCATGTAAGGACTGTTCCAATTGCCCTCGAGCTAAAAATTGCGCAAAAAATTATTTAAAAAACCATTTAAAGAAGGCTGGAAGTATGCAGCTCGATGTATGGCTGCCAAATGAATTACAGCAAAAAGCCTCTCGGACCGAATTTGCAAAACATCGCAACAATATCAATCCATTTCTGGAACGTGATAGAAATTAGGTCACCTACAACCATGTCAATCGAAAACGATGGGGGTTAGATCACAGTGAGCTGAAGGAAATGGTGACCGAAACGGTATTGACACCCAGGAAAGTATACCTGTGTTTGGTGCGAGTAGCAGGGTTAGCAATTGAACTGTTTGAAGGAAGCAATCGCCCAGAAGTGGCTAGTTTTGGAAAGAAATTGTGTTTCGTCAAGACAACGCTAGGCCATAGACATCAAAAGTGATACGCCAGAAGTTCTAGGAGCATGGTTGGGCGGTTCTAAGGCATCCACCTTTTATGATTCCATACTTAATTGTTCATGTTTATGCCGAATAATTTACTGGCGAAAAATCGTTTCAATAGAAACTTGTGAAAATCGATACTCTCAGTTTATTGCGAATAGAACGAGGATTTCTATAAGAGTGGAATTATGAAATTACTGCGAAAGGGGTAACAAGTTGTCGAACAAATGCTGAAAATTTAACTACAATCGAATCATTCTAACTGTCCTATATAAATAAGGTTTTACTTGTCGTTGAAAGGTCACACCACTAGTCAAATTGCAACAGCATAAGATGATTTTGTTCGGTCTCATTTTCAGTCAAAAGAGGTTATATGATCACTTGTAATAGAAATCAGCATACAAAATTTAAGTTCTCCACTGAACAAGGAAGAATAATAGTATCGCTACTGCCTATAATGAATTAAGGTTGAGATTAAAATTAATTTTGAAGTTGAGATTCAGGTTGAAGCCGACGTCAAGATTAAGATTAAGATTGAGGCTGAGATTATTTATAAAATCGAGATTAAGTTTCATATTGAAATTGAAACTAATGTTGAGACTGAAATTCAGACAGAGACTGAGATTAAAATAGAGACTGTAATTGATATTAATATTGATATTGAACTGAGATTGAGACTAAAATTGAGCTGGAAATTGAGATTAAGTTTAAAATTGCGTTTGAGATCAAAGTTGGGATTGGGATTCATATTAACATTGAGATTCAGATTAAGAATGAGACTGAGACTGAGATCGAAATAGAGACTGTGATTGAGAATAATATTGAAATTGAATTGAGATTGAGATTGATATTTAAGTAGTTTACGACTTAGATTGAAAATGAGATTCAGATTGCAGTTGAGATTGAGACTATGATTTAAATTCAGATTGATAATGACAATAAGTTCGAGACTCAGATTGACATTGAGGTTAATATTGAGAGTGACATTCAGATTGATCTTGAAATTGAAACAGACTTAAAATTATTCAGAAAATTGATTATGAAATTAAGAATAAAATTCACACTAAAATTGATAGTGAGAATGATATTGGTGTCGAGATTGAGATTAAGATTGAGACTGAAATTAAGATTTAGATTCAGACAGTCAATGAGATTGAAATTGAGACTATAATTGAGATTGATATTGAAATTACGATTTAATTGAAAATGAGATTCAGATTGAACTTGAGATTGAGTTTGTGATATAAATTGAAATAGAGAATAAGATTGATCTTGAAATTGAGACAGATTTAAGGTCGAGATTAAGATCAAGATTGGGACTGAAATTAAGTTTAAAATAGAGATTAAAGTTGAGGTTGATATTGAAATTGAACTGAGATTTTGTTTAAGATTAAGACGGAAAAAGAAATAGGTAAATCGATAGATTTCTAGCTGTGATTACTAAGTGCATTCGATACCATATCAAGGAAGGGTTTCCGAAAAGTTTAGCGAATTCAAAAGTTAGAGACCGCGAAAGGACCATTTAATGTCCACTTTTGAGAAAAAAGAGATTGAAGGTGATTTTAAGCAACATTAATGGGACACAGACCCGGTGAGGCTCCACGATTCTCAGATACACGTACGTACATATGTATGTATAAGGTAATAAAAATGGTAAATTATGCAATTTTTGTGAATTTAAGATTGTATTGTACGCTCTACCCATTCTCCTTCAAAATTGCGAACGGTATCTTTTCACGAATAACAGCTCGCCACATTTGCATTCATTTCGTGTGAACAACCGCCATCAGTCTAACCACATTTACAGACCCCGACTGCCGCTAATCCATTTAACAGTTATACGAATAAGCTGAACAGCAAGCAAATGTGTCTTGTTGATTGGTGTCTGCACACATATTGGTACATACTTATATACATATGCGAGTACCAAAAACGATGTTTGTTCGTGCCATGATGACACACTCGTGGCTTAACGGTACACCTCAAGTGTGAAATATCCTAAATTATGTGAATGTTTACATGCGTGTCTGCGGATTGCGCTTCGATATGAGTAGCTCCACAAATGAGAATACATATGTGTGTGTGCGTGCGCCCGCGATTTCGTAGCGGATTTGCGTGCGCCGCAAAGGGAATACATACGTGAGAAATTCATTTCAATATTACGCTGACGCAAACGCATATGCATATGTAGGTGTGTATGTAAATACGCGCTTATATGTATAAGTGAATTTGTGTATAAATGGGCTATACTGACTGTTGCGGTTGTGGAAGAAGAAGCAAGGCACGAAATGGACGCAGCACCAAATAACAGGTACTTGGTAAATATTTGATAAGAAATGCTTTATTTATTCAGTCAACCAGAAAAGTGGCAACAAATTTACGCTAAAAGAGAATGCGAGCGCTGCGACGTAACGACTGAACGGCCGCAATTTGTGGACCTCTCGAGCTGAGATAGCGGTCATATCGCTAACACAAAGCGAAAAGGAGCAAAGGAGTGGGCGAATAAATGGCTTGAAATAAAACGAAGGCACAAAAAATTAAAAAATAAAAATAAAAAAAATAAATAAAAAAAAAGAATAATAAAAACAAAACAGAATCTCAATAAAAAAAAAGAATTACGAGAAAATTAAAACAGAAAATACAAAAACAAGAAAAGCGTTAAATTCGGCTGCACCATAATAATACCCTTCATAGGTGCATTTCTTGTAACATAAAGTGGTGCAAAAAGACCTTTTCCCCGATTTTAGTCGATCAGTTTGTGTAGCAGCTATATGATATGTTGGTCCGATCTGAACCTAAGATTTGGATATTAAAGCATTGGTCTTGATAATAATCTGTATTAAATATCGTGGCTGCATATTGTCAAACAAAAAAGTTTTTCTTACACGGACTTGAGTTTGATCAGTCTGTTTGTATGTCAACTATATGCTATAGTGATCTGATCTGAACAATTTCTTTGGAGATTATAGCAATGCTTAATATAATGACTTCTGCCGAATTTTGTGAAGATATCTTGTTATATAAAAAAGTTTTCCTTACACGGACTTGAGTTTGATCGGTCAGTTTGTACTGCAGCTATATGCTATAGTGATCCGATTCGAACAATATGTTCGAAAATTGTAGCACTATTCTAGATAATATTATATATGAAATTTTGTGCAAATATCTTGTCAAATTAATAAGTTTGCAATATAAAGACTTGAATTTCATCGGTCAATTCGTATGACAGCCATATGCTATAGTAGTCTGATCTGAACAATATGCTCGAAAATTAAAGCAGTTATTTTGGAAATAATCTGTGCAAAATTTCGTGAAGATATCTTGTCAAATAAAAAAGCTCTCCATATAAGAACTTGATTTTGAATGATCAATTTGTATGACAGCTATATGCTATAGTGATCCGATATCAACGATCCCGACAAATAAGTAGCTTCTTAAAGAGAAATTGACGTATTCGAGATTTCAGTTCGTTATCTTGAAAACGAGCTCGTGTAAATGCATATGAAGATGGCTAAATCGACTCAGCTCGTCACCGCTGATCATTTATGTAAGTATGTGTGTACTTTACAGTGTCTCCTACATTTCCTTGTGGCGTTACAAAATTCGGAGCCTGTTTAGGGTATAAAAAAATATATAAAAATAAAAATAAAAAAACGGCCGAAAGGTAGCATTTTTGCTGCCGCCTTGTACGCGTTGAGTGAAATTAAAAATTTAAGAGCCGCTCCCACTTAAAGGCGCACTGTGGAGGTGAAGCGTAAAAGACAATAAAAGACCTGAGCGCGCACAAAGGAGCATCTATTATATGGCAAAAAGGAAATCAACTTAAAAAATACAAATTAAATATAAACTCTGACGCAGCTACCCTGTAGGAAATTCATGGAATTTTAAAATTTTTTTAGATACTCAGAATTTAGACAAATATCTTACAAAGATGTCTTTGAGATTTCATTTATCAAACAAATTTTGAATTTTTGAAGTCATTATCTTATTTAAAATGTAAAAAAAAAAATATTATTTATATTTTATCCTTTCCAGAAATTAAACCACCACCTCATATCAGCTCCACCTCAATCCAAGTATCTCATTTATTCACCCTGTACTAACAGTCTAATAAGCTAATAATAACCGTCTTCTATTCGCCATTTCACTGCTCGCTTGCTTTGCAGAGTGACTCTCTTGTCAAAAAAATTTTTTAGCAAAAAGCAGGAATATATTTTCATAGAAAGCTATAAACAAATATTATTTGGTTTTGGAGAAGGTCTCCTTCACAAGACTTGTGGGAACTAGAAGTCAGGGCAAGTAGTGCCAGGCTACTTGAAAAGCTCGTTTAAGCTGATCGATTCGCTATTCTCCAATAATTGACGGTTCGAAGATGGCAATATCCTCCCTTTGCTTTGGTGGGAGAGAAGAATTCCTTCAGAAATAAAGAAAAACCACCGCCATAAGCTTGAAAAGCCCGTTTAATTTAATCGATTCGCTACTCTCCAACATTTGGCCAATCAATCAAATCATCAGTATCCTTCCTTTGCTTTCTTCGGAGAGTAGAACTGCTTCACAAATAAAGAAGAAAATAAAGTAGTTAGATTTCAGTGCAAGAATTGCTATGCTATTTGAAAAGCTTGTTTAGTCTGTTCGAATCACCACTCTCCAACATTTTAAGAAACGAGGACGTCAATAACTTCATTATATTTCGTTGGTTGTTGAAACTTTTTATTCCCGTACTTGTGTGGAGCTAGTGAAAGAATACAGATTGAGATCTAAACTTACTTCCCTCAAAAAGCCCCTCAAAGCGAACTAGTTGAGATACCCCGTTTACTACAACCGATTCATTTTGCACCCACTATCTTAACCAGCGAGATAGTCCGGCTAACGGTAGGACCCCACGCAGCATGAGTGCGTGAAAAAATTGCTACTTGGCGGAAAATGAAAACCAACCGAGCGTAATATTGCGAACGGGAATTGAATGTGCCAGCAATGTACATGTGACCCAACCGACCCATCGACCGTCCAGTAGCAGGCAGGCAAACAATGCAGGTATACGCGTATAACAAATATATACAAGAGTATTGGCAATCACGTGACCAGCGCTCGCCAACAAAGCGCAGTTAAGAACGGAGAGTGCTTGGCAGGTGCTTTGGACAGCCGCCTGCTGTGTTTGGTGGGGCAACATGCAGCTGAAGGAAGCTGATATACCAAAACTTGGGGAGAAGAAAATTACCACACACATACATATACAGTTAAATGCATAAGTACAAACACAACAACTTGAGAATTAATGAAAATAATGAAGGACAGTACACGAAGGAGTTTCCAGCCCTTATTTGAAGCGGGAGAAGGCAAAAGGCGAAAAGTTACACAAGTAGTAGATGCGAAGAAAGGCAAGAAAAGAAAGCTAGAAATGCGGATTTGCATTTAATTGAGACAAACAACAATAAAGGAAAGACATAAAATGTGAAAAAATAAAACAAAATAATAAAAGCAACGCGTGGTGTGTGGAGCATCCTTAGAAGTATATTTTGAGAGTGTCCGTCCAAACTGGCTTGCATAAGAGTTGTGTATCAAAAACAACGCAAAGAAATAAAATGAAAACCTAAGCCACAAAAATAAAAAAACAACAAAAAAAAAATGGTACGAAACACAGCAAACAACGCGCGATGCTCTTAAACCCCGCACGCCTTGACCCCCATCAAGTAGGAGCAGCTGTTCGGCGCTTGTCGTGCAGAAAAGGTCACACTTTCATTTATTTTTTGGCAATTTTCTTGTGTTTTCTTTAACTTACAAGCATTTATTTGAGGCAAAAAAGTTTCGCCTTTTCAATTTATTTTGTTGCCGGTTTGTTGGCGAGCAATTTTTGTGATTGCCTTTTATTGTACGTTTGTTTATCTGTTTGTTTTTGTATGGTTTTTGTTTTCTGTACAGCGCGTTTGTCCACTCAAATGGCTTGGCCATCAGCTTCTAATGTCCTTTCGTGCATTGTTGCATGAATGTGTGTGTGTGTATTTGTTGCTGTTGTTCGGTATGGCTTTTATGCCACTTTTGCAGTTTTTAATTCCTTTTGGCAATGGCTTTTCTCCTTTGTGTGCTCGAGCTTTTCGTTCGTGTAGCTGTCATCTTGCTTGCCTTCGCGTACTCTAGTGGGACTGTTATGTAAGTTCGAGAACGCTTTTGACCTTCTGGCCGAAATTAAAGCGTGGGATGATGTACAGTGTACAATGGAGGAGAAAATTGTGTACTTAAGCATCGGTTATCCTCGTACAATATATACTCCATATGATTCTCAGATTATTGATTAAGGACATTCGCGTGGAGATACAAGTCAATAAATATAATATCAGCTTTGGCAGGTAAAAACTATGCTTCATTATTCCATCAGTTAAGCCTTTTTTAGTATATTAATTTGGAGCTCTCTTACACTTCATACTTCATCTAAAGGCTTACTTCATCCAGAGTCTTTTTATACCGAAAAATTGTCTCTATTGTTTAATAGGCAATAGCATCCTTCAGTAGTTAAGTTTTTATTCTCTGTTTCTGTATATAACAAACCGTGGATCTGGATATTGCTTTAAGCTCAACGAATTTATTCGGAAAATGTGTCATAGAGATTAGGTTATGTACAACGGGTTTGAAAGCAAGACAGTCAGGAATTTAATGCTAAAAAGTAGATCTTCACTTATTGACGTAATAACTTTACAAATCCTGACTTAGTCAAAATCGGCACATGATGGTTCTTTTGAATGGCTAAAACTGTTAGTGTCAAGGGGATTTTACTTTCGTCTCACAAAAGCGAAAAAATTGAGAAGACAATGCCGCAAAGATTAACGTTCTTTTATTGACAAAATATCTTCCAAATATTGCCTTAGT
The DNA here is from genome assembly GCA_027475135.1 of Bactrocera correcta. NCBI lineage: Eukaryota > Metazoa > Arthropoda > Insecta > Diptera > Tephritidae > Bactrocera > Bactrocera correcta. The sequence continues at coordinate 44,902,665 of CM050326.1, forward strand.
GAAAATCGATAACTCTTTTCATGAGCAAAAATTGTGAAGTTCAAGGAACTTTAACTTCTGTTTCCGAAAGCGGGCCATTTGAGAATAAAATGCTGAAAAATAGATCCTCTGGACAGTTAAAAGAATAAGTCTCAAAAGTCTTTAACTTTAGTCTCACGACAGTTGGAAGGTCGGAAAGCCGAAAAGTAAATGCTGAGATACTTCTCCAATACCACCTTCTAGACAATTTCCACAGTAGGTATCAGGCCCAACCGTTTGAGTCAGTCACATATACCCATTCGTTTGTATTTAATAAAGGAAGCTGTAATTTCCAGCATCAATTTTTGGCCTTACTTAAGGAATTTGTGATAGAACCCAGCCTTATATTCTCTTCAAACAAACAGTCTCCCAGAGATGACATTGTCTGGCGCTGAGTCGATATTAAGTGCTTACGATTCGCATAAATAGGATTTTTGTAGGCAAAAGGGTTGCCAGAAATGTAATCGAACTCAACAGAGGAAACCTTTCCTCATCGTTCTGTGATTTTAAAAAGAGATGTGAGAGCAATCATTCGAAATTCTTAAGGCAAGAAATTGGCAAATAAAAGGCCAAATAAACTCCTAGAGAACATTTCGTTTCTTGAGGCAACAAAAAAAAGGAACCCATTATTTTTATGGACTTCGACTTATTTCTGTAATATTAACCTGAGGATTTAAAAGCTGCGCTGGAAACTTAAAATCCAATAAACCATCCTACCCGAGTTTTTTGAGTGCAAAGTTTCATGGCAGTAGTAAAATAAGAAGAAAATTTTTGGCGGAAACAAATATTATGACTACCAGAAATTAGAGAATGAATCGTGAATGAGTTTGTAAATGATCTATCCCATTCAGCAGAGACCGTTATACTATCAAGGCCCAGACTTACTACACAGGTTTCACGGCAAAGTGTTAAGCTTTGCAAGAACCCTTAATATTTTAAAGTAGCTTTGAGTTATTGTGCTTTAAACATGCTTTAGAATAATGGTTACTGGCCAAAGAGATTTGAATACAAAGTCCTGCTTAGTAAAAACTAAATGTAACGCAGCTCACACACATTTTTTTAATGTGCAAAGGCTTCATTATATTCCAAAGGTGCACTTTAAAGGCGCGAAATAACGGCGTTTAACTAGAGCGCGATACTGAAGAAAGTTTGAGATTTTGTAATTTACAAGGAAATAATGAATATTTTTAATGTGAGAAGAGTTGGATTCCCAAAATATCAGTTCGATGGTAAAATGCTCTGAAGTTGTTGAGGTTAGAGTTGACAAATCAATACCTTGGTACTAAAAGTTCAAAAAACTGTTTATATCCTGAGCAGCGTAGATTAGGTATGTTATGCAAGGTTTAACACCCAGAAGGAAACTTTGGAGGCTCTATAAATATGTTGTTTTCCAAGAGGGATGATATAATTTCTAATATCATTTCGGCCAAATTGAATATATCTATCAATGGGATCTGCAATCTTTTACTTTGTATTGAGCAATGTTTACAATTTCAGCGTCGAAAGATGTACGCAATAACAACGTTTATAAATTATACAATTTTATTATCAAAATAATCGTTCTCCAACCGCAACTTTTCCTGAGCTTTTGCCTTTTTATGGTCACAATAATCGTCAACCTATGCTCGCTATGCGTCGAATTGTTGACAATTTCGAGTAAAATTTTTTTCACATAAAGTTCTAGTGCCAATAAGACAAAGAACAGCTCTAACTATATGAAAATATTGCTTCAGGCAAGTGTTGCTGAAGGTCGCCTTTTGTCGATTCCAATGTGTTCTTAAGAATTGGGACTCTCTCAACCAACAAGCTGGCAGATTTTGAGAAAGAATTTAATCGTGCATCAGTATAAAATTGTTTTCACTCAAAAACCGAAGCCATTAGACCACCGTAAATGTCGTGAATTTGCTGATTTTGCCTTGGAACAACTGGAAAACCATAACGATTTTTTAAGAGGCTCCGATGAGGCTCACTTTCATCTGAGTAGTGCGATAAATAAACAAAGCCGTTCGACTTTGATGCGTAGGAAATCCACGAATTATCCATGAACAACCATTACATTCAACTAAATTGACAGTTTGATGTGGTTTTTGGTCTGGTGGAATCATAGGTCTGAAATGAAGCTGGTGATGCCGACCGTTACTGTCAATGGGGAGTGGTATAGATCGATGATAACCAACTTTTCAAGGCCGCAATTGGAAGAAGTTGATCTTGAACACATTTGGTTCCAACAAGACGAGACTACGTGCTACACAACTCGTGCAACAACCGAGTTATTGCGAAAAAAGTTTGGAGATTCAATTCTTTCAAGGAATTGTGACATTGAATGGAAAGGGGATGTGATTTGGCACCATTAGGCTACTTATTGTGGGCGTATTTGAAGTCATTGGTCTCTAGCAATAAATCAGAAACCTTTTGCAAGCTTTAGTAGTCAATATTGAACGTGCTAACCATGACATATGACTTGAGTTAGTGAAAAAAGTACTCGAAAATTGGCTTCATCGAATTCGTTCTTGCAAAAAAAGTCGAGGAAATCATTTGAATGATGTTATATTCAGAGCTTAATTGTATCGATTTTTGTATTGAAAACCTTTTCATTTCAAAGTCTATTTTTTTTGTTTTGGATTATTTTCCAAGCTAACTCTATAATCTTCAAAAACTTGTTTATATAGAATCACTATAACATTTAATTGCCAAACAAATTGGCCTTTCAAAATCAAGATAAGGACGTTTTTAGATCCTTTTATGCTATAAGAAATATAGCTGGAAAGGGGAACGATTTCTCTTGCTTATATTTTCTGTGCTGAAAATTTCAAAATACATATTTAAGATGTCTTTTATATAAAACGCTCCACTATGCGCTGTTCACGCACACAGAAGATACACAGAAGAGCAGCTGCAAACTTAAGTCTAAGACGCGCATTGTCACTTAACACTTTGGCTGTGCTCGGTGAGTAGTAGTGGGCTGCTTGTGATGGGCGTGTTGTGTGGACCTACGCAAAATATTTTCTTTATATCCCGTTATACGCTTTTATAAATTTGCCTAAACTTTTGGTTCTAAACAGCCCACACTTTCTCAACCAGCTGCCGGCCATAAGTAATAATTTTCGGTGCACGTGGTTGCCATACAAAATTCCAAAAACTGCTAGCTTCAAGCGTTTAGGCCGCACAACCACCTGGTGGCTGGCAGGTTCTTAACGGACTATTTCTTCGAAGCAAAGCAAAGGATTAAATGACTTGGATTAGCAGTTGCAAACAAAATAAAATAGATTTGGGTAAACAAAATGGAAAAGTTTTGCGCACACAGAGGCATGGTTGTTTTTGTCTAAAATGTTCGAGCTCGTGCTTGTGTTGAAGTGGCTTCAGCTAGCAGCTGAGGACTTAATTTTGCTGCAGAATTTAACTTAAGTGTGCATGTGTGTGGTTGTAGGCATACAATTTATCTGCCAAATTTATAACCGCCTCAATACTGCACACACACATACACACACAGCCATGCACACACATACATATAAAGTGCTTAACAACTTCTTTAATGACTGCCGCAGGCGTTTGGCGTGTCTTTAATGCATCGACGTGCTATTAAATTGTATAATAACAACGGTTAATAGTGCAACTAACAGACATCATAGACCACATATGTGTGTGTGTGGCACATGTGGCATGTTGCAACATGTTTATTAGCGCTTGCAGCAGCGTAATTATGAGCTTAAATAATTATTAAATAAATTGTCGTTTGCGTAGTCGATTTAATTGCAGGACTGACATTAAGAGCAAAGTCAGATATGTTAAGTAAACAACAACAAACAAAGCCAAAAACAACAAATGTGCGTAGAAGTGAACATACGAAGATTATTTGGAAATATGTTTGGCTTGAGGCGCTGGCATAAGTAGCTCATAAATGAAAGAAACATAAAGTTGTCACACACACACACTGGCACAAACACGCACACAAATTGACTGACACATACACAAAAATTAACACACACATATAAATGAAGACACACACACATACTAACACTTTGAAATGTACTTCAAGAAGCGGTAAATAATAGTCGTGTGTCATTGTAGCTGCATGCGCCTTTGTGTATGTGGCATCATTGCACAGCTTTTAAGCTCCATAAGGCAGCGTTGCATTGGCATCGTTTATCAGCTGCCGCATCTTGAATCCTTTTTTAATGATGCCTATTAATTTCACCTTGAGCCAATGTAATGAGTGCGAGTTACTTGTAATATCTGCAGCCAAAGCGACAAATGACCATGAAAGCAAGTAAGGTGGGGTAAAGTGGAGCAGAAACGGATGTGTATTTTTTCAAAACCTCATAGCCCTTATTTGTTACAAAACTTAAGAAAAATTTTCAACGGAAATATTTTAAGTATGTGCAAAATACCGTTATTTCAGCCAGTTCCGGTTTATACTTTCCGAGTAACGGTATTTTTGTTGCCGACATAATTTCCGAATTCAAGCACACTATAAACATTTTATTTGCTTTACAAAAACCCTCCGTCGAACGGTCTAAGGTCTAAGGAACCGGAAGGAACGCGGATTTTTAACGTTCCCCGATAGTAGGGTCTAAGTAACCAGAACGGACCCGGAATTTTATCCGGACAAGAACTGTCAACCTGCCGCCATTGCTCGAAATGACTACAGGAATGTTTCCTGCCGCTACAAGATCAACTGGTACCACAGTATTTCGACGATGACGGTGATGGGCTCGTCGCAGTTCGCCCTTCTTGCAGTTCGAAGGTATCTAGCTTTTATCTAGGTGTACTTCAGTAGCGCAGTATTCGGATGGAAAGTTCTACTATGGCAGAGAGTACAAAAAAGGCTGGACCAAGGCGTCATGCCACCCGTGCCGGGAATCAACCTGGCTGACGTCTCTTAAATAGCGCAGACTCGAAAGGAGCTCACGGATACCTGACATCCTCAGTAATAAGATAGCCTTACTTGAGTAGCGGACCCACTTTCCCATATACTCGTGGGCTCAAAATATTAACCAGAACAAGAAAAAAAAAATACTAAAGTATTTTGGATATCCTGAAAAAAAACGGAAAGAGCTAGTTATTCCGAGAAAAGCGTTTCTAACGAGCTCGAAAAAAACCAGCATAAAGATAGGAGCAAAGCTTGGTTTTGGTGCAAAGACTACGAGTAGCACTTTCACTAGAGCTGAAGCTCAGCCTAGTTTCAGGAAGCACATAACGCCAGCGTCAGCCGAAACCAAACCCTATAGACAAAGTATGACTCCAAAGCAGGGAGGGGAAGGTGATACCAAAAAATTGCTGCTGGTAGTTCGTTTGTCAAGAAATGACCTATTTTTAAGGTCGATCCTCCAACAAAAGCAAGTTGTGCGGAAAAACGATCTGCCTATTGTTAAGAGGAATGGTCAACCAATGAAGAGCTCATAATGAAGCTCAGGAGTCCATTGAATGTGTGAAAGCGGTTCTACCCAAATTGAAGTTTAACCACTAGCGGGGCACTAGACCGAGATCAGCTGAAGAGTTAGAGGAGGATAGTCTGCTAGCGGTCAAAAAAAGAATACCCTATTACAGCAGTAAGGGTTTGAATCCCGACTACACCATCACAATTGTACCACATATTGCCAGGAATGTTGTATACTCTATTAATCGTTGATTCGTTTTCCAAAATTTTGGAATTCGAGGACCTTCAAAAGTAAGTATCCGGGTGTGAAAAAGATTTTTCTGCTTAAAATTTGAGCAAATTCAAATTTCCGACCACTTCAACTGATGAAAATATTAAAAAAGTGAAGGATATAGTGCTTGAAAATCGTCGTCATTGATAACCAAAGTTATAATACCCTTGCGCAACATTATGCAATCGATGATACAAGTATGAAGTATGAATTAAACATTGACCAAAACATACAAGAATCTTCTTAAAAAAGATAAAGTACAAGTTGGCAATCAACTATAAGCAGCTCCAGTTCAATGTAAAGGAAATGTAAATACTCTTTTATTTTTGTGCGCTTTTTTCTATCTTCTTATTTTGCGCAAATAAAAGAATAAAATGGTTTCTTTGAGTGTATAAGACGCTTTTGCAATTTTTGAGTTTTTGTAAAAGCAAACGCAAGTGAGTAGTTTGGGTGCTACCTTACCATATTAAAATCACAGCTTTAAAAATAATCGAAAAATTGAAATAATGACTTTTATGGTTAATGAAGCTTTAGGAGTAAAGTCTACTTTTTAAATGGTTTTTATTGATCTATTTTCAATTATAGAGTTTTCAAATCACAATTGATCGGTAACATAGTAATATAATGTCTAAAAAGTCTCTACCAAGTTTCAAGCTAACCTCACTTCGTTCCAAAAAAAACAAAAGTTTACTTTATATAGAGAAAAATTGTTTGAATAAAGAGTGACAAATTCTGAGAGCTTTTCCGAGTCCTACTTTAATTTTCAGAAATAGCCTGAAACAAACTAACAATAAGTGGTGTAGCGATAGTCAGCGGAATAAAAATTTGTCTTGGGAGTAACTTATCACCTCATGTTCCAATAATTATGGCAGTGAGGGCTCTCAGTTAGAGCGGAGGAGCAGCTAAATATAATATGTGAAGGGTTGTAGTAGGGTTCTATAGGTTCTGCTGTACAAGACTGAGATAACTGTCTATAGACATTTTTGGAAAAACTGAAATTTCCGAAAACTGAAATCTCTTAGATGAAACTTTGAAATAATGCTCTATATATTACTAGAAGAAGTTTCCGCATCAAAAAGTGCCAACCAGAAAATATTAGCAGGTTGAAAAAAATTAAAATGTACAAAATATCGACATTAAAAAAATCGAAATTTATCCACAATTTTGGTCGGTTTGGGCTGTCTAAATTCGATTTTGGATCAGACAAAAACACGGTCGGTTATTGTGGGAGAACTATACGAGGAACATGAGGTTGCTGTATAGTTTACGTTAGGTTAATGGCTGATCAAAGATCTCACGTGGACTGCTATAAGTAGTTTTTTATGAAGCCATAGAAATGAAAAACTCTTGTTTTCGAAAATTTTGTATTTTATTTTTGACGGTATAGCCTATCGAAATATGACGACAATCAAATCGATTTTTCGGGTATTTCACAATAGATGAGCCCCTAAACAATTTGCTTTGGTGAAGAACTCAGCACTTAATCCGAAATTACAAGAGAGTCGACCAACGAAATTCTTAAGGAATTTATGTACATATATTCAAGTTTTTGAAATGTTTTACAATTTATTATGACGAGATACACGACCTTACGTCAAACTCGGCACTGAACCAGTTTAAAGTTGCATCAAGCTCTGAGCTTCTTTGGGTTTTAAGCGATTTTTCTTTTTTATTTATATTATGTGTATTTACTCGAGAAATTACTATAAGTTCCTATATCTTAGAGACTATATATTCAGAGTCTATGTCTAAGTAATTGATGTCAGATTTTGCCTCTAATTACCTCAGAATGTCCGAATTTTGCCTTCAGCATTCAGTAGTTGGGTGCTAATTTTAACTTTAGCATGACCTCAGCAAACTATCAGTACTCCGGCTCGTGCGAAAAGTTCCTTACAAATACTACTGACCATTTTCCTCTGTATCAACTTCGTGAAAGTCCGCACTATCTGCACATGCAGTGACTTTTATGTGTATTTATATATACACAACTACATAAATAGCCCCACAAACACTCTGTTTATAGTTCGTTAACTTTTTAAGTTCAACGTTAATTGCTGTAGTAGTGATTTATATAGCGCGACTTCGCATCCCTGCTCACAATACTATGATAGTTTTCATGTGCTGGAACTTTTTATACACATTTAAAAATAGGTTTGTATCTTTATACACCGACATACATAACCAAAGGTGTGTATTTTATGGTTTTTAAACAAGCTCGGTGGAAATTTCGACTGTAACGTATGTATTTGTGTGCATATGTAAATGATGAAGCATACATTTGGGCGCATAGGCGAAACCCCAAATGATAACCGAAAGAAAACCATTAACTTTTTGCATACGGAATGCAAATATTTTATTTTATATGCTGAATTGCATGTATAGAAAGTAAAAAAAAATATTTTTTTATTTCCAAAATATATTTTTTACTTACTAGGGTGAGCTGAAAATTATTTAAACTTTGTTTGGAATGTAAAATAAAATTTCAAAGTTGTTGTGCTCACAAAAAAAATTGTATGCTAATGCAGTATTTTTTAAAATTTACTAGGGTAAGCTAAAAAGTATTTGAACTTTGTTTGGTATGTAAAATAAAATTTCAAATTTGTTGTGCTATAAAACTATAATTTTATGCTAATTTTGCATTATTTCAAATTTACTAGGGTGAGAAAAAAGTTTTTGATCTTTCGACCCAACATTTTTTTTTAAATTTAGTGCTAACTTGCAAAGTTTTTTGCTCTTGTAGTGTTTTCAAAAATACTAAGATGGACAAAAAGCCCCTGGAATTAAAATATTTTTTTTTTTACTTTTAACTTACAAGCTTCATAATTATTAACTAAAGGGATTTTTCTTTTTATATTAATCAATGCTTCATTTATTATTGTTTTTATTTTTGTAATTATAAATGTTTTTAATTAGTTAAGAGTTCTTTAAAGCATATATTTCGAAAATTTCGGTATTGGAATTTGAGAAAAAAAGATCACCCTAATACAATTTTTATAGGTTTTTCATATATGTAAATATATGTGTGTGTTGTTGTAGTTATACCAAAAAGATTACGAAGTTGTGAAATCGGTGTTTAAAATGCTCTTAAAAAAATGAGATCACCCTAGTAGAATATTTATTGTTATTTATATGTGCATGTACATACATTTTGTGACGAATAAACATTTAAGATATGTGGATTCGGTATTTAAACATTTAAAAATATTATTTTGGGATCACCCTTATGCAATATTTTTTTACCTTTTTCATTTGTATATGATTTTGTTTCGTATTTCTGATTCCAAAATATTTCCAAATTTTCAAATTCGCCACATAAAAGTTTTGAATTATTTTTTGAGATCACCCTAATACGCTATTTATTAGCACATTTTATTTACATAAAATTGTTTTTGGTTTTGTTATTCCAAATTACTTCCAAATCAGCGGATTCTGAGTTTAAAAATTCAGAAATATATTTTGGGATCACCCTAGTATAATATTTATTAGCTTTTATATTCGCAAATATTTTCTAATCTGCGCTTTCGCTGCGGAAAATTTTCCATGAAATAGAAAGCAATAAAGCCGGCAATAAGCACCAGCACAACTGGGCATGAAACTAAAACTCGGTCAGACACCAGCGAAATACCTAAAAGCGAGCACTCGCTGCTATAAGTGCACACTGTAGTTCGGAAAGCCATTTTTGCCAGTTTCGACCGCAAAACTTTGCGCATTTTCTCTAGCATAGCGACAACAACGACAAACCGCTCTATTCAACTATAATAGAAACGAAAGCAGCAGAAATGTGCCAACAATTGGCTTTTTTTTTTGTTTTTGTCCGGACAAAATAAGCAATAACAGGCCACCCACACAAAAATTCGGCTAAAACCGTTGCGACCAAACAAACACAATGCAATTGCTTAGTTCAGTTAACTGGAGCACATATGGGGACAATATATACATACATATGGCATATATGTATGAGGACATTTACGGAAAAAGTAAACTATTTGTTAGCTTTTCTTTTCGGAGAGCTTTAAATTAAAATAAATTCACCCTAAAAGTATGCTTCGATTTACTGACATAAAATAATGAATTCTCAGTAGTACTTATTTTAGGTTTTTAAACATAAATAGAAATAGCAGTAAATTTTTGATAAATTTTAGAAGACATGAGGTACCACCCTCATTTATTTAGTATTTTTCCTTTTTATTTTAATACATATAAAAAAATGAAAAATAATTTTAAAAAAATCTGGATTTACTTACAATCATCATTTTTTTTGTAATTTAATAGTTTATTTACTAATAACTATTATATTCAGTAGTCTTTATACCACATTAACTTTATAAAAAATCCCGAAATTTCGGGATCCCGAACCACTAACTATTAATCATTAAATAAACAATGTATTTAAACATAAAACTGTACACTTAGTCGTAATCCCGAAATTTCGGGATCCCGAAAACTTAGTTACTAACCATTTAACAAGAGACAAATAGTATACACATATTTAAAAGTAATATATGATGCACATTTAATTGATCGGGATTAAATCCCGGAATTTCGGGATCCCGAAACCCTAATTATTAACCATCAAATGAACGAAATATTTTAATATAAAAATTTATACTTAAATATTTTGGAAAAGTCCCGAAATTTCAGAATCCCAGAAAACTAATTATTAACTATTTAACAAGAAATATACATATGTACATAAATACAATACAATATCTAATTAGTTTCGTAAAATCCTGAAATTTCGGGATCCCGAAAACTTAATTAATAATTATTAAACCAAAAGATATATTTAAAAATAAAAATGTAAACTTAATAATGTGATAAAAATTTCGAAATTTCTGGTCTCGAAAACCTAATCAGCCGATATTTTTGAAACGTAAAATTCTTAATACGAAAATTTAAAGCAATTTTATTCAGCTCACCTCAGTTCATTTCATTTAAAGCAGAACCGTTTTTGACTAAAGAAATACAATGAAAGTGTAAGCTCTGATGGAAGTGCGATTTATTTCATTCCAAACTTATATTAAATTAAAATATTGCCTACATTTGGGAGCCATAATGGTATTAGATGTATTTTTTTCTTTAAAACCGTAATTAGGGCAAAATGTTGCCTACATTTTAGCGCCATGTATGCTTTCCTCCCAAGTCACATACCCTTTAGAGGCATTTACAAATTTTGCGGGGTAAGTTAAGCAATTTTAAAGTAAATTTTTCGGGGTAAGTTAAGCAATTTTATAGTAAAGTATGTGCTTATTGTATGGTATTTGAACTCAATTAACTGACTTATTCCACAAACTATTTCACAAAACGAAACGTAGTTTAATTTTAGTAGATCGTAAATGATTTACGACGAAAAGTGGTAACTTGCTTCAACTGCATGTGAATTCTCCACACTAATTTCTCAATTCACACAAATAACTGTACTTAAAAGTTGCACACATTAATTTTATTTTCTGACAGTTACTTAGAGTGCGAGCAACTTTAAATAGCAAATAGTTTTGGCCACTTGAATGCCAATGACTTTTCATCTGCAACACTTGATTGGAATTTTCTAACACAGGGTGATACATTTCGCATTAATTTGAAGTTTCACTTCTCTTAAGAATGTCTTTAACGATTACGCACCAAATAATGCTAACAAATAATTGCCAGTCAACTGCAATGTGAGTGAAGCACAGAGGTCGTAATGTGAGACTCAAGCAAATGGCGAATACAATTTGTCACAGCAACAACAACAGCAAAAGCGTTAAACATGCTGACATCAACAGCAACTAAAAACCGAAACACACATGAGTACATATGTGTGTGCGTGTATGTGTATTTAACTTGTTTGTTGGAACACCCACTGAGGTGAGCTGCCTCAGAAAAACACATACAAACTTTCTTGCTTGCTTGCCAGCGATTGAGTAAATGAATATCCTTAGATCAGCATATCCTTGAGTGACAAATAACATAAGAAAACTTTTTATGATGATTGTTATTTCAAGCTAAAAGTCAATTTCTCATCAGTTGCACACACAGTGGGAGCACACACACACTTAAAAGCAATGAACGCCTGCAGAGCGAGAGAGAGACTGTGTTAAGATACCGTCGCATGAAGCTGAAACGACCAACTTGTGTTGATGATGCGTATATCAAATTGTTGTTGCTTTTGTTCGCAATGTTGTTGTTGTTGTTTTTGCTCAAATTGCTGTTGTTGTTTATTGCTCGAATTGTTCTTGTTGTGTAAAAGCTTTATACGCTTTTGTTTGACTATGCACTTTGCAGCGCACCAGTCCTGGTTGCGACAACAAAAGCCATTGCAACAGCAACAACGACACTAGCAAAAATGTACAATAACACTTTTATAGCATTAACACAGTAATATATTAACGTAAGCGACGTATGGCGTAACGTCATCAGCGCAAAAGTTAAATATCCGTGACTTTATTGCCATCATTGGCTGAGCACCACTCCGTTTGTTCAGGTACATGACCACTAAGTTGTGGACACATACATCGGATAGGTTAATGGTTGACAGCGCGGTGATTGTAAGATTAGGGTATGACTAGTTTGGAGGTTGCAAACAATCTCGGTAAAGTAGGAAATCCAATGGATCAGGCTTTTGGCGGAAATTATATATAAGTGACAATATGACTAGAGAAGTTTCACAAATCGGCAGTGCTTTTTTTTAAAGACTCCACAAACTGGGTGTAGAATTTGAGCCTTTGCTCAAACATACAGTTATTCAATGAAAGAGATTAGTCAATTTGTGCTTCTCTAAAGAATGTGTATAGAAATCAGGTTAAGTTCGCTTTTCAGATCTTTGAAGAGAGTAGTGGTATCTCATTTGATAGTTGAGAACATTGTTACGATCTTTAGGTTAAGTGAGGTTAGGTTGGCCTAAGTTTGGTTAACTCGTTGTTTCTCCAGATATCTTGTTACGATCCCTTAGTTTAACTGCTAACTACAGCCCTTACTGAAGCCAGATAATAACATCTGTAGCTGGATCTTTACTCTCGAAAAAACATCTTGAATCTGTCACAAATCTTCTTAGATACTTAATTTTAACATCCGCAATTTCAGCTGCAGTACAAGATCCGAGATATTTTAGCCTTGATCTGGCAGGAGCTGGATATTTAAAAAAAAGTGTTGAGATTTTTTATCACATTCTCTTTCAAGCAGCTTCTTCAACTAGCATTCGGTAAAGTTGTTAATCTTATAGCTTAAATTCCGATCAGAAAGTATGCAATATGACCTTGCTAGACCTCTCGTGACTGACGCTGTGCCACAGGACTTGGCGATTGTACAGTTCTTTGCATTTCACTATCGCTCGCCTGAGTCTCAACCATTCAGCACTGAAGCACAAGAAGCCAATGAAGCTCGAGCTTCTTCACATTTTAAAGCTATTGAGACTAAAATACCTGACTTGAACCCAGCAAGCCCATCAGCCTTGTGGTTCCCCGCAATTCCTCTATGACCACACACCTAAAGCAGTCTAATCAATACACTAATTTCATGTAAGAAATAAGGAGGACATCCCTTCACAGGTCTCGAGCGTACGGTCGACGAACTTAAGGTTAATATCGCCGCTCTACTATCAGAGTGAATTAATTGAAAGATGAGGAATGCACCGCGAAATTTGGTCTATTGTGCACCCTCAGAGTGAATAGTCACCACTCTAAAAAAGGCTGCATTCAGAAGCAGTAGATCTACTGCTACCATTTGGAAGACAGTAATAAGAAGTTAATTTTCAAAGGGAAATCTCCGGGTCGAGCTTAAGGATTTTTTTTTCACCCCGAATATCAATCTTCGCCGGCGCACCATCGAAATTTTTGGGTCAGTTGTCGAACCAAATTCAAAATTCAGCTCACAGATATATATAGTTCTATTAAGAAGAAGAGACTATACGTTCCAGTGAGAAGAAGAATGTTTAATTTGCTTAGTTTGGTTTCATAGAGTTGGGATTGCCAAGCTGACACAATGATTGGTGAAGTAACGATCCGAATGTTGGAACGTTTTTTCGATTGTAAGGTCAAACGGTTGGAGTCCAGTCTTCTGTTCGAATCAAAGGTTATAATTTGTGACTTTGTTGATGATGGAAGGCAGGCTTTTGTACGGAAGGATTCTTGAAAGCATGTTCTCATATTGAGTTACTTCACGGAGAGCACTAAGGCCTTAACTCCAACTGATTTCTGTTAAAAGAACTAATTTTTACCCAATTGCATTTAGAAGTTTTAGGTCCTCTGGTTCGAATTAAAAAATTCGATAGAATCGACCAGCTTTTGCTCTGTGGAAGATTGCCCACGATCCTAAGTACAGAATTAGAGTCATATTTGGTCAAAAATGGAACCAAAACATACAAATACTGTTATCTTTAGCTAAACGGGCGTTAGAAAACACCTGAAATTTTCTTTTATGATAATTTTAGTCACTGTATGGCTTGTGAACTGGTTGCAGAGATCTCTAAAACTTGAAATTTGCCTTAGATTATTTTAGATAAAATTAAACAGTAAACTTTTATAAAAGAAAGTATTTTTCTTCTTTGTTTTAATACAACTAATAAAAATTTAAAAATATATAATTAAAAATATACTAGTCCCGAAATTCCGGGATTTTCTTCCAATCATCAATATTTCTACAAACAAAAGTTTTTGTGAATTAGTTGACATAGGCTTCTGTTTCTGTTATATTTTGTAAAGTCTTTATAACTCATTAACTTTATAAAAAAAACCGAAATTTCGGGATCACGACCTTCAAATTATTAATTATATATATTATTAATATATAAACGATATATTTAAAAACAAGAATGTATTAAAAAATTATTTAGAAAAATCCCGAAATTTCGGGATCCCGATAACCTAATTATTAATCATTTAAAAAGAGATATGCATATTTTAAAATGAGAATTCATTTAATTAGTTTGATAAAATCCCGAAATTTCGGGATCCCGAAAACTTAATTATTAACCATTGAAGGATATATGTATATAAAATTAAAAGTATACTAAATTAAAGTTTTTGTTATATGTTTCTTTACTTAGTGAAGGCACCCATCCTACAAGAATGCAACAATTAATCTTAATTTTGAAGACCTTGAATGCAGAGAATTGTTTTCATGGTGAAATGCTTTTGCAGAGGTCATCTTGATGCAATTGAAGAGCGATCAATTCGTGGATACTCAACGACGATTTATTACATAGTATTGAATAAACTTTGTGTCGGAACGAATAATATAAATATTTTTGGTCGAAAATGGATACAAAATCTAAAAAGCCCTTGATTTTTTGTCAAACCAATGAAATTGCTTATACTTTATTACAGCTTTAGATCACTTTATGCTTTGAGAGAGTTTTAATTATCTGTTTCATAAGATAGCGAAGACACACACCCTAAATGTGGCGCAATGGATAACGAAGCCAGACACCTTAACTGTGATACAATAGATCTTCAGTGCATGGAAATAATGTGAAGAAACGAAATTTTCAGTTGCTTCAAAAATCGTTATGATATTCAAAAGTAAAGCGTTTACAGCTTTCTTGAACCAACAACTTTTCAGCTTACAGCGGGCTAGCTGCTGAAGAGCAAAGCACTACAATCTATGAAAATTTTTTATAATACGAGTATAGCATGCTCACAACACTTTTATAGTATTTTTTTCCGTTGCCTGCTACTACATTGCACCCACACAAGTCTGCAAAATATGAGAAGAGACATGAAACTTGCCGCATAATAGCCGCAACATAGCTTTCAAGCCCCACAAGATGGCTTTCACTGCTTAATGGGTCATTGGATCAGCTGATGGCAACATAACAATTGACTACTATACATATGCAATATATACAAGTATGTATATGCAGCAATGGTGATTACGCTGCCGATCTCGACGTTTGTGGCAACAACACTGCGCTATCATAACAGCAGCAAAGTGTAAACAACAAACAAATGGTAAAAGAAAAAGAAGCCATTGATGGCAACAACAAACGCCCCCGACTGACAGACTGAGTCAACCAGTCAGCACGGACGCGCTCGTTGGCTAGCTGGCATCATTAAGTTTGAACAAAGGTTGCAAGAATCATATACATATATATATAGATACTTGTATATAACAACGTCTGTGCAACGATGTTGTCAAAGCCAAAGTGCAAAGCGTAAAGTGCAAAGTGCTTTTTGAGATTTTGTTTGTGTATACTGTGTCACGCGTGTTTGTGTGTTGAAGGTGACTTGATCAATTACTCCGACCGATACGAGTTCACCAGCGCGCTTCGAGCGATGCAACACCTCGCAAAGTGTCCATTAAACCCACTCGTTGCACGAATGAACGCCAAATAAAGCGCACACACAGCGCAATCAACCACTATGCAACAACTTGCAACACACTTGTGTTCTTCGCCACACCTCAACTAGTGAATTTATGTGCATTTTAGATACATTGCCACCAACCACCACACACCCAACTCCACAGTTATTTGCATGTGTGCATTGGTGCCGAAAAACATATGGAACTGGCACAGCGACAAAATAAATAACGGAAAACACCTTGAAGGCAACGGTGGCGCTGCAAGCAGATATTTCGTGTGTGTCCTTATTGAAATCGTCACAACTGGCGACCCACTAACGGTTTGTGGTGTTGCCAAACACACACACAAACACCCTGTATATTTGCATGTGTTTGTGTATTTAACCGCAATGTCCTCGCAGCTGTCTTTGCATGTGTATATGTGTGTGCGTGTGCGTAGGTGAGGTGTCAGTTCTATGCAGGTTTATAGATTTATATATGCCTTATTTGCCCTGCGGCATTCATTACAAGGCAGTTCAGCGCACAGCGGGTCTCAACTTACCCACATACACAATATATCATAAGATTGACAGCACAAAAAGCCGCAGCTCAGCGTAAAGCGTGGGATTCATATGTCATACTATACGCAAGCACGCTTGTTTGGATGTTTGTTTGTATATGTAAACACGTGGTGCGAACGCTGTAATCACGGTTTGCATGCTGCGAGGGGCTTATATTACGAGATCGCATACACAGGGTGTTTAAAATGCAAATTTTTGTAAAGAAAGTTCATATGTAAAGATATACAAAAACAAGAAAAAACTTTAATTTCTATTGGATCGATGCTGTAATACAATCTACAGCTGAATTTCTTACAGCATAAAAGGGTATAAAACGATCTTTGGATATTGATCTTTCTGTTTGTATGGCAGCTATGTATGAGCTGTATTTGTCTGATCCAAACTATATGTGCAGAGCATACAGCGCTGTCTTCGACAATAATCTATGTACAATTTTGTGCAGCTATAAGGTATAGTGGACCAAGATCTGAACAATATATTCGGAGATTGTAGCGTTGTCGCAGAAAATATAGAACTTGATCGTTTGATCAATCAGTTTATTTGGTAGCTATATTTTATAGTGAGCCGATATCTGCAGTGTTGACAAATGAGCAGCAGCATGGGGACAAAAGTATGTCTGAAACATTTCAGACCGATAACTTAAAAATTGAGGCACTATACAGACAGACTACTAGGTGTTATAAACTTTATGGCAAATTTAATATACCCACTTCAGGGTTTAAAAATATGAATAAAATTGGAAATAAAAAATTAAATCTATACGAAATTTTATGTTCTTTCAAAAAACAAATTTCGTAGTGTATTTTTATGAGCAACTAATGTAATTTTATAAGACTTTCTTTTATCCTTTCAAATACAAATTTCGTAGTCTACTTTTATGAGCAAGTATAGATTAATTTATTTTATATCATAGAGATCAAACTAAAGAGAAAAGAAAAAATATCTGTTAAAAATCTGATATGTACCTTATTCACAAATATTTAAATATAACTAATGATGTATGGTATTCATAGAAAAGGCATATGTCTCTGCTTAATAAGAAGGAACCAGAATCTCAGTTTGTCATTCTATGTAGTTTTGATAAAAAGAGGTATTATTTTAATAAGTTTATATTGAATTGGGCCAAATATTTAGTAAGGAAGTTAAAATGGCACAAATTAAAATCAACATGCATACAATTTTTATAGCATACGTTTATGCGGAACAGAAATCTCTAATGCCACTATTTTATGGTATACCATTGAGATTAAGAGGTTGGGTAGGTGCACAATATGTTTCAAATATTCTTACAAAATTTTAAATCGATCCTAGTAAAATTCTTAGAGAAAGAACCTTCGCAAGTTGCGCCCATCAGGCCTTCTTGTTTAAAGTATGAGAAAAAATTATAATTTTAAGATTTTTTTCGTTTGTTCAAACATGAGATTTATAAATGTACTAACGGAATATTTTTGATTTTTTTTTTTTAATTTTTGATGAACCTTGCTTTATGCTTTCCACGGCGAGACCACTGTTTTTAGGAGACACCCAGGACGATGAGGTCTCAAAAGCTGAATTTTCAACATTTTTATATCAAAATTTCAGGAGACATTGTTCAAATATGTACTTTTGATATGCCTTATTATATTTTCGAAATATATCATCATAAGTATATATAAAAAATTTCGAAAAATTTTTTTTGGTACATATGAAACCCACGTCAGGGAGAGGGTGAGAAGCTTTGCGAGTGAAATAATATATAAAAACGTAAAAGATAAAGAAATATAGATATACATACATACATATATGAAAATACTTTTGAATAAGTTATGTGTCTCTGCTAAGTAACTTGGCATCAGAGTTACAAACCAACATTGTCAATCGAATCATTAAAAACATCTTTTTAGTGGGTTGCTAATAATAAATTCTAATATTTTAAATAAAAAATATATTTAGTAAAAAACGATTATTAAAACCGTTAAACGATACTATATTCATGTGGTTGCTCTTTTAAGTTATATATGGCGTTAAGACACACAACTCTTGATTAGAAATATACAATAATTTCACCGATGTCTATTTATTATATAATTCATTAATTCATTAAGCACATTATGAGGATGCTTTCAAAAGAATATAAAACAAGTAAGCTCGGGTTGCATGTAAATGGAAACATCATTTTTTAACAGAGAAGCCGGGTATAAATTTTACAACTGTAGCAGACTCTAACTGGTATTAGTCAAGTTATCTACGAAATATCAACTTATCAAAATAATTAAACTAGAAAGAAGTGCCTAATTCTATAGGTTCAAATAAGGTGAATATAATCGATTTGTACTATAGTCGGCAGAGTGGGTGTTGAGCCATCAATATTAAAGCGGTTGATAAGTTTTCCTGAGATAGTGTAATATTAATATTATTTTTAATATCACTTCCTATTGTCTTTTTTCTTTTTTATAGTAAATTGAAGAGTTGATTAGATTAGTATGTTGCCTCGCTTTACTATTAACTTCTTTTTGGTCTAAATATTTATTGAAATTTTCATGGAAAGTATAAACCAGTCACACGCGGTTTTTAGTCATCAACTTACTTGAAAATCACATGATATTAATTTTTGTATAATTGCAGTCAATTGCTTACCTGGAAAGAGAAAAATATATAAAGTTTAGTATAATTATTTTAAAGAAATCTTACTTTAATGTTAAAATATATTCAATAGTTATAGTTTAGGTCTTACTTTAAATTATTATATGCTATAAAAATTACAAAATTAATTCAAATGAAAATCGCGTGATGAAAATTAGGCGACTTAGCTTCAAGCGACTAGAAATCATATGAATTTTTATCTAAAAACACTATATTTGATTAGTAATGATCAGAAGTATTGAATAGCCTAAATTCTAGTTGACAGAAAAAATACTCAATTTTCATTTTGGGATCATGTGACTTGCTTAAAATTATTAATTTATATTTACTTACAAAAAAAAATTAAAATTAGTTTACTTTAATTTAGCGATTACCTGACTTGTCAGGTTTTTACTAAAAAAAAATATTTTAAGTGGCATCATCTATTACAAATTATGAAGTTTCCCAGATGGAAATAAGTAAGTGTAGTGACATATATTATGATTTGATTGAAAGGACTGTATTGTTAAAGTGCGACTTTTCACGTTGTTGAGGGATCAGCCAGTTTATCTTACCTAACATAGTACTGTCGGTGCATTTAGTACAATAAATTATATATTTTAATTTTAACTAAAATCTCATAAAAAATCAAGTCATCTATCAACGAACGACGAAAATCACATCAATTTTTTATCAAAAGTCAAAATAAAAGTAATGTCATTTAGCAGACGAACAAATAGATAGACTTATTGATTACATCAATTAACACTCGATTACATTTCAGATCACATGATCGATTATCATATGAGTTAAAATAGCGGATTTTTCATACAAGTATCAACTAATAACAGATACTACTGCGGAGTAGTAATAATATGGATTTTTTTATAGAAAATGCGATGAAGTGAAAAAGCGAAATTAACTAAATGTTATGTGGCTTCGCATCATATGAACAGCGTCACACATTATACAATTGCAAATTGATTAATTTGCGTAATAAATGAAAGTGGGTGTGATCACAAGATCATTCGTCATATGATTTCGTATTATATAGTTTTAATAAAATTGTCTATAAAATCAAATTATAATAACAAATAATCAAATACTAGTCACCATAATGAGTAATATGTTGTTGAATATGCGTTGATGTGAAGAGCAATTACTTAATTAATATCATATGACTTCGAGTCGCATGATGGAAAATCACATGACTTTGTAAAAATGCGATATTGGGAAAAAGCAGCATTTAATAATAAACATATGACTTTACATCACATTGCTTCATTGACGTGACGTGATATCATATGATGCAAAACTTTTTAAATTTCTTTGCTTGATATTTCCAAGAGTAAATATTTAATTTTCAGCTCTTAATATACATAATATGATATTGCATCACATGACTTCACGTCACATGACTTTATATCATGCGATGTAATTTTGTTTTTTATGTTTTTGATTTCTAAATTTAAAGTTTTTAATTTCAGCAAATTGCCTAAATGTCACATGACCCAGTATCATATGACTTTAATTCGCTACAATAAACCAGCCGCTACTTGGCACATGCTGCAATGTACGAGTATGCCGCTTTTGAGGTGCTAAATAACGCAGCACAGCGCAAAGGCACACTGAAGCACAACGTAAAAATACAAATTTCACTTCAAGCACACACGCACACACAAAAAAGGCAAACCAACACGCGTTTGAATGAATCTTTGCACACGAAACGTGTTATTCGTCGTCGTCGCACAAAAAACTTGCCTTTGAAAAGTTTTAGAACGCATTGCAATGAGTTTGGATTTGAGTGAAAAACTTCAAACGCGCTCTGATGGAAACATGAACGAAAAGCGCTGTGCTGGCATGCATGCCTATGCGTGTACAATATGGCTGACAGCAAGGCTCCAGCGAGCGAGTGAGTGAGTGCCACGCCCCAGTGAAGAGGAGCAAGTGCGCGCACACAAGCGTAGTAGACTGTGCCACATGAGTCCATGAACGCATTTGCAATGAAATCGTGCCAACATTTGCATCGCGTTGCCGTGGCAAACGCATGTGGCAAAAGATGCTGCCAAACAACAACAAAAACAACAACAACGATGGCGTTTAGCACAAAATATGGCACTGCAAAAGGGGCATAAAGCGCCAGCAAAAAGTTACTTCGCGGAGTGGCGGAAAAAAATAACGGACACAATTTTTCTAGCGCTTCTAAATGCAACAACAACAGCAACAACACAAAGGCCGTTGCAAACAAAGCGTAAGCAGAAAAACAGCTAACAATTGAAATTGCGGAAGCAACAACGACAAAAAGTCGGACAGAAAATACGAGTGCACACATACACATATACATATATGTATGTGTATATAGATGAGTGCGTGCATTGTCCGTCTGTGCCGCAGCGATACGCCTCACCGCATGCAAGCAAGTTGGTTGGTGTATGTGTGTGTGTGCACTCGCTGTAACTGGGTTAGCAGCAAAGAACTTTTAAATCCCTTTTTGTTGCGGATGTGTGCAGTTGAAATATGCATCACCTTGTTTGTTGTTGTTGCTTTGTATGCTGTGTGAGTGTGTGTGTAATAGCGTTAATCTGCGTGTGTGTGTGTGTGCGCGTCAGTTGCCAATTCGCGACTTGCTCACTTGTGCTTGTGTATTTTATTGTGCATTGTTTTACAATTTGTTGTTGTTGTTGGTGTTGCAAGCTTGTTTTGCGTGAAATGCTTGCCATGTTTCGTCCAGCATTTTTGCAGATACATATGCGTCGTAATATACACATTTGTAAATATATTAAGATTTATTTATATATGCGCGAGCAGTTGCACTTTTTGGTAGCTTTTGTTGTTTTTTTATTTTTGCTTTTTTTATACCCTGAACAGCACCGAATCGATTTTTCTGCTCTGAATACCGCAGTTTTTGAGTTATTGGTCTGAAATTTTGCACATTTCCTTACCTCCGCTATAAATTGCTTATTTGTCAGAATCATTGATATTGGACCACTATAGCATATAGCCGCCATACAAACTGAAAGATCAAAATTAAGTTTTTGTATGGAAAACTTTTTTATTTGACGAAATATCTTTATGAAATTTGGCAAGATTAATTGTCCAAAGCAAAGCTGCAATCTGTGTAGAAATTGTTTGGATCGGATCACTATTGCATATAGTTGCCATACAAACTGAAAACTCAAATATAAGTTCTTGTATGGAAAACTTTTTTAATTGACAATAAATCTTTACAAAAATTTGCAAGATTAATTGTCTAAGGCAAAGCTACAACCTGCGCAGAAATTGTTCAGATCGGTCTACAGTAGCACATAGCTGCCATACAAACTGACCCATGAAAATCATATTCACGTATAGTGAACTTTTTTATTTAATGAGATATATTCATGAAATTTGGCACAAATCATTACCTAAAGTCAAGCTATAATCTCTAAAGAAATTGTTCATATCGGATCACTATAGCATATAGTTGCCATACAAACTGACTGGTCAAAATCACGATGAAGACCTTTTTATACTCTTCTATGTAATAAGAAATGCACTTGTGAAGTGTAGAATAGCAACGTTGCAGACGAGTTAATGTTTTTTGTTGTTTTTGTGCAAAAAAAAAATAATTTGTTTTGTTAACAAAAATACAAAGCAGCAAATAAATGTTGGCTGCGGCGCGCATACGAAATGACAGCAATTTGAGCACAAAAGCAATATGCGCGAATGTGGCACGAAGTTGTAAAATAAAAAAACAAAAAAAAAAATTTTTTTTTTGTGGAGCAAATATGATTTCTAAAAATATTAAGCGCTTTTTGCAAATTGAGCAAATCTGCCAAAAGTTTGCAATTTTTTCGCCATTTCTATAATACTGGACACACTCGTACCACACTTCAACCGCTTGGCAACAAAACAGAAGCAACGAAGAGTGAACGCCAGCTGCGCCACAAATAACAGCTGCAGCGAACAGGCGGGTCCAATGACCAGAGAATACAACCCTTGCCATGAACACTGCGGCAATATTGCAACCCCTTAGCCTATATATAGGCGCAACGAGCTTCGCATGTGTGTGTAAATGGCATATACAACTACTTCAATGCCTCACAGCTATAGTTGACGCTCTAAACATTCTAACTCGACAGCATATGTGTATGTATGAGTATGTGTGTTTGTGAAGATTTCTAAAAGCCTATATATATATAACTGTGTGTGTGTTTTTTGTTGCAAGCAGAAGTTTTCGAGCATTTTGGGCACAGCGGGACAAGAGCTAATGACATGGGCACACAGAGGCACTTATGCGCATACATACACAGACTTACAGTGAGAGACATACACACATACATGCTGAGAAATTGACATACACACTCAGAGAAATAAATACACATACGACCAATTTATGCACACATATTCAAATTCAAGCGTGTGTAAGCAAAAATAAAAACGCAAATTTAGACTGAACAACAACCTTAACAATAGAACACATAACAATAAAACAAGCAAGACAACGCAGTAAATGTGCATAAAAAAAAGAAAGCAAAGTATGTTGCAAAGGTAGCGCTTTGGTACTCGTTATAAAAAAAAGGCCAGCGGAAGGATGCATGTGTAAGTTAGAGGTACAGTAATGCATCCGCCAAGTAAATGATGAGGCATCAAGGGGCGGGTAAAAAGTTGTATGCTGTTGTAAATACCGTTAGACAAGTTAACTACATGCGCTACATGCAAACAAACACATATATATTTGCAGCTGTATACAGTTGGGGTTTTAGTACTAATGCACTTGAAGTTGAAACAGTGGCGGTCTAGAAAGTTGGTACAACAAGTATGGAACTTATTGGTAAATATTGCTCATAATATTTTAAATAGCAGAGATAAACCTTATTAATTTTTATAATTAGTAAATAAATGAAAAGAGTTGCCACCTGATTTTTAAAAACAATTTTTTTTACAAAATACTTTTAAAGTGAAATTTTTTATAGGTAAAATATAATGACACAGGGTTGCCATAAAATTTTTATACTTTTTTTTATAAAATTCTTTAAAAGTTGAAAATTTCTATAGCTAGAAAAAAAAACACACAGAGTTGCCAAATAATTTTGAAAAACATATTTTATTAAAGGCTTTTATAACGCAATTCCTTTTGTGGTTGAAAAGAAACTACAAATAGTTTCTACCGAATTACAAAAAAAAAATCTTTTTTATGAAAAGTTTTTGCGACGTAACTTTTCTTTAATAAAAAAATAGTTGCAACCTAATTTCAAAACATATTTTTTTATAAAAGTCTATTATAATGTATATTTCTTATATTTCAAAAAATATTTACAAAAAGTTGCCACTTCATTTAATTTTCTGTAATAAAAAAAACAATTTTTTCCAAAAAATACTTTTATAGGGTCAATATTTTATATTTAAAAAATAATTACACAGAGTTGCCACAAAATTAAAAAAAAAACTTTTCTCATTAAAAGCTTTTATAACGAGATTAAAAAACATTTTTTTTTTATAAAATGCCATTATAGTGTATATTTCTTATATTTCAAAAAAAAAAAAAAAAAATATTTACAAAGAGTTGCCACCTTATTTATTTTTCTATAATAAAAAAATAAGTTTTCTAAAACAAACTTTTATAGATCAATATTTTATATTTAAAAAATAATTGCACAGAGTTGCCAACAAATTAAAAAAACTTTTTTTTATTAAAAACTTTACGAGATTAAAAAAAAAAAATTAAGAAATAGTTGCAAACAGTGGGCTTCGAATTTTTTAATTCTTACAAACATTTCTTTAAAAGCGTTAATGGTTTATGGTTAAAAAGCAATTAAAGTTAGTTGCCAACGAATTAAAAAAAATTATGAAGAGCTTTAAAACGAAATTTTTCTATAACTAAAAAGTATTTTAAAAAACACATTTTATGAAAAACTTTTAAACCGTAAATTGTTTACGGTAAAAAAGTAATTACAAAAAGTTGCCACCGAATAAAAAAAAAAAGATTTTTTTATGAAAAGTGTTTAAAAGTTAATTTGTATATATTTAAACAAAACACATTTTTTTATAAAATACTGTCGTGTTTTTTCATTGAAAAAATAATTACACAGAGTTGCCACCTAATGTTGAAAACCCCTTTTTATTAAAGACTTTTATAGCTAAATTTGAAAAAATGTTAAAACGTATTTACAAAAAGTTGCCACCGAATTTAGAAAAAAAATTTCATGAAAACCTTTTAAACGTAATTTTTCTATAATATTATATAATAAAAACAAGTTCTTACAACGTAATCTTTACATAGTTCAAAAATATTTGTTAAGAGTTGCCACCAAATTTTTTAAATTTGTTTAAATTTTAACAAAAACTTGGTCATAAAATTAAATTAAAACTAAAGCATAAAAGCAGAGTTGCCACCTAGTTTTTATTCAGATTTGTTTTAATATTGATATCTCATTTTTTAAATATTTTTTTATAAATAAAGTTTCCCCAAGTTTTTTTCTACAATAATTACAAAGCGTTGCCACCAAAATTTATTAATTCCTTTTTTAACATCATTACCAAAAATTTCTTTCTAAATTTTTTAAACTTAAGGCATAAGAGGCAGAGTTGCCACATATTTAAAAAATACTTTTACTTACAAAATTTAATAATAATAAAAAATATTGAAGACAGTTAAAACATAATATTCACATTATTTTTATAAAAAAGTTTTTGATACAGAAAATTAATTTAAAAAAAATCTTTATAAGAAAAAAGTTGGCACTGAATTTTTAGGAGCATTTTTTATACAAATTTAACCACAATTTTTTATTTTTGTATCGTATATAACTTAGTCTTTGTGAAAATGGTTGCCACTTAGAAAAATGATTTTTAAGAGCAAATCATCTTTAACGCTAACTTTTTCTCTTAATTAAAAAAACAAGAGATTTAAAAATTCTGTGATTTGGAAAGAAATTGTAAAAAAATAATAATAAATGTAAGCTGTTTTCAAATCTCATTATACGGCCAGGTCTGAAAATCTACACCACGAGTTCATTTTCCAAGCAATTACCGTGCCATTAAACAAATAAATAAAAATAATAATCTCAAAAGGGGAAGAACCAATTTTACCGCAAGTGTCACCTATTGCCTCTTAGTACATTATTATCTTCTTTGAATATCCACTCACTAAAGCAGTGAACTTAATGTAAAGTAAATTTTCTTGACCTTCCTCATATTCAGGCACATCACTGTATACAAATTTAAGTGCATGTGAATTGTAGCTAATGTGTCGCACAGCCTTCGGCCCACTTGCTGACATTATTAGCTGAAGCATAACCTGATAGTTGCAGCATTTATTGTACACCAAATGCGTTCTTCAACCAGCGGATTTACGCCCGAAAAAGACACAGAGGAAAATGCCCGGCAACCCGGTAGTCGATGTCTTTTGTTTAACAAGAGATTATGGAGATTTACAATCATTTGAATGTACAAAACATGTACTTGTTCGAATTAATGTACTTGAAAATCGTCTACTAACAATTTCACAAAGAACTGACTCCATTTCGACAAAGTTGAAGTTTGCGGGGTCATTGTGTGAACTCAAAATATGTGTAGTAAGAGCGCTTTGTTATGTCACATATGGATGCCCCGAGGTGCAAAATTGAAAGGTTGCTGAATTTAACCCTCATGCTTTTTATAAAATGAAAGCATTGGTTGGAGAATTTAGTTCAGACCTCAACAAGATACAGGTCTGATTTCTCAGTGGATGAAGCGCCTTCAACTAATAGCGCAAAAAAAAAAATCATTTTTCCTTAAAGTTCAAAAGGAAACATTCAAGCACTTTCTTCTTCACTGTCCAGTCTTTGCAAGACTGAGTTTGAAGCATCTAAGCAGTCATACGAGTACTTTCGGTGAACCAGGAGACATAGCCGAAACTGATAATAACCGCCTCAACGAATTGGAGATCGGCCCAAAGAGGTTTTTCGATTTATGGGCGTCTTTATGATCAATTATGTAGGAGTTTTAGGTATCACAACGGACCGGTGTTGTAAGCTTTCCAAGTGATATCGCTATTTTGATAAACTATTCTACGTAATCCAACCAAATCTACGAACAGTGTCTTACCAAAAATGGTTCGATCAACTCCCTAAAGCTGCTTGTGGCACGGAGTACCTACAAAAGAAGGCTCATCAAACGATATGAATGTTTTCGAAATAAAGAACTCCAGAACAGAATACGAATGATTTTAGAATAAGAAAAAAGTTAATGGATATTATTAAGTGTCCCGAAAATAGTTAACTTACTTTCACTATATGTCATTTCTAACAAAAAATTTCTAAAGCGAAAAAAACAAAAAATTTTTTGTGGCCAAAATTTATTACCAGTCGCACTTTTCTGAAGCTAAATTTTTTAAGAACCCGAAATAAGGTAATGAAGATAGTACTTTTAAATTTCTTAGAATAAGGAACTTCTGTGTTACTGACACAATTTGTCATTCTCCCAAAAGAAAGGCGAAATTCAGCTGAGGTTAAATAACTAGTGGCATCCAGAGAAAACTAACCTCAAGTGTCTGAGGACTTTAGTCAGTCTCCTGAACAAAGAAAGTAAAACCGATTTTGGAGCAAGCAGTTGGCAGAGGCCACCATTGAAAACTTGTCTTTTTGAAGTAAGGTCTTTACAGAAACGTAAACTGATACACCCAAATAATTTGAACTTCCATAGAGAAAATTTAATGCTAAAAGTTTAATTTTTACTGGACATTGCCGACTCAAACAGCGCCTGATCAAAATTAATACAGCTTCTTGTGCAAACTGTTAGTTTTGTGACATCGAGCCGGAAACTCCCAATCACATAAAGCAGTTCTTGGCTGCAAAGTAAGATATAGAAGCAAACTCAAGCCTCTTGAAGCTATTTATCCGACTAGAGATCATATCACCACAATTGCAGCCAGCACGATCTTGTAACTTTTCAGAGTGTGGGGTTCCTGTGTGAAATAGGGAATGGCACAATAAACCTTTGAACCCAGCGCAAGCCTTAATTTTATTCTGTAATAAGTATACCATATTCTACCTGAAGCTTTCATAGAAGCCGATACTTTCATATCGAAGAGAGAGCAAAACAGATATCGGTTGCTTTATACTGTTGTAAAGGAGCCATTGGCAAAAGGTGGGGTCTTTCACTGAAAGTGGTCTTCTGGCTCTATGACACCATTGACTATGTATGGTCCCACTATGTGAGAAAATACCACACTTGTAAAGAAACTGGAGAGCGTTCAGCGGGTGGTGCTCATCAGCATGTGTGGTGTACTGAGATCCACTCTAACCATGGCACTTATGCACATCTTGTAGTGCCCCGTCAGAAGGTGTATGACTGCGAAAGTTTCTATCAGACTCAGAGAATCTGATTTCCTAAAAAAACACGTGTCTGAACACCCGGAAATCCTCACACACTTTCACTGCACACCGTACCGAATCACTTGAATAATGGAGTTGCCAAACTCTGTTCATATACAAGCGAAGGTGTTGTGAGTGAGAAGAAGCAGTAGGAGGAGAGGGGTAGTGGGCTTCTATACGGATGGGTCCAAACTTAGGGATGGTTGGTGGAGGTGTTTACTGTCAGGACCTCTCTGTCAACTCCAGCTTCAGACTTCCTGACATTGCAATCTTTTCCAAACCGAGATTACAGTTATTAAAATAGTGGTAGATTTACTGCACCGGAGTGAAGACTCCTTCAGAGATTTGACCATCCACTCAGATAGCAGAGTGACACTACTAGCCTTAAACCCATTAACAGTGCATTTAGGGTTGGTCAAGAAGTGCCTAACCTCGCTATCAATAGTATCAAGTGTCATTGTGATAAGACTGGTATGGGTGCCAGGCTACAGCGGAATGTCAGGAAACTGTAAAGCTCATGAACTATCAAGGAAAGGTGCGCTAGAACCGCTATCGGTAGAATGGGAGTGGATCGATGCTTCTATATCCTCTTGTGTTCTATTACTAGAAGCTGGGCTGCTTCGTGACAGCTTAGCCAGTGCTGGACCACCACCGGTATATGAGCTGTCGCTATAGCCTTTTGGCCCAAGATCGATCGCAAAAGATCTAGTTATCTCTTTGCACTCAGTAAGGCTAGCCTGCCCCTTGTTGTGGGGCTTCTAACAAGCAATTGCCTTATTGGCGTCTTTGCTGTTAGGCTAGGAACTGAGCCGGACACTATCTGCAGAAGCTGTATAAAAGAAGATGAAGTGGAAACATCTCAGAACTTCCTTTATGACTGTCCCGTATTTTGGAGGTCAAGCCATAAACACTTGGGACCGCAGACCTTCAGACATCACACCGGACTGGCGGTAGAAATGCACTCAGTTCTAAACTATTATAACAAAAAAAATGAGCTCTATATTTCAAACCCCACCTCAATTTCGCACACAAAATTTTGCCAGAGTCAATAAATTCTGAAAAATGTACCGACAAATTTTTTAACGAAAACAATAAACAAGTTTTGTTGGCGAAATGGGAAAGCATAATTGCAACTTTGTGGCGCAGCGTCGGTAGAACAAACAACCCGAAATCAAATTCGTCAACTTTTCTTAAAGAAAATTAACATAATTTTTTGCATCCGTGCGCACATTGCCGCAAGAAACTTACACATCAACTTGCTTCTCGCTTCTCGCTTCGTGCTACTTGCTACTTGCAATAACTCGCAACTAATAAAAACCGCAGCACTTTACTGGCGACTGCACCTGCTGATTGTTTGCCACCAACAAATAACAATAGCGCAACCGGGCTAACGGCACTGCGCGGCCAAAGACAACAACGAATGCGCCACCAAACGAACGTTAATTCCGCAACTTTGCGCGCCACCAGCTAACCAGTACCAGTACAACAACAGCAACAGCCAGCCACCAACTGTGCCACAAGTAGAGATACTCGAAGCGCGCAGCCAACGCCAGCTCACTGCGGCACACTGTTGCTGGTGTTGGTCAAGGAAGTTATGGCGCTCGCAAATGCAACACGCAATTAAATTTAATGAAACCAACTTTCTTGCGCGTTGTTGCGCTGACGGCGTTGCAACCAACTTGTCGGCCAAAGATGTGTACCGAGGTATGCTTGTTTATGGGTTAGTTGGCATTTCGGAGGTTCTTAAAGGTAGTTAAGTAGACTTGTTCAGTTAACAAGTTAGCTAACAGCACTGAGTTAGAAGCCTGAGAGAGATAACTGATAAGAACTTTCCTAGGAAGTTTAGTCTTTCAGTTCTTTAATGGAATAACTTGGTTAAGATAGGAGATAGAGTTCTGAAACTCGGTGTACATTAACTTTTCTCGATGCCTTAAGTGAGTTAGTATTCGAAATTGGAATCAAGGTCACCGAATTAAAGCTCAAAAAAGAGAGTTTTTTAAAAAAAAAAGTTTCTGAAAATCGGCTCGAAGAACGAATAATGAGAGAGTGTGAAAGAGAGAGAGAACTGGCAAAAATATATCCCGAAAAGTTTATCTATTTGTTGTAGCTGAAGAAAGAGTTTTTTAAAACAAGAGACTTTCTGAAAAACGGCTCAAGCAAGAACCATATATTGGATATCAGACCACACCCATTTCCTATATAATATTTCTTACATACTGAAATAATTCGAAAAACGTATCAGATTCCTATATATATCTAGTGGTTAGAACCGAAGACAACCGAAGACAACCGAAGCAAGAATAATGAAAGAATGTGAGAGAGAGAACTCATCGAGATTACGAGAGAGAAATTGGGATAGACGATTGGCAAGGATTTATCTCGAAAAGTCGGTTGAACAATAAAAATAGTATACGTATTAAGAATAATAATATAATAATTTATTTAAAACTCATTCTCTATAAGAAATTTTTTAAACCCACCGAAAAGTTTCGAATTTCACAATTTCAAAAACATATTGGACCCCTCAGCTTACAAAACCGAGCAAGAACGATGAGAGAGTGAGAGCGAGAACTGACAAAATTATATCTCGAATAAATGGTCTGGCAGCGCACACAATTTCAAAAACACGTCAGATTCCCCAGCTGACAGAACCGAGCAAGTGTGACGAGCGTGAGTGAGAGAGAGCACTGACAAGAGAACATCTCTGAAAGTTAATCCAAATGTAATATCTAGGTTAAACTAGGAGATAATATTTCTAAATTCAACATTTAGGAGTCTAAGGAGGCCGTTTCAAAAATTGTATCCAAAGTACCGAATCAAAACTCAAAATATTTTTAAAATTTCTGAGATTTAGATGTTCGAAATATTAAAAAAAAAATGGCGATGGGAACGCCCACAATTTCGAAAAGCAATACATATAAATCTTCCTCTTTGAATATATTGCGATTGAATAACAGTACTTTCCAAAACTACTAATAAGTTTCATCAATACTTATTACCTCCCTATTTATATCGCGCTCACTTGCCGTCAATCTCAGCGCCTAGCAGCCAACAGCTGACCGCTAGAATACAAATCGCAGTGATGTAATTTGAAAGTGCTGCGGAATCCATTTGCTGGACCGCAAGAAAAAGAGAGTGAAAAATAAAGAGAGAAACAGAGAGATAAAAAGTGAGAAGAAGGCAACAGCACGGTTTATCAGTGCTAAGTTACTAGGCGCGGGCAGGCGGCATTCGTCAGCAATTGCAGTGATTCGTTGCAAAGCAAACACGCCAACTGCAAATGTGGCATTCGTTCACAGGCACAGAGGCATGGAAACTTTCTTAATTTTATTGAGTTTTGAGTTTTTTCTTCGCATATTGACTTTTTTGCTGCAGCAAATGAAGCGTAGGGCGCTCAAAACACACATATTTCCAAAGATCTTTTTTATTATTGGATGGTTTTCTGCAACATATTTGCGGCCGAATGCTGTCGGACATGCGCTGAATTATAATTTTTGAAGCGAAACAAATGCATATTTGCTCAAGGCAATAACAAATAGCATAATAAGTCAGTGGCAGTAGTTTTGTGGATGAAGTTTTATAAATATATTAATAACTTGATGGGAAGTACAAATTCAAGCGATATTGCATTTCTGAGAGAAGTTGAATAGAGAAAATGCTGAAAAGTGGAGAGAGAGTAAACTAAGTTTGGTTTAATAGGAATTCATGCACTCTAAAATAACAATTTTTATAAGTCTGTAACTAGACCTCAAGCTCATTCAAGTTCTTTGCTCAACTGAATTTCAAATTTAAGTACCTCCAATGGTTACTTAAAATGGTTACTTAAAAGCAGGCTCTATGCTTGGAGAGTAAACTTTAATGAGGTTATCTAAACTAACAATATTTTTATTGAGAAGAAAGACATTACTTTTATAGAGAGGAAAGAAAACAGAGCATAATACGAAAGAAAAAAAGAAGAGAAAAGTAAATCATTCTTACGTCAGTCCGTAATTCGTTACCGGAGCGTAGCAAAATTTTTACTCGACATACCATCGCATACAATAAAGGTTTCAGATATTAGTTGCAATATTTTGGTTTTGAAATCACATCCACAAAAGTCTTAGAAAATATCCCATAAGAAACTTTATGTTCATTTATTGAAAAAAGGTGGACAGATTCTATTTCATATACTACAAGATTTACATTAATAAATTTTAAGGAAAATTCTTGTTGTCATTATTTCTTAAAATTACTACATCCTGTGCAAAGGAAAGCCTGTAAAATAAAGTCGAAAGATTCTCATCATTCAGGCATATTAAGTTCTATATTCGTGCCGGCATACCCCTGCAACCCTAGACCACCAAATGGACCATGCTTTGAAGCAGACCTGGTTACATACCTAACCATTTCATTCTTGATATGTATGCTCGAAAAGGAAAGATTCAACTGTAGTTTCGTGTTAACTCTGTGACATAAAAAAAAAAACAGAGTAATGTCACATACCAAATGTGGTTGGAATCGGCAGATTTTGAGATATGTGTTTTCATCTAAAAGTGTTAAAATTCTCTTTGGCCTTTTACGTATTTAGTTTATTGCGCTTTAAATAGTTTTTAACAGTACCATTATATGGGGAATTCATCCA
Source organism: Bactrocera correcta (assembly GCA_027475135.1). NCBI lineage: Eukaryota > Metazoa > Arthropoda > Insecta > Diptera > Tephritidae > Bactrocera > Bactrocera correcta. The sequence continues at coordinate 44,935,726 of CM050326.1, forward strand.
TTTTCGCTATCATTAGAATTCCTAATAGTATTTGAGCTGGGTGAATTTGGTTGTTTTAGCATTAATGATTAATGATGCATTAAACTTATTAGAAGGCAAGGCCATGACCACTTTTTCAAAATTGTATGCTCACAGCTTTCCCTAGCTACTGCGAGCCTTTGTGCCAAATTACAGTTTTAAGTTATGAAACTTTATAGGTTTCCTATTAATGGCGTTTTGTGGGCATAATAGTGGTCCGATTGTGTCAAAAACTTAGTCCAATTATACCAAACCATCACTTATGGTCTAGTATATATACACACTCTACAGAACTAGACGAAGTAGTTTGATAGGTGATCCAATGTTATGCGCGTTGGACCATATGTGGTCATGCCCAATGACATCGCAATGTTAATGTATATTTTTTCATAAATTTGGAACACTTCGCTTACTAATGTTGGTTACAACGTAGCGTGGTCCTGTCTAATCCGCCTTTGTGCAGAGACATTATTGTGAACTATGCTATCACAAACGAAGTTAGCATGCCAGAATATATCGATTTAACAGGGATTAGACATTGTAGATTCTACGTATGTATGATACCTATTGTTGTGGACTTGTCGCCTATCGGTTATACATAGATCACATTTAAGATCTACATAGCGGAACGAACATACTAAAGATCTAGCGAATAACCATCAGGTTTGGAAGAAGTGTTAAACGACAAGAAAAAATGTTAAAAAAGTATAATATATTATATATCGAAGCTCACGTAAATTGCAAAGTTTTGGATATCATCTAGTGAATATACAATAAAAAACACTGGATCTAGAAGGTTTTTTTAGACTTGTGGTTATCAGTAATTGCCTCACTACCTTATCCAATTAAATTTTTTATTTTTAGGAAAAAAAAATTATTATGGATTCGTGCAAAATTTATCGTTTTCTAGCTATACTAACTTATCAGATTCATTGCAAAACTGTTTGATGAGTGTTATTCTTATTTTCACCACTCCACAAACTTGAACTTTAAGACCTCTTCTTTAATATTATTTTGCTGGCCTCTGATCTAAATATTTTTTCAGTTGTTTTTTGATAATGATTTTAATTTGAAAGAATAATGAGTATTTATGGACAACTGTTCGATGATATTTTTTGAACAAGCGAATATTTCATAATTACTATAATAAATATTAAATACATACATATATACAAGGTTACAATAGCAGTGTGAATCCAGATGTTCGATTCCGTTAAGTTAGTCTTGACTGCCAACATATATACACATATATGTATATACTATATATATATATATTAAAATAGTGTGCTTATTTATAATTAGTATCACGTTCTGTGAAAGACAATAACAATTCATTGAAAGATCAGACACTTTAGCGTTTATAGATGATAAGGCTTCCATAGACGATAAGCCCAGCTAAGTTGTGTTTTTATTGGTAAGCAATTGAAAAGAAGAAACTACTAAGACAGATATAGCTTTTATTTTTATATCAATTTCATATATACGCATCGTCACTTAAAAAGCAAAATAATGTAACATCATTTTTAATAAGTTTACAGGCGATGAAAAAACGATATAATAGAAACCACTCATACTGAGTATTTGTTATAAAATGGTTATATCTGACAGGGCAAGCTGAAAATTTTGATGCTATGTATTCTAAAGGGGGTATTCTAATCTAGAAATTAAAAAAAAAATATTTTTTTTTTTTATATTTTCAAAGTTTAACTATTCAGGAATATGTGTGCAAGAGGATTTTTCAAAATTCAAATTATTTTCGGAGATATAGACATTTTCCTGACCCGGTATCCAAACTGGTTCGGCCGGAAAGCAAAACTTTAAAAGCGTTTTTCTCAAAACTGACTTTTTCGGTACGATACAAACGATTTCTTACGTTCTACTGGACCGATTTGCTTGAAACTTTTATAGAGTCTTCTTTAAAGGCTTGTCTATGGTTGGAATTAGCCCCATCCCCAAATTTTTATTTTAATTATTTTTAAAAAAATCGAAATAGTCTGAAAAAGTGATTCAAAAAAACTTTTTTTTTTTAGGCAGTCGCCATTTTGTGAAAAAAAATGTTTCCCTTAGTTCCTGCCATTGCGACATTATTCTAGATTAATAATATTTTTTTATTTTTGTTTCAGATAACTAGGAGGGTTGAAATCATGGGTATGGTCACATGGAAATTTTTAGAGACCCCCCACTTCGTCAGCTCATAATTTTTGAAATTTTTTACTTTTTTTAGTTTTTAATTTTTTTCTCTACTCTTCTAAAATTAACAAATAACTAATAAAAAAAATAGATAGAAAAAATATTAATTGCCTTTTTTTACGACACTTTAAAAATTACCTGAAATTCATGCTTCTAGATTAGAATACCCCCTCAATACATAAAAAGTACGTGTCATGTTGTTTGTCCGCGATGGACTCATAAACTACTGAACCGATTTTAGCAAAATTAAGCACACTGTGTTCAGTTCGGACCAACTTAGAAGATAGAATAGCAAAAACAATTCATAAATGAAAAATTCCGTGAAAGCTCTATTAAACAGACGCTCTTTTAAGCGGACATATCCATTAACCATCCATATTGACCAGTCCCACAATTTGTTGATTTTTATTAGTACAATCTATTAAGCGGACAACTCTATTAACTGGACAGAAACGCTGAGAAAGCAGCTTTAAAATCGTTTTTTCTTCCAATGAAATTTATTTGTGTAAACATATTCAAAATTAAACCTCAAGTACAATCGATTGGATTTTTATATTAAAAATAATAAGCCATGGATTATCTTACTCACTCAAAACCGACGCTCGGGAGGGAGGGCAATCCGTTTTCGTGCAGCATTAACCGAGTCTTAGAAGGGAAGAGAGTTTTTTACCTATCGTTATGAAATTATTTCAGTTGTTGAGGAAAATAGGTCTAGTTATATATGTCTCTGCCCAATTACAATACGGAAGCAGTGAAATGAAAGCAATGCTAGCAGTTTAAGATCATATATTTATACTTTTTACGAGGAAAATTGTTAAAAATGAGAGCAATTACACTGAGAGTAAGGTTGCATAATAACTATATATGTATTTTATAATGCTTGATGATGGACTGTGAAGGATGAAGCAGGTCACATAGGTGTAAATCTATTTATATACACTTTTTTATGAGTTAAGATTTACTTTCAATTATGCCCTAACCTAGAGCAATAATTTGACAACTCTAAATCTTTTTGTATAAACACCATTACATCACATCTCATATATGTATAAGTAATAATTAATTTAATTATTCTCTTACAATTCGTTTTACTTTCCTTCTGTCTTCTGTTTCAAAATAAAATGAAAGAGAAAAAAATGTTTATTTTTAAACTACGGCAGGTGAAAGTGAGCGCATCTACTGCAAATGCTTATCAGCTTTCAATATTTTTATATGTATTTAGTAAAACCATAAGCAAATTTGTCTTGTTGATAAAATACTAAGAATAGGCGCATTCTCCGACATAATTCACTGCCGCTTATCATTTCATATTACGCTGCGTGCAAGCCGTCGCATAAGCGCTGAGGTCACACGCGGGTTAATGGTAACAAAAATATAATTTTGTGAAAAAATTTAGTGCAATTTGTATGCGAATCTACAAAATATGCAACTGCAGATAGGTATAAAAGACACTGTAAATGTTTAGAATTCAATAGTAATTTCGTGAAAGGCCGACGAAATGCGCTGTACCGTAGCTTGCTTCGTCAGCATTGTGGGCTGCGTGCTCGTAGCTGGACAAATCTTAGAGCCAAAGCAGCAGATGAAATATGCCGATAAGGTGTTCTTGGAGAAACAAAAATTTCTGCTCGAAATAGTGCATCGCATTGAAAATCCACTGTTGTTCGAAGATTATCTCAAATTAGCCAAGGACTTCCATTTCGAGAAAACAGATTATATGGTGAGTTGTGCGGAGAGTGGGTGGGCTTTAAAAAGTTGGGTGGACTTGAGGATACTCTGGTGGTGTTGTGATAATGTAGATCAAGGGTAATGGACATATGAGGCTCGCTAGGAGCTGGCCTGAATATGAGAGTTCGTTTCACAATGTGCACTTTGAGGGTCATTGGCTGAAGAAGCAGGTCCCTTAGGTGGATTAGGCGCTTCTGATAGTGCGGAGTACACGGCGTTCTAATATTTTTTATAATTATAAATTTTTTTACTTATTTATTTTTCATTTTTTATTATTATTTTTATTTTTGTTTTATTATATTTTTTATATATATATTTTTTTTTTATTATTATTTATTATTAATTTTTTTTTAATTTGTTAAATTTTTTTAAGTATTTTTTTATTTTATTTTATGTTTTTTTTTAATTTTTTTTTTTATTTTTTACCATACTCTAATTTTAAAATTATTTTTAATCCACCCCCAGCAATATGACTACTACATGGAGAAATTCGTCGGCGCCTACAAGGCCGGCTACATACTACCACGTGGTGAATTCTTCGGCGCTATGGTGAAATCGCACATAATGCAAGCATGGGGTCTCTTCAATCACTTCTACTACGCCAAGGACTTTGAGACGTTCATGCGCGTTGCCAGCTGGGCGCGTGTGCACGTCAGCGAAGGCATGTTCGTGTATGCGCTCAACTTGGCTATCATACATCGTGACGACAGCGAAGGCCTAATATTGCCAACCATCTACGAAATTTTGCCACAACACTTCTTCACTAGTAAATTGGTATACGAGGCGCAAAAGTTCGACTACGACGTGTGGAGCAAGCAGATTATGTACGAGAAGGAGTACAAGGACTACCTGTATCAGGACAATAAGGAAGCTTATAGCACACACGCGCAGATGTATACCAAAGATTGGAAGACCTGGCAATGGTGGAAGATGATGGGTTTGGCTGAGCATTGGTACGCGGTAGATGGCGCGCAGGTGCTAACTGGCGTTTCGTCGGTAAACATGGAGCTACTTAAGGACACACACATCTACTTTATGCCCACAGATTATACACGTAATGTGGAATGGTACAACGAGCAGTCGAAATTATCCTACTTCACCGAGGATGTGGAGTGGAATGCTTATTGGTACTACGCGCATATGGATTATGCTTACTTCTTGAACAGCAGCCAATATGACTTTGCGTCCGAGCGACGCGGCGAGTACTGGGCGCATAATATGCAAACGATGTTGGCGCGTTACTATTGGGAGCGTTTAACGCAAGAACTCGGTGAAATACCCGAATACTCGGCGCGCAGCACTTACGAGGACGGCTACCAGCCGCAAATGAACAGTTACAACGGCATCAAGTTCGGTTTTAGAGAGAACGATTTCGATCACAAGCGTTATACGAATTTCGATCAATTCTACCGTTTCATGTTCTACTACCGACGTGTGACGCTACTGCTCGAGCAGGGTCACATCACCACCGGCAATGGCACTGTGATTGATTTGCGTAAACCCGAGTCGATGGAGGTTATGGCGAATCTGTTGGAGGGTAATGCTGATTTATTTGACTCACACTACGAAATCTATTGGCGTGTGCTCTCGCATATGTATTTTGCTGGCGCTGAGCCTAATGCTTTGCATGTGTTGCCACATATTTTCATTAATTACGAAACCATGTTCCGTGATCCGTTCACATACAGCTACTACAAACGCTTCTATCAGGTGTTGTCTAAATTTAGCTCGTTGCTACCGGCATACACGAAAACCGATTTGTTGTTGCCTGGCGTTAGCATAACGGATGTGCAAGTGAGTGAACTGTTGACCTACTTCGATTACAGCGATTTTGATGTGAGCACTTTGCTGAATGACAAAATGGTGTTCGACGATGGTCAATATGTTTGGAATAAAATGTTGTTGGCCCGTCAACAGCGTCTCAATCACAAGCCATTCACCATGGATTACATCATCATGGCTGATAAGCCGCAAAAGGTTGTGATACGCGCCTTCCTTGGTCCGAAATTCGACTCAAATAGACGTGTGCTATCTTTGGCACAAAATCGTGAGAATTTCATTGAAATTGATGAGTTCATTTATCAGCTTGCCGCTGGCGAGAATAAAATTGAACGCAACTCGAGCTACTTCTACTGGACCATTGGGGAGCGCAGCCCATACACCGCGCTCTACAAGTCTGTAATGCTGGCTTACGAGGGTAAGCAGCAATTCGTTGTGAATGCTACGCAGCCTCATAATGGCTTCCCCGATCGTCTGTTATTGCCACGTGGTTGGGCCAAGGGTTTCCCAATGCAGCTGTTCTTCTTTGTGGCTCCATATAATGGCGCACACGAGCACTATCCTAGTTACGAGCATACTTCGTTCGCTGGTGGCATCGGTTCCGGTAAACGCTATATCGATGATATGCCATTGAACTATCCTTTCGATCGCCCGATCGATGAAGTTGAATTCTTTGTACCGAATATGTTTATAAGGAACGTTAAAGTATACCATGAGGACACATTGGAGAAATATCAGGAACATAATTACTCGAATTGAATAATTTTGTTAAAAAAATTTGAAATGTAAAGGACTGAGGAAGTACTGTTGAAATATATGTATGGAATTGTCTGTACCGAATCCTTTAAAATTTTCTTTTGGAATTTTTTCGTAAGTTTATCTTTTTTGTTTAACAAAAAAAAACGTATCAAGAACTATTTAAAATTTTTACTATTATATTAAGATGAACTTATATAAATCCAAATAACAAGTTATTTTGAAAAAGGAAGCTCCAAAACGCTTATGTAGATGAATTGGGAAATTTTTCTCACTATCCTTTGGACAACTGCGACTTTTTTTTCACACTCAGCAAAAAAAAAATATAAGAGTAGAGTATTTGGTTCGAAATTATACAAAAGTTGAAAGTTAGAACTTAATTCGACGAAAGTTTCCAAGCAATTTACTCCACTTTAAAATACTCACAGTTATTTATATACCAATTTTCAGTCAACTATCGAGCGAATCGAACAACCAACTGGTATAAGTCTCAAAGATTTGCAAATTAACTTTTTCTCATACTAGTGATACCTTGATTCGCCACACTTTATAGAAAAACGAATCGAACAAGCAATTGGTATAAGTCTCATAGACTGGTATAATCAAATAGCAATAAACTATTATACGTATTTTATTGCGATTTCGATTCAGCAAACTTTGGAGAGCAGCGACTCTGCTCTAGGTCTCATATAGTGTCATATCCAAATAGTTATACATGAGTACGCACCGTTATGGCACCGTAATGACGTTTCCACATACTCTTTCACCAATGCGTATCTTTCTTGCTGTTTCAGATATTTGTTACACATTGATGTATAAATTTTGGAGAATACGAATCGAGCAAACAACTGGTATAAGTCTCATAAAATGGTATAATCGAAAAGTGATTAATATTACTTTTATTTTAAAGCAAGCTTGATAGCTAAGCGAACAATGAACGGGTTTTACGTAAGTCTCACTGATTGGCATAATTAAAAAGTATTAGATGACAAAAGGTGGTATAGCGCAGTAATGCTGTTTCCAAATATTTTCTGTCGAAATCATAGCTTTTTTCGTTATTTCAGAGATTTGTGAAACTTTTTTACGCCAACTCTTAAAGATTAGTGAATCGAACCAACAACTGGTATAAGTCTTATAGATTGATATAATGAAATAGTGATGCATAAATTAGTAGTATTATAACATGAAATTTTCACAAAGTCTATCTTCAATTTTTTTTGCTTGTGATACAATGATTCACTACATTTTGCGGAATAGTGAAACGAACAAACAGTCTCATAACGGGTGATTTTTTAAGAGCTTGATAACTTTAAAAAAAAAAAAAACGCATAAAATTTGCAAAATCTCATCGGTTCTTTATTTGAAACGTTAGATTGGTTCATGACATTTACTTTTTGAAGATAATTTCATTTAAATGTTGACCGCGGCTGCGTCTTAGGTGGTCCATTCGGAAAGTCCAATTTTGGGCAACTTTTTCGAGCATTTCGGCCGGAATAGCCCGAATTTCTTCGGAAATGTTGTCTTCCAAAGCTGGAATAGTTGCTGGCTTATTTCTGTAGACTTTAGACTTGACGTAGCCCCACAAAAAATAGTCTAAAGGCGTTAAATCGCATGATCTTGGTGGCCAACTTACGGGTCCATTTCTTGAGATGAATTGTTGTCCGAAGTTTTCCCTCAAAATGGCCATAGAATCGCGAGCTGTGTGGCATGTAGCGCCATCTTGTTGAAACCACATGTCAACCAAGTTCAGTTCTTCCATTTTTGGCAACAAAAAGTTTGTTAGCATCGAACGATAGCGATCGCCATTCACCGTAACGTTGCGTCCAACAGCATCTTTGAAAAAATACGGTCTAATGATTCCACCAGCGTACAAACCACACCAAACAGTGCATTTTTCGGGATGCATGGGCAGTTCTTGAACGGCTTCTGGTTGCTCTTCACCCCAAATGCGGCAATTTTGCTTATTTACGTAGCCATTCAACCAGAAATGAGCCTCATCGCTCATCGGACACGGACGCGAAACACATTTCGAACCGAACACTGATTTTGGTAATAAAATTCAATGATTTGCAAGCGTTGCTCGTTAGTAAGTCTATTCATGATGAAATGTCAAAGCATACTGAGCATCTTTCTCTTTGACACCATGTCTGACATCCCACGTGATCTGTCAAATACTACTGCATGAAAATCCTAACCTCAAAAAAATCACCCGTTAGATTGGTATAATCGAATATAGAAACAGCAAGGGAAAGATGTGATGATTAAGATGCTTGGGACTCCTTAAACGTTAATTGTGGCTTTATATCACGAAGGATTTTCTTGGTATTCGCAATAAGTTACTGAACTGTCTGTGAATTTAGCGATGCCAAATCAGAAAAAGTAGTTTAAGGGCTCAATATTCGAACCTCAAATTAAATATTTGACACCAGTGAAACATATGCTAACTGAACTGTCGTCCCAAAAGCTTAATTTTGAGTTAATTTGGGATCGTCTTGATAGAGGAATGCTTTCAAATCCATACTCAAACATCTAGTAATAAAGGTAAATTCCCATAAATTATCATACTAAACAATTTATAAATACGTCCATCTTTAATTTGCAGGTTTCCGGATAAACAGTTAAGGCGATTTTTTATTTATGAAGTGGACACTGTGGATATCAGAGGTGTGACTTTGTTATCATATGTCACTACTTTTTGAGCTTTCGATCGTAAAAGACGAACGGTGGTACCGAAATGAGTCGAAGCCGCAAATACCACGTCAAAGTTATTCAAAAATAAAACGAATACTTATCGTTTGCTTTGATTGCCATGATGCGGTTCAAGATGATTTCGTTTAACAGAGCCAAACAGTCATTAAGGAATACCACTTGGGCATTTTGATGCGTCTGCGTGAAGTAGTTCGCCGTGAAGTACCGGATTTGTGGGCAGAATATTAATGGAATTTTCACCACCATCGCATTCTGGCATGATTCTGACTGACTATTTGACCAAACATGAAACAAGAGTCATTCCACAGTCGCCATATTCGCCAGATTTGCTTACTTCTGACTTTTTCCGGTTTTCGTAACTGAAAATATACTTCAACTTCAGGGAATACGCCATGAGTCTTTTAAAGACATTAAAAGTCATTCACTAAAGACCTTAAAGGCCACGCATATCAAGGCTTATAAAAAGTGCTTGGAAAACTGAATTCAGCTTGGCTTGCTTGTTGGCTCAAAAGTCAACTCTGAAGGCAATAATAATGTCAGTCAATCCTTCATGTTGATATATACAATCGAATTATTGGTCTCAATTCAATTAAACGAATCACAGACAATAATGAAAGTCATCCTAAGCATCACCTCCAAGCAGAGTGGAATATAGGACTCCATAAAAACACGACTGATTCTACTCTGCAAGTTGGACAATGAGTTAGATACTTAATTGATCCAGACCCAGAGCTTCGCAGTTATCTCTCCATCTGACAGGGTGATGAATTTCAAATAGAGTTTATACTCACTGAGAAATACTATAATTTTGTTCATCTGCTTTGCTTGGAAGCAACGGATAGTAAGACTTTTTAAGTATTGTTTTTCTTATGGCTTTGAAACTTTGTACCTTATATTAAAGGTCTAGTAGTCCAGCAGCGTTCCGAATATGGTTTATTGTCCTATAAGTTATACAATTTTTGATAAAACTGGAAATAGCGTATTCGGTAACTCGTACATAGGTTATCTAGACCATTTATTATAAGAGAGATTAAAAAAAGACAAAAAAGTTTAGAAACCAGCTTCCTTTGAAACTCAACCACTACTAGAACTTCTAACAACCAATCGAAGTTGAAATTAAAGTCTCTCACTTGAAAATACAGCAACGTAACGCAGTGAAACACCACAAAATCGCATCTAAATGTAGATGCGAATTATGGGCACCACTCGACCAATATTGTAATCGGCAAAAGAGCCAATAAAAATTTCCAATTTTTTTTCGACTGCATACAAACTAGTAACGGAAATTTACTACAGCACCAACATATTATGGGAAAATGGGAAAATGTGTATGCATGTCATTGATGAATGCCACATATTGCTTGCCACAACGGCAGCAGCATTTGTAGGGCCTCGTTGCGACCCAAAGTTTTTGATGCGTTGCAACTGTGTGAACTGTTTTTGAATTTTAATATTTATTTTTGCGGTTAAGTTCGAACGAAATGCAATCATCTACTTGCCACATTTTGTGGCGCATATGACAACTCAACCGCATCCACACGCACACACATACACATGTGGCATATAAACGTTCATACATACACATACCTACACAGATTGCTTGTGAGTACCACTGTTGTGGTTATGCAGTTATCTTATCGGTGTGTTGCACTCATTTCGTTATAACGGTACAATATCGCCGACATAACACAAATTTCATATGCGCTATTGTTGTGTTTGCTGCCAGCAAATATATGTGTAGACGCATCGTTACATTTGCCCAGCGCATCTGCTTTGGCTTCGGTACCCATTATAACAACAGCAACATCAACAACAACACCCACTTTAGCTTTGCGGTTGCATTAATAATGAATGGTACGCATTCGATGTGGTCAAAGTGGGCCGGCTGTTTGTGTGGCGAAGGCAGCGGGGGCTTGAATGGCGGTAAAAATAATTTGGACTTGCAATGTACAGCTAAAGCAATGGGATCCGCAGAGGTGTTGGCAAGGTATTGTAGCATACAATTTCAACAAAGTTTGTTTTTATAGTGGGTTTAAGTACCGTTTTGTTGACTAAGATTCTGCTGAATGGTTGGTAAACTTTCGTGACAGTCTGCCGTACTTATTTTGGAACAAATTGCCAGAAAACGAAAAGTGAATAGATCCATATTCTACTGTCCACATGGATCCATATTCTGCAGTCCTAATGGTAAGAGCTGAGTTTTGCAGAGAAAGAAGGACACTTGGGCGGTATTGTCTTATCTGTAAGGGACCCAGCCACACCTGCTCAAAAAAGAATGGCTTCGAAGAAAAGATTTGATATGTGATATTTTCTCAAGGAATTAATTCATTGTGACCCCTATTCTTCTCTCTATTTCTTCTGATACAATCAAAAGCTAGTAAAATTAGACTATTATTTGTCCTATTCCTTTTTTATTTCCTCGATTCAGTCATTATTGATTTACAGAAACTCTTGACGTCTTAGCGATTTGGCGAAATTTTCTTTTCCGAAAAATGTCCCAAGACTGACCCATGTTCAAATTAGAGTCACATTTTAAAGTGTGTAAGAAGAATGAGAATTGCAGCGAATACTTTAATGATTTCTTTGTTTTTTCAAGCCGCCACTGACGTCAGTTGGAAGTCTTCTGACAGATCAAGCAAATAAAAAGCTTTAGATGATTCAATGATATCCATGTGAAATCAGCTTCCAAATACTAGTAAGGCGTATTTTTGAATATTGAAGTTTCTAATTTCGATTCTTTAAACGAGACATTCTAAGTGGTGACTTAAGCATAGAAAATCTGGATCTGCGGAAAAGGATATTGGTGATTTAAATATCTCGTACCTATAATTTTTGCAGGATTGTTATCGAGACCAAAGATCACTATCCAGTTTAAGCCCGATTGAAAAATGTAACGGCTGAAATATTTTGGGCCAGTTTACATTAAAATACCTAAAATTACTTCAAGGGTTCTTATAGAAAGAAAGTCAGTTAAGCTTTAGGTATATATTTCACCACATAATGACCGTATAGAATCGGAAACATTTCTCTGACAAGGCGATGCTTTCAACGAATCCAAAAGATCTCTGATCTTTGCAAAACGAAGTCAATTACAAACAGTAAACGTAATAGGTGATATTTCACTAGGAGATAATCGAAATGACTCGGGGTTTATTTTCCTGAAAATGTAATGCTACAATCGAATTCGAAAGACATCTGATCTTAAAGCTCAAAAGACCATCATCTCTGTCGATTGAATGAGAGCGAGATTGAGGTACTTTAACAAATATCAACTTCTATTGCACTATGTTTGAGGAGTGATATTGATGGTCAAAGTTCGAATGAGTATCTCTGTTGTACGCAGTTCTTTTGTTGGTTATATCTTTGTATTACTATATGATTTATATTACCTAGAGTAATATTAATAAAGAATAGTAGTAAACGGTTGAAGACGTCTTAAATATTATGAAAAGTAATTCTGCCATGAAACTGATATTAAAGTCTAATTACCAAACCAGGACTTTAGATTGTGCATATTCTGGCATTAGCTTACGAGGTTGCCAACAAACCGTGTGTTGTCTAGTCTTAACGAAATGACTGGAAACCGCAAAGTCAATGAGCTGTCAAAAGCACGGTTGTCACGAATGGATCAGATTGAGAATAAGCTGGTTCTCATTTAACCTCTTGTATTCTATCACTGTATCTATGAACTTGCTTAGCAAGCGGTGGTTAACAGCTAGCTTCTGCACTTGTGACTTTGAAATCTTGCAGACTTAAATTAGAACGGAGGAGATTTACCGAACTAATAGCTCTCAACAAGGTTTATCTTGTCGCCATGGTAGATGTTCTTACTGCACATTATCCAATAGACGTACATTCGGAATGGCTGAAAACCTTGTCGGACGGTATTTGTCAAAGTTGTATGAAAGTATTTGAGGTGGAAACAGTTTTGCTTAACTGAGGTGTGAATATTTCTGCAGTAATATCTTTGGTGAACCTGGTAAAATAGCCGGATTTGACAAATTTTTGGCACGCTCCAAACGCTTTTGGGTTTTTTATTTTCGCTCTATACTACCGGCATTCTCAGCTGCCCAAGCGGAATCCATTTATGGATCGATCTTTTGGTCTAGCCCAATCTACTGTATGTACATATATAAGAATCGCAACGAGGCCTAGTGAAACATCAGTTTGTCAATGCTAAAATCGATGGATGAATGAGCATTTGGATGTCTGGCAAGCTTAGCAAGTATTGGTTAGCCAAATGTGGAAATCATGAGGTCCATTTAGATGGATCGTTGGATCTCTAGCGAGCTTAGCTTAGCCAAAAGTGGAAAGCATGAGGTTCATTTAAATGGATTTTTGAATCTCTGGCGAGCTTAGGTTAGCCAAAAGTGATTAGTATGAGGTATATCTTGCTCTTAGCGAGGTGCATGTTGAGCGATAAGAGTTCAAACTGAACACTCATACTTGGCTTTCATACAGACTTTCCTAAAGCCGATGCATCTCGGTTTTTATACCTTCTGTGAATCAGTCAAATTGGCTGGAAACTATATTAAAAACTTTAGGAAAGTAGTGGCAGGCTTGAAGCGCTTGGTGTTATGCGATGATCGTTCGGATCCATACTTAGTGTGTTGAACATTACAACGGACAGGCATTCTCGCTTACTCCACTAAAATTCCAAGGTGGGATTGCCCGTGGCCCCAAAATAATAGCCTGCTTACCTAAACAAACCCAAACTACCTCCAATCCGCCTCATCTGCTTAACCTTTAGCGAACTTTTGCCCTTTGGTCTTTTGGCTACAGGGGAGCGCTAGAAGTTCATATGTAGAACCTTCCATTAACATTAGTTGATCAACTTTCAATGTACCAGCAAGTGAGAAAGCAAGCACTGCTGAAAATCCAGTGCATATGGCCAACAACAAAGGTCGGTCAGCATGATTATTAACCCTTTCATTACTAATTGAGTGTACATTTGATATGCCGAACATGTAATATCTATTATAGGTAACAGGCATGATTAGCAGTCAACTATAGAAGGGGTCAGCAGCCAATACACGCATGCACAGACATACTATTCACATACAAAACACACGCATGTTAGTAAGCAAATGGAAGGGAAAATAAACGACAAAATAATGAGCAAAATGCAAGTATCGAACGGCGCCCCAGTAAACGCATGATATATACATACATACATGGAAACGCATGCATACAAACAAACACACATTTCAGCTGTGAAGCGCACACGTATCAATTAGCAGTCAATACCCCAGCCTGTGTGCGCCCTCCCCAACTGCCCAAAGAGCCCGCATCAGCATCATCAACAACTGACGTATTATCAACAACATTAATTTGCGCTACATGCGGGTGTGAGCAGTGTGAAGGAGGGTATGGGGTAGTGATAAAGCAGGAAGGCCTTTAATCCACCTTTTACTCGTTTAATGAAATGAAAATCTGTTTTCGGTTTGTAAAGGGCGTGGCAGATAGACAAGATATGCTTTTCGACACATACACACACATACTACTTAAGTGTGCTTGTGTGTGTGTGTGCACTAAACTCAAGACATTGGCGAAGATAGCGAGTGATGGACAACAATGGCGGCAAAGTATAGGAGAAAAACTATCAGATTGCTTAGTAATTAATGGGCTGTTGTTGCAGTAAAGTGAAAGCAACAACAACAAAAACAACGAAAGACAATCAACAGCAGCAACAACAACAACAAAATTCACAACTTTCGGGAAACAACGCCAACAAAAGGTTACAACAACAACACCAACATGTTGCAACAACAACAAAGAAAAACCAGCAACTATCAGGAAAAAACAACAACAAAAATGCAACAACAACAAAATCAACTATACCCGAAACGCTGCCAGCAAAATCACTAAAATAAAGTCAGACAAGCGAGTGAAATTGTGTAAGAAAAATGAAAATGAAAATGTGATAAGAAGCAAAAATGTAATTTCTATTGATGCTGCAACTGGCATGTCATTTATCATTCGCACTAATTGTGTGTCTGCCGACGACGGCTGCAGGGTGAGTATACATATATACTCACAACAACATTTCAATAAAAATGAAATGAAGGAAAGAGCGGCGCTTAGAGTTGTGCAGAGTGTAAACATGGCGTTGATTTTAATCCGTATGACAGTAGCTATACATAAAATGTAATAAGCAGCAACGCTGCTGACAAGTGCAATAACAAGCAAAAAAATCACAACAACAACATGGATAGCGCAAAATGAGTCAGTAAGCGGAAAGGCTAAATTATAGTATCAAGATATCAGACACAACCTTGAAGAGATGATACGAAAAATCACGCAAAGTGAGGACGGAGGCTAAGAAGTGAAAAAAGATTGAGAGAAAAATAAGAAAAAGTGCCGCAGAAACTGAGTGAGGTCGGGAGACAGAGAGCACAATAGTGATAGACAGTGTTGCCATAAAACAAAAAGACAAAAACGAAAGACTTTTTCTAAAATAGTGGATTTTTTCGAGTGATTGTTTAATTACTTTACAAGGCAGCTATATGCTATAGTGAGCCGATCTGAACCATTTCTTCGGAATTTATATTGTTGCTTTGGAAAATAATTTATATAAAATTTTGTGAAGATAGTTTGTCAAATAAAAAAGTTTTCCATACAAGCACTTAAGTTTAGCGGTCAGTTTGTATGGCAGCTATATGCTATAGTTGTCCGATCTGAACAATTTATTTGGAGATTGCACTGTTACTTCAGACAATAATCTATACAAAATTTGGTCAAGATATCTCATCAAATAAAAAAGTTTTCCAAACAAGGGTTTGATTTTCAACGATCCGTTTTTATGACAGCTATATGCTTTAGTAATTCGATCTGTACGAAATTATCGGAGATTGTAGAACTAATTGTTTTTATAATCTATGCTAAGTTTTGTGAAGATATCTTGACAAATAAAAAATATTTCCATACAAGGAGTTGTTTTTGCTCACTCTGTTTGTATGGCAGCTATATGCTATAGTGGTTCGATTTAGACAATTTGTTCGCAGATTAAATTACTGCTTTAAGAAATATTCTATACCAAATTTCGTAAAGATAGCTTGTAAAATAAAAAAGTTTTCCATACAAAGACTTGATTTTGCTCGCATTGTTTGTATGGCAGCTATATGCTATAGTGGTCCAATATTGACGGTTTCGACGAATGAGCAACATATAATGGAGAGTAGGATGTGTGCAAAATTTCTAAGCGATATCTCGAAAACTGATGGACTAGTTCGCGTATACAGGCAGGCGGGCATAGCTAACCAACTCAGTTGGCTTTGGTGACAATTTATTTGGGAAAAAGGTTCAAGCATTAGTGTTTTGAAAAAAAAAAACCGATAGAAACTTATTTTTTATGATAACGAAACATCTCATTTTGGCTAAAAAATATATTGCCGGTACCAAAAATGCCGTATTGAAGCGATGTAGCCCATGGACCTTTTGAGAAAGACGAAGGATACAAAAATCATAAAAACATTTTGAATGGCCATAAAGCAAGATTCAACGAGGTGAGTAATACATACTGACGCAACTTCAGAGCCTAAAAATGCTCTTTATAAGAATATTTATTGTTTTTGAAGAAAATTTGTTGATATTGCAGATATTATATTCATCGAGCCTGAGGGCTACTTGGAAGCAATAGAGAAATCATACAAAAATCTTGCCGAAAATTGTGTTTAAAAACGAAATTCATTTTGGCAAAAATAACTGCGTCTTTAAGGAATTTCAGCCTGCTGAGTATATGCTTCTAAAAGTATTTTCGCTTCTCTATTGTATATAGTTAATTACCCAAAATGAACATACGCCTAAATGTAGGCAACACTAATTTTTAAAGCAAAAAGTTAAGTTGACTATGTACAAATATTGTATATGATAGGCCATAACTATGATTGATAAGCTATAAATGAAAACCTATAGTGTTTTGTTAACCCTCTGTATGCCGCTGATACTTAAAAAGTATTGAAAACAAAAGTCTGGCTCCTAGATGTAGGCAACATATTAATTAATTCCACAAATTAATCTAAAACTAGCTAAAGACTAGTAAAAAACTATCAAGTTTCGTTAGACCAACAAAAAACCACTTACACATATGGCAACACCAAATAGACTTTAACAGCAGTCAGTGCCATTGAGCAAAAAAAATAATATCAGCAGCTTTCTAGATACAATCATATGTCTGTACCTCAGCAATTACAAATAGCATAGCCAAGTTGCTTACAAATATCATTAATAAGGATATTTTTTGACAATAGGACAAAGCTAAGTGAGACAATATTATTTATTTATTCAGGAGATGCATTATTCACAAAGTGAACATAGACATTAGGGAAGAAATTAACAGATGTTAAATATACGAAAAAATCGAGTATGAGAAGAATATGAAATATACACATAAGCACAGAAGAACACAGCAGCTCAAGAATGTATAATAACGGGGGATCAAATTGGAGTTACTTTTTTCAAAAGCCTTATTTTGACAGAGCACGCGAGTGGGGTAAAGCTTTCATGATATTTTTGTTCTGTATTGTTTGATTTTTTGATATTTCATCATAGAAAGGCTTGCGATTGAGCAACGTTTAAAAGTCGATCAACTTTGCAACGAAAATTCACGTTCTGTAAATATGTACTCAAATTATGGTAAACATAATCGGCCTAATAATCGTAAATAAAATCTTGAGGCCCAGCATTCATTACTGGCTAATATTCGAAAGAATAGACCACGTCCAGCGCGCAGTGAAGCAAATATAGCAGCCGTAGCTGAGAATGTACACAAAGACCGTGGAGAGTCGATAAGGCGCCGTTCACAACAACTCGCATTGACGTATAGAAGGATATGGCGGTTTATAGAGATCCAGATCTTAAATTGAAAGCATTCAAAATACAGCTTATGGAAGAACTGAAGCCGCACGACTTTCTGAAGTGTCCGTTCTATGGGTTCTTGAAAAGTTCCAAGAAGATCCGACGTTTACAAGCCAAATTTTGTTCAGAGAGGAAGCCCATTTCTGGTTCAATGCGTATGTAAACAAGAGAAATTACCCCAGTTGGGACGAAAAGTAATCTGAAGAGATTCAAAAGCTGCCACTTCATCAAGAAAAAACAACGGTTTGGTGTGGTTTGTGGCCAGGTGGAATCATCGGTCCATATTTTTTCAAAAATGTTGCTGGTGAGAACGTAATCGTCAACGGCGACCGTTATCGCGCAATGTTAACCGACTATTTGATGCCTGGCATTGAAGCTGGTTATCTTTGCGACATTTGGTTTCAACAATACGACGCTACTTCCCACAAATCGCATCAATTAATGGGTTTATCGAGTAAACACTTCGGTGAGCAGTTAATTTCACGTTTTGGGTCGGTCGATTGGCCATCAGGATCGTGTGTTAGCACACCGTTAGACTTTTTTTAAGAACTGTACCACCAAACTTCGTATTGCCTTTTAAAACAATTTTTCCTTAACCACCAAAACCGGCATCGATAAATCATTTTGAGTACTTTTTTCAGTTTTAATTGCAAATTTCAAGTAGCCTGTGAACAAATAACTGTATTTTAGCTCCCAAAGTTTAGAGGGTTACTTGATACACAGGCAGCCATACTCAGCTGTATTACCATGAATAATTTCCATTCATTAACCAAAACAAATTAAAATTATTAATGCTTTAGCAAATTGCATAGGGAATAGGGATGGAAATCACTTTATCAGGAAATTGTGTCGAATTAAGTAATTCATGTGCGGATAAATGCACCGATACTCTTGTTACCCTCGATAATGCACAATTGAACGGTACTTCCTTCAGAATGCCCATTTGGCAGCCCAAATGTACACTTACATATGTATTATATGCATCTGCATATGTAATTGCAGAAAGAGTCTGTGGAAATCACAGGGTGAGTCGCCTGGCGAATGCGCAGCGGAGAGGTAGGTAAGGCATTATTAATTTATAGAACATATTGGCAA
The DNA here is from genome assembly GCA_027475135.1 of Bactrocera correcta. Classification (NCBI taxonomy): domain Eukaryota; kingdom Metazoa; phylum Arthropoda; class Insecta; order Diptera; family Tephritidae; genus Bactrocera; species Bactrocera correcta. The sequence continues at coordinate 44,954,854 of CM050326.1, forward strand.
ATGTTATGCTCAATAAATGCACAAGTTTACATTCATGAATAAATGCAAGCGGCGGCATGAATGCATGAGTGTGTTGCGAGTAGCAGATTCAGAGCGGCGAAAATGTTAAGAGAGTGCGGAAGTTGCTGCGCTAACAAGCATTAGAAATGAGGTTGCCTAAATGAGCTTTAAAAAAAAGTAACGGTAAATTTTATAAAGCACTTATTATAAAATTATATATTATTATAAAATTAATTATGAGCCTAAAGGTAGGCAACGATCGAGTTTTTCATATTTTGGTGTTAAATTATATATTAAAAACTCGTTATAAATCGACTTAAGGGAAACTATTGCCTTCTATACTTATATAAGCTCATTTAAATTGGTTTTTTTTTTTTATCAATTTTTCAAGACGAGCCTAAATGTAGGCAACGAATTAGTGCTAAATATTATTTTGAAAACCAAATACTACTAAATTAATTTAAACATATATAATTCATTACACATTTCGATTGCTGAGAGACGAATTATGTTCAAAATGTCAGGTATTCAGAACGTTTTTCATGCCAAGCCTAAATGTAGGCAAAAACTTTATTTTAGACACTATTTCCTATTTTATAATTCCAAAGCTACTAATTATTTATTTAAATAAACTCGTTTTCTGTTGTATTTATATATGTTCTACAATAAATCAAGCTTATTCAACTATTATTTCACGCTGAGCCTAAACGTAGGCAATGAATTATTGTTATACATATTACTTTATAATGCAAAAACTACTAATTATTCAATTAGTAAATATATTTTCTTCCTTCTTTATATATGTTTGATAGACATTTAACCATTATTTTAGCTAAGCCTACAAGTAGGCAACGATTTAAAATTAAATATTATTTTATATTATTATATTATTCAAATATTATAAAATAAACAGCTTAATACATATATTTCCTGCCTTCTTTATAAATGTTACATATCTGACAAGATTCATTCTATCATGATTTCGCATTGAGCCTTAATGTAGGCAAAAAATTATTGTTGTATGTTGCTTTGTGCTAATTTATAGTTCAAAGTCTCTAAATTATTTACTTAAATAAATATATTTTCTTCCACATTTATAAATGTATAATGCTCTTTTATGAAGCAATAAACATTGTTTCATACTGCGCACAAATGTAGGCAACGAGTTAGTCTTTTGAATTATAGTATACTGCTTATCTTCAAAAAGCTGCTTGTTATTTACTGAAATCAAGTTATTGCCTTTCTTATTCCCATACAATCACAATAATTAACTATTATTTGACGATGAGCCTGAATGTAGGCAACGATAAGGTATTATTATTTGAGCTAGATAACGCCTGCATCTAGGCTACGTAGAGTGTTCTTATTTGAGATAAATAACGCTAACTAAAATAATATTGCAGATATTTAGGCTGATATGAAATATTCAAAGTAAATATGACATTTTCTATTGATGATGAAGGAATGATGATGAAGGCCATGTCCGTGAAAATACTAATGAAAGGCTTAGAAGGTTAAAAACAGCTAAAGTTCACCCCAAAGGAATACCAACTGTGCTAATTTTTGCTAAATGTGGGGTTGTGTTGTTGTTATTAGAACTAAAATCATCCGAAAATACTGCCATTGCGATAGATGGACAAGAATAGAAATCCGCTCCGTTTAGGTTGATTTGATATTCTTTAAAACAGACAGATACTATTACGTTAGGCTTTCACTTAAACAACTTATTACGTCGGTCCGTTGTGACACTTCGAACTCTAAGCGCTTTGAGCCGATTACAAGTTCGGTGAGGCGGCAGTGAGGTATGACTGTCGCGGTATTACAAACTCAGTCCTGCAAAAGCTAGATAAAGGAGGAGTAAGCGCCTTATTTTCTTCCGCTCAATTTGCGTCCAATGGATTTTTAGCCCTACCGCACGAATTCCTATTACGCAATGTCCAGTAAGAACTCCTACGTTTGATGAACCTCAATATGAACTTTGTAGAGGACTAGTAGATCTTCTACGTTCTACTCTAGACCAGCAGAATTCCGAAGTCATGCAGAGGTTAGTCGCCGATCAACAACTGATAAGCTCACGCGAGGTCCATAGGTCCAGTGCTAGAGAGCAAGATGACAACGGTGATCCACGATTTTGCTAGGACCAGACACCCAAACGAGTCTGATAAGTGAGGATACACGCCTAAACAAACTTTGAGCATGCCGTTTGCGAGCTCAACCCTAGTACTTCTGCTCTGACGTCGGAGTAACTGCTCACCTCAATCAAAGAAGGTACACTTCGAAGTAGTAATGCCCATTTCCCTTAAAGAAGCTGCATTTCAAAGCGGTATCTTTACTACTAACTTAATAGCAGTCACTTCTGCCTGAAAATCACTACCTCAGTCCGGGGGCTTAAAGATTAGCTTGACAGAGAGCTCCTTACAGAAGACTCTCTCGACTATTGATCCGATCTAAGATTGAATCAGTTCAAAAAAGGCTTGATATCATATCGGAAAGCCTAAAGCTATGTTTGATCGGGAGCTCCTTACAAAAGGCTCCGATCCGAGAAAAAGGATGATATTATATCAGAAACCCTAAAGCTAAATTTGAAGGAGAGCTCTTTAAAGAAGGCGATTCCTCCGATCTAAGATTGTATTACTTGAAAACTTGCGAGGTTCACTACGTCTCATGATCACGAAAATATGATTAATAAAGTACTTCAATATGAATTATACAAAAAATCTCAAGGTGAAAATATGTTCTCATCTTTCTCAGAGATATTATTGATAGTTACTGGGAGCAAAGGAAATAAAGTGACACCGGCTCACAACCTGTTTTTGTAACCAGTTTAGTTCTCGATTTTTCCGGAGAAACCGCTTTCCTGCAGCCCTATGCAAAACAGCTGCATGAAAACCGCATTCAAAGGCAATATTACAACAATAACAATACAAAAACATTAACAAAGCAAGCAATCAAAACGAGTGGCCGAGTGAACGCAGCGCTTGATTGCAACAAAACGATTGAAAAATTGTATATATCGCGCGCAGCAGCGACTCGCCACTCACCCAAGCAACTGGCATCTCCTCCAAGGGACGCTTATTATTATTATATATGTATGTATGTATATGTATGCGTCAGGCAGTTACGCTTCAGAGATGCAGATACAACACATAGCGCACAAATGGTGTGGCATATCAAAGGCGCGCATCCGCAATGCCGCAACGAGGCAACAATAGCAACAATGCAACACAATCAAAGTTTGTTATTCCAGACGAGTATCGCAAATTAAGAAACACGACTATCTAAGTGGCTCACAGATACACGCATACAAACACAAATCAAAGCGTATGTGTATGTGTGTTTGTGTTTGCGTGGAAATTGGGAGAAAAAGTGACTAGCAGAGCGGAAGGAAAAACCTAACTAAGAATGGAAATAGAAATCGAAAACGCCAGCAATAGTGGATAAAGAACACAATGAAAGGCAAAACGCACAAACACACTCATGAAAGCACATAGTTCATATGGTAGGTATGTATGTATGCATGGTGTTGGTGGTGTGGGAAAAAAGCAAATCATTACAATGCATTGAAATGGAAGTTAAAGTACTTTTGCGGCATGTGCGCGCTGTAAAGGGGCAGGCAACAATTGTGCAATGAGTGGTATCAGCAATCAAGCGTACAAATCACTGCCGTTGCAGGAAACGCGCAAGCAATTGGATTTTAGCAATATATGAAAATTGCTCTTCAGTGTATAGCGGCGGCAGCGAGATCGCGGATAAAGAATTATTGTGTGTGTGTATATGTAGTAAATATATTAGTTATATACTTATGTGTGGGGAAAAGTTAATAAAATTCGTGTTTAATGCGTTGTAAGCCAAAATATCTCATAAAAATACAAGTGAGCTGGAGATAAGTTAAGCAGTGTTGCGAGTACATAATTGTATACTATGCTTTTCTTGTTTTATTGCGAATTGATAAATTTTTTTATAAGAACAAATTTTCCTACGTACAAGAAAAATATTTGTAGACGTACATTTATACATACATACCTATTTATATACGTACAATTTTCGTTACAATTTTTATATAAATATATCTACATTAAGGTGAACCAAAATCTATATTATCGAATTAGCTTAAATACATAGCTTAAAATGAATCAATTACAGGAAAGAAATATCCTTGCAAGAAAAATATAGGAATTAAAAACAATGAAAAAATATAAACTTTGATTTTAACCAAACTTTATATCCTTCAGAGGAACTTTTCTTATAGTATAAAATGGTACACAAACATCTTTAGCTTGAGTTGTTCAATCACTCTGTATGGTCGCTATATTTTATTGTGGTCTGATCTACACAATATCTACCGAGATTGTATCGTTACTTCGAAAAATCATTCGTGTCAAATTTCGTTAAGATAACTCGTCAAATAAAAAAACTATCCATATACAGACTAGATTTTGATCGATCGGTTTGTATGGCAGCTATACGCTAAAGTCATCCGATCTGAACAATATTTACAAAAATGGAAGTTCTATCTTGAGTAATTATCTATACACAATTTCGTAAAGAAATCTTGTCAAATATAAAAGTTTTCCATACGAAGATTTGATTTTGATCGATCAGTTTGTATGGCAACTATATGATATAGTTACCGAATCTGAATAATTTTGACGGAAATTATAGTGCTGTCTTCTTTAATAATCCATGCTAAATTTTGCGAAGCTATCTCTTCCAATAAAAAAGTTTTTATACAAGGACTTGAGCTTGTTTGATCAATTTATATGACAACTGTCTGCTATAGTAGTCCGATATCGATGATTCTTAAAGTCAAGCAGCTTCTTGTGTGCTAAATTTTAGATTGGTATCTGAAAAACTAAAGAACCAGTTCGTGCAAACATGTCTAAATATACTCGGCTTCTAAAATACTTTGTGAAAAACTTAAAATACACGTCTTTAGCTTTAAAATACCACTGATATAGGTTTTTTTTTTGTAAATTTTGTGTTCTATAAAAATCCGCAATCTAAAAAAATTATACTAGACGGTTCTAAAGTTGAAAACAAAATGACCGATGGAGTTGGTGCGGGAATATACTGTCCAAAGGCAGGTATAAGCAGCTTTTAAGTTGCCGGAACACTGCAGTATATTTCAAGCTAAGGTCTTTGCTATTGCGAAAGCGCAGAGCCACGAAGCAATTCCAGAGTCAACATCTACGTACACAGCCAAGCAACAATCAAGGCATTAACCTTATAGGCAGTGAAAAGTGTTGCAAGAAGCAAGCAACTTTTCTTGAGGCCAATGAAATAGTGGACGAGATTGCCAAGAACGGTATACGGCTAATACTCGAAAACGTGATCAATATTGGGAAACCCTAAAGGGCTTAAATTGTTAGCAAACCTCACAATTTATCTAGTGAAAGAGGAACGTTATCGAGTAACTTAGTCTCAATACAATTCATGTAACTAAAAATATACAGATGCAAAAGATTCTTTAACAAACAGAGCACAATAACAAACTCCACTGATATTTAATGAAAACAGCAATGTCAGCGACAATCAGAAACGAAGAAGAAAACTTGGCTGTGAGCGAAATGTTTATACCTTCGCACTTAGAACTTATAAAAGCTGGTGAAATAAATCAGGTTTTTTTTATATTTGGTCTAAAGAAGAAGTATTGTTTTGATTTCATCCATTTCTGTTACAAGGACACACTGATATCGCTAACAGATTCTCTCCATATTTTAATAATATAGCTCACAGTTTGACTGATATTTTCAGTAAAAAGTTAGCTCACACAGGCTAGGTATATAAATTCACAAGATCGATACCGGATTGCTTGAAGAATTCTAATCCGATTTGACAATTTTTAGACCAGAGAAAAGATATCAATTATAATTTTTGTACAAAGTTTTATACTGATATCTTCATTAGGGTCTGGTTTATAAGTTGTTATGTGAAAGCATAAGATAGAATTTATAAATGTGATTATATAGTTCGCTTCGAAGCTGCAAATGGCGCCACATAGAAATAAGGAGAAAGGACTGGCGCGCTGTTAACTCGGCTATTACCGCGTAAGCGGTGTTTACTCCAGTAAAGAAGAAGAAGAAGATATAAAGTATTGGAAGTACATTTCGAGTTGGTCTTCCTTTTCACAAATATATTACTTTAAATTACAGTCTCAACATCGATTAAATGTTTATTGCTAATATAATCAATAGTACACGAGAACAAAAAATCCTCATATCTTGATTTTCTTTTCGAAAAACTTTTCAACAATGACCAACCGCTTAATTCCCTACCACAAAACATCAATATGCAATAATTTATTGGACAGACCTTTTTACACTATCACTGGCTTTTGATCAAGATAATATTGCTGGAATATCATGCTACATGCTCTCACTGAAAATTTTACATTAATTACATTAACACTTTTACGAAACTATTTCGTTTGCCGTTTCACAAGTTTATATTATTATACGTTGTTGCAATTAAAAAGTAAGATTACTACTGAAACTATATAAGCGAGCAATTTGCAAAAAATAATTTCGCTTTTTGTGGGATGCCGAATAGAAGCCAAACTCCGCTATGGTAAGTGATAGTAAAGAAGAATAAGGATGCCAAACTACTTAGATTTGAAATATATCTATAAGAAAATATGTATGTTTCTTAGATCAATATAGATTCACGATTACAGCAAATTTATTATTACCTTTAAATTACCAAAAGTGCTATCTGAGTTTTTTTGAAAACTTAGAAGCTTTTGCGAATGAATTTCTTTGATATAGTTAAAAAAAAAATTGTGTTATGAAAATAATTGGTTTAAGGTTAATAAAATTGGTGATTGTTATGAAGATTATAGTGAGAAGTTTTGATCTTCTTCTTCTTTTTGGCGTGGACAACGCTTGTGCTATAATCAAGTTTTGTTCAGACTTTACTATACAATAAGTAATACCATGACATATCCATATATTTTTTCATTACTCACAAATTTTTGCCGCTTTTGGACTTAACACAGTACACTATATTCTTAGTAAGCTCTGATTGCTCCGCTTACCTGTAAAACGGAGAGAAAATTAAAATTAGTAAGTCAATTAAATGTATGTTATGAGAAAAAGGTTTACACTAAGAGAAAATAAAGAATAGTTATGATATAGTAAATATTAAAATTTAGCAAGAAAATAATAAAAAAATATCTCATAATGCCATCTTTATTTACAGCGTTGAAGTAACCGGAAAATAGCCGGTTTTTTTTACAACCAAACTCAAGCCAATTTTGTGGCATTATGCAATACGATATGGTGAATAATTTATGTTATCAACATCACTTTGTTAACAAAATTTTGACAAAATGACAACAACTACATAATCGGTGTAAATTTCAAAATATTTAGCCTTTTTGTATACATATATTTGCTATTAAACTTACTCAACAACAAAGGATTGACAGGTGGTTGTATGCCAAGATCATGCGACCGATAATTAGGTATAGGGCAGTGGCATGGGTCTCAAAAGCATCGCAAACTTCGGTAGGGCTTCAGCTATCAAACTTGCATGCATCTGCATGTCGAATGCCAAGCTTGAAGTTATGGTTGAGCTCATACCACTTCACCTAGTAATTGGTCAGACAGACTAACACACACTGCTTCAAAGGACAACAGAAGAGTTGGGCAAAGTAAGATAATCTCATACCAACGGATTAAATACTTAAGTGATGTAATACCATTGGCTCTTTTCCCAAGGGACAGCATTACCAAAAGGGTAAACTTCACCAAGAAGCTCAAGATAACTCTTAGCAGTAAGGCTGAGTGGAATGATTCTACGCTGGAGCTATTACTTAGGGATAGTACAATCAAGTGGTTCGCCAACGTCGGATGGAGTTGGTGGATGAGTCACAAGACCACGCACCAAACTCTCCATATCAATGGGAAGTTCTCCGGAAATTTTTCAAGCAGAGGTCTTCGTCATAAGTCTGTTCATAGAGACAAACCGCAGGATAAAGACCATTAAATACTTGGACGACTAGTCAGAGTGCACAATAGACCTAAGGTTGCGATGCAATCTTCATTTATTTATCTTAGTTTATCTTACTCAATACCAGTTTTTATATTGTTTAGATAAGAATGTCTTGTTTACCCAAAAGTGGTTATAAATTGATTCACGTGAATTGAAGAAGGTTGAGAATTGTAAAGAATTTTGCCAAGGAAACCAATAAAAAAATAAAATGTGACTTTCTTTTATTGTGTTCAAAGGGAAAATGGAAAAAAAATTGAAGTATTTATTTATCCAAGAACCAGGGAAGAAGTTAACTTTGGCTGCACCGTAGCTATAATACCCTTCACAGGTGCATTTCTTATACTCTATATGCATATGTATATAACTAGATCTGCTAACGTAACCGGGCAACTGTTTTCATGAAACATAATACGATTTTCTAGTCTTCCTTGCTACGTTGTTTGTTATACATAATCAACCGAATTAAGGTTAATAAAGCTGCTATGTGTTATAGTGGTCCGATCTGAACAATATCATGGGAGGTTATGGCGTTGCTTTGAGAAATAATCTATACCAAACGCGGAGAAAAAATTTACCAAATAAAAAACTTTTCCATTCAAGGACTTCATTTATGTAGTTCAGTTTGTATGGTAGCTATATGCTACAGCAGTACGATTTGAGCAAAATTTTCGAAAAAAGTAGCCTTTGCTTGGACAATTTTTCATGCCAAATTTCGTGACGATAACTGGTTAACTAAAAAAGTTTTCCTTACAAGGACTTGAATTTTATCGCTTAGTTTGTATGGCAGCTATATGCTATAGTTGTTCGATCTTAAGAAAATTTTCGCAGATTATAGCAGTGTCTTGGAAAATAATCCACTCTAAATTTCATGACGATATCTGGTCGATTTAAAAAGTTTTCCATACAAGGACTTCATTTTTATCGTTCAGATCGTATGCCAGCTATATGTTAAATTGTTCCGATTTCAACTACTGAGCACTTCCTTGCATAATTTCAGTGTTAAAAACTTCGTAGCAAACTTAATATGCGCTGTTCAGGGTATAAACACATGAAGCTGCAACTCACGGCTGTTACCCACTTGAAGCGCCCAAAAGTATGCACAACAAACAAAAAAGTCGACACAAAACTTTGCAAAGAAATTTATATTAATGTAAAACGGAAAAAGTAAATAAATAACAAAAACATAATTTAATGCTACAACAACAACAGCACTAAGCTGCGCAGCATCGGCTGGAATGGCTAAAGCACGATGCGGTAGCTGACATTTGTTACCACTTGAGCGGCGGCGGCAAACTTATAATGGGCAACACTTGCCACAGTCTTTCGCAAGCTTGCTCCACGCTACCCCCAATATATATGTATTTGTTATGCCACACTATTTGCCTTGCAACCGAAAACGTAACAGCTGTCGCCAGTTGGCGCTGCAAGCACACAGACGATTGGTTACTCAAATAACCGCGCGAGTTGCAGGAAGCAAAACACATACTACAAGGGCATGTATGTATGTGTGTAGGTGCGTGTGCTCCATGTGGCAAGTGCGTGAATATCAGTAAACGTATGTGAGTCAAGCGCGTAGGCGGCGTCACCGCCATAAACGCGCAGCTAACAACGCTTGTGGGCAGAAAATAGCGAAAAAAAACGCATGGCTGCCGCATTTGGTGGCAGCTGGGGCCGGGCAAAGCCGCGGACCAAAAGTCATTTTTCTTTTTCAATCACTTTTGCTGCCCTTTTTATTACTTTTATTTCATGCTACTTTGCTTGCGTTTGCTTTGCTGTTGTTATTGTTGTTGTTGTGGCTCGCAACTTGTACGTGTGTTGCTGTGTATTACTTAGGAAAGTCGTGCGTCGTTTATGTGGCCGTTGTTTACGCCGAATCTTATTGCTTTGGTAAGCTGCTTTATTGTTGTTGTTGTTGCTATTATTATTATTATTGGTGGCAGCATTGTTGCTGTTGCCCTTAAGTGTTATTGCGGGCAATTTGAAACTTTCAATTGAGAAACAACATTTGCCGTCTGTCGGCGTCTTTCGCCCACTAACACACACACACACGCAAGCGAAGACACATACACACGTACATATATGTATATATTCACACATCCTCAAGCTATATCTCAGCTACTCGCCTACTCGCGCTCTTAATGTAGCAATAACTTTCACATCACATTGGTTATGCTTGCGGCATGCGGCATGTGGCAAGTGGTGGCATGTGGCATATAGCATGCAAGCAAAACACTTTCATATATTTATCCGCCAATTGTAACGGAAATCGAAATACGATGCATTACACACCATGCGCGCCGCCGACGCCGACGCCTTGACTCTTGAGATACGCGGCATGCCGCGCTCGGTCGCCCCTGCGCTGCGCGTCACGCGTATTGAAAACAGCTTTATGTATTTTTATTTTACTTCTGCGCTATTGAAATACATGGTACGCATTATTGCTTACGGTTTGTGCATGTATCGAACAGCAGCAACAACAACAACACCAAAAATTTTGTTTTCACAAAATACACCCAAAACAAATAAAATTATCCTGAAATATACATAAATTTTTGTTGCCTCTCAAACTGTAGTTTGGCGCTAGCGTAACGGCGTTGTGCCATAAAAGTCATTCTTTATTGACTTGTTTTTTGCGCGAGCGAAAATGTTGCACATTAAGGATATTTATTCGCAGCAACTTCGTGTGGCAGGCAAGGTGTTTTGACATCTTTTAGCGGCTACAATGAGGACTTTTATGACTGTATTTGCACTGTCGAAATGAAATAGGTAAACAATAAATAAATAGCGATAAAGCCGAGCGGGATTTCGCTTTACGGGAAACCAATACAAAATACTTGAAAAAAGTATTGAAATAACCGTAAAAAAATATCAAACCGAAATCAAGTTTTTGTTTGTGTTGGTACTGCAAAAATAAATCTCTAAAAATAAATAAGAAAAAAGCGTATAATTTTGAAGAATAAAAAAACCGTCAATATGTCGAACATAAGCTTCGTCAAAGCAATTCGTTAATGCAAAATAAATCGTCAATTCCCCTAAGCCACTAAATAAATATGATTTAAAAATTAATTTAAGTTCAGAAATAGTATTAAATGACAAAATTATAATCAAATGTTGAGCAATTCAACACAATCCCGAAACTATTTCGGGATCCCGAAAATTTGACATCAGTTTCAATTAACCAAATTTATTTAGTAATTGAAAATTTCGATAATACAACAGAATCCCGAAAATATTCCGAGATACCGAATAATTTTTAGCGGTTTCACTAAACTAAAATGATTTAAAATCTTAATTAAGTCCATTTATAGCACGAAATGTTAAGGTTGTAAAGCCAGTTTAGTAATACAACACAATCCCGAAATTGTTTCGGGATCCCGAATAATTTTTTGCGGTTACACTAAACTAAAATTATTTAAAATTTTAAATAAGTAGTATGAAATGTTAAAACTAAGAAAAAATAGTTCAATAATTCAACACAATCCCGAAATTATATCCGGATCCCGAATAACTTTTGGCGGTTTTAATAAAGTTATATAATTTAAAAGTTGAAGTGATTTCAATTTTTTTTTATGCATTCATTAATAGAATGAAATGTTAAAACTAGAAAAAATAATTCCATAATAATATCAAAATACCGAAAATATTTCGGGATATCTACTAATTATTGGCAGTTTCACTGAACAAAAATTATTTAGAAATTAATTAAAGTTCATAAAAAGTATAAAGTATTCAGATTATAAATACTAGTGCAATAATAAAAGAAAATGCTAAAAACATTTGTGGATCCGGAAAAATTCTTTGCGATTTTAGTAAGCAAAAGTTATTTAAAAATTAGTTTAACCCCATAAGTATTGTGAAATGTTAAAAATCTGAAGTATAGTTCAATAAAACAGCATAATCCCGAAAAATTTTCGGGATCCCGATAGATAGACTAGAATAGTTTTTGGCGGCTTTGTGCTGAAATCAAACAATTTGTATTCAAAATTAAAAAAATTAAATTGCGAATAATCCCGAAAGTATACCGAACTGTTATATAAAAAAATTATATTGTGAATAATCCCGAAAGAATATCGAACTGTAAAAATTCGAAAGTTTCATGAGCGTCTTATACTTTCATATAACAAGTATTCAACTACAAAAAAGTTAAAATATTCGAATATCACAAGAGAATTTTTCGATATAAAGTATCGGGAATCAGCTTTCAAACCCTCAAGTACTGAATAAAGTCTATTTGGAACCAGATCTAAACATTAGCCCACGGTTCCAATGGATAAACATTTGGTTCATACTCTTAGGAATATTAAAAAAGAGACATATGTACTTCTCTAGGAACCCTTCGTACCTTAAACTTGCTACTAAATTGTATTAGAACGTTCAGTACATATGTACGTATTTAAATATTTTTTTCAAAAACAGTATAAGGAGAGAAATGTTTCTCTTTTCTCAAATACTGGAGCTTGTTCTCTTCGGAACGGAAAAGGTCAGTGGCTAGAATATAAATTTAATTAAAACCAGCTTGGTTTTCAAAGAAAATAACGGTAGCGAAATGTTGCTCACTCTGTCTAGCACATAAAAAGCTTTCTCTCTCTCTCTTACAAACAGAAAAGCTCAACGTCTCGAATAAAGATTGAATTGTCTCAAGTGAAGATTGGATAAGGAACGTGAGATTTTATTGCCCCACGGACTAGAATCTTATATGAACATAACTATTATTGTAGACCTGAAGCTGTAGGAAAGTCTGTTTCAAAGGAAGTTCACGAAAGGTATGGCCATATTATTGTAGGTGCGAGACTGTTTTAACAAAGTTCTCGAAAAGCAAGATAAGCGGTTCTGAAACTTTTATGGGCTGGTAGACAGAACAAAGTTACAATGGGACAAAATGATTTATTCTTATATCAGAAGAAAATCCCTCTTCACAATACTAGTTGCATAGAAATTTCTATAAACGCTAAATAAAATAAAAGAAAGGAATGAGTAAATCTCACAAAGAAGAAAAGTTCGACTTGTATCAAGGTAGCCACGATTAATTATTTTAGTGATGAAAAGTTAATGCATAAATGGCAGTATCTATCTTAGAAGGCACTTATGGTGCAATATAAGTATCTGTGTGCACTTCGCCTAATATCAAGAAAATATATTTTTAATACATAATCGCTTAAGGAAAACACTTCCTTAACTACATAGCCCCCATTTTTAATCAAAAAAACTTCCTTACTTCTTCTACAAATACTGAAGAGTTCAACAAGAAACTGCTAGCACCCACTCAAACGAAAAATCCACCGCTTTACTTTATTTAAAAAATATGCCTGACTATGTGCAGTTATGCGACCTTCAAAACTCAGCTCGTGATTAAACGATTTTTATTCCCTTGACATGTTATAAATACATCTACAATCTACCTTGCTTTCATTTCGTGTCACCAAAGCACTTACGCTGAAGGTGGTCTATTTAAAATCACCCTTCATCAAACTAAGTTAGCGTTAAGTTAAAAATATTTGATGCCGCAATTATGCAACGGCGCCACTTTCACGTATATAATTCCCGGCATTCGTTGCATGTCGCCGTGCTGAAGAATTCATTGTGCGTCTTAATATAAATCCAGATTTATTACATAGTCATAATCTTATATTTTATCGCCTCGTGACTTCACTACTTCACTTTGTCATTGAGTTGCTTTCGCCGAACAAGCGCTTGTTGCAATTGCTTAAGCATGCAGATGTGCTTATTATATTTGTATATTTAAACCCGGTTACAATGTGTTGCAAATGGTATTTGAAGATAGCTCACTTGAGAGTTTATTACACAAAACAAAATCGAGTTTGATTTACTTGTCGTAAATAATGTTCATTGAATAGTATTATACTCTGAAGGAACACGATTGTGGGTTTCACTTTGAAGCTGTCTTTTTTGAAATCGGATGCGCTTTTGGAACTCAAAACTGAAGAACTATACTCCTCAAAGCTTTAAAATCGCTTAATTCTTAGCAATACAAGAAATGAAATATTTTCTAAAGAAAGTTTCGAATATTAGTACCATGCCACAAGATTTTAACACGATAAAGACGTAAAATTTAGAAACCTTTAGATTATCGCAGAGAAACTTCTTCTTCTATTCTAACAAAGATATGTATAATCTATAGAACTATATTCGAAGATAGAATCAAATTCTGAAAAAAACAATAAGTAGAAAAAGAAAACAGATCCAGGCACAGATCGCTAGTTTCAAGCAGTTACAGCCAGGGAAATAAAGATTTGTGTAAGGAAAGTCTATGTAGATTACTTCTTGACACCTTGAAAAGTATAATTCTAAAGGAATAGAAATATAGATCATAGAGGTTCTCAGTGTGCTAAAATATTCTAAAGACTTTTAAAAACACGCTCGAAGTTGCTCTAGATCATATAAAGCACTTGATCTATAGATCAAGTTAAGCCGGCAGCTGTAAAAAGTAAAGTCGATGTCTAATGAAGGATATTGATTCTATCTATTGAATGACTAGATGAAGATATTCCTGGACAAATGTGAATCAGAAGTTTTCTCAATGTGACAAAATATTCTGCAAATTAAAGAAAAAAACTCGCGCGGTTATGGGTACTCTAGACCATATGGGTACTCTATAGATTAAGTTAAGCCAACAGCCTTAGAAAAAAGAGTCGATGTCTAAAGAAGGGTATTGATTTTGTCTATTGACCACATGCCGACAGTCCAAGACAAATTTGATTCAGCTGGATTGATTGGATTGTTTGGTTCTCTTCAAGTTTGTTGTGAGTTTGCTCCGTAGTATTGTGGAGTCGGCGAACCGAAACATATTATCTCTGGTTTTTATATATTTTTTTATTTTATATTCTTCCTCAATATTTTGGAGTTGTAGTCTTTTAGTTGAACTTTTATATCTGGATCTTGTTAACATATTCTTTTGAAGACAGTCCAGGTCAGATTTGATTCAGCTAGATTGTTGGTTTTTCTTAAAGCTTGTTGTCTTTTTGGAGCTTCTAGGGTCTCTAATAGATTTAAAATATTCTGAAGTCGGCTAACCGAAACTTACATGATCTCTGGTTTTTTATATGTACTTTGCTATTATATTCTTCCTCGATAGGAGTAGTACTTCGAGTTGTACTCTTTTAGTCTTCTTTGTTGGACTGTTCTGTCTGGAACTTTTAACATATTCTTTTGTTGATCTATATTTTTCCTAACGAAGCTGCTTTTTATTTTTCCACGATATCTTGGAGTTGTACTCTTTTGGATCTTCTTGATTGGTTGGATCTTCTTCGTGTACCCTTATATCTAGATCTTGTTAACACATTCTTTTGTTGGTCTATATTTTTCCCTGCGAAGCTTCTTGTTTTCTCTTTCTCGCAGTAATAATCAATTGTATCTTCCTCAATGTAGTTTATATGAGCCGAATCCTTACGAGAACTTACAAAATTCGATAACCGCCGCATTTAAACCTCCCCTACTTTCATATACCATTTGTATACATTACGGTTTACCTTGAATGCCGGCGGGTATTACCTGCTGGTACGTCAACCTGATGACGTCAGTGTGGCAGTTGCATTTGCATATGCAGCTTGTTGTTTTTGTAATGTGGTAGCATCCACGACTTGTGCACTGCCAAAGTCGGGTTAGCATAGTCTTAACTTAATTTTAACTTTAATGCTGAAAAGTGGCATGCAAGTGTGCATATATTTTTTCTCACATTTTTGTGAAATTTTTCGCTTTTACTCGACTTTTCACCCGACACTTCTTTCGCTTTGTACACTATTTTGCTTTACTTTCTGCCACCTAGGCGATGCATTTACAAAACTTTAGCGCGCACATTTGCTTATCTAAATCGCAAGGGCGACAAACGCAGACACAGACGCAGTTACATAGAGGCAAAGCTGACGAGTTGAGCTGGTGAAAAGCCTGCAGCTGAGGTAAGGCGCAGCTGCGTGTAACCGCTTGAGTGGCTGTTGGCTGCGTTGGGAATGCGTGTTCATGTATGAATACAGATATTTATACCCTGATGATAGTTTATTGAGTTTTCCACGATGTTTGTAACAGTCTTCAAGACAAGTCGGGACCTAATAAAATATTGTTTGAAGAGCGAAGACGATATAACTAACTATGACCGGTTGTATATACACGAAGTAGTCCCTCAGTTCATGAGATATCGTTTTGAAGTTTTTCGCACGTTCTTTACTCTCCAAGTAGCTGCTTCTCAGTCGAAATAGCCGATATCGGAGCACTATACTATATAGCTACCATACAAACTGACTCATCAAAATAAAGTCTTTGTATGGAAATTTTTTTTTATTTTTCAAGATATTTTAACAAAAACTCACACGAATTATTTTCCAAAGCAACGCTACAATGTCTGAAGAAATTGTTCAGATCAGACTACTATATCATATAGCTGCCATACAAACTGACCCATCAAAATAAAGTCCTTGTATGGAAATTTTTTTATTTGAAAAGCTATCTTTATGAAATTTGACATGAATTATTACTCAAGACAAGTATACATTTTTGGAAGAAATTTTTCAGATCAGACCACTTTAGCATATAGCTGCCATACAAACTTACTCATCGAAATAAAGTTCTTGTATAGAAAACTTGTTTATTTAAAAAGATATTTTCATAAAATTTGGCGTGCATTATTACCTAAGACAACGGTACATTTTTGCAAGAAATTTTACAGTTCGAACTTCTATAGCATATAGCTGCCATACAAACTGACTCATAAAAATAAAGTTCTTGCATGAAAAACTTTTTTATTTGACGAGATATTTTCTTGGAATTTGACACAGATTATTTTCCAAAGCAACGCTACAATCTCTGAAGAAATTGCTCAGATCAGACCACTATATCATATAGCTGCCATACAAACTGACTAATCAAAATAAAGTTCTTGTATGAAAAACTTTTTTATTTTACGAGATATTTTCTTGAAATTTGATATAGATTATTTTTCAAAGCAACGCTATAAATTCTCAAGAAATTTTTCATATCGGTCCACTATATCATATAGCTGCCATATAAGCTGCATGATCAATATGAAGTTCTTGTATGGAGACTTCGCTATTAGTGAAGGGTATACTATACAAATATACACCTATACATACATATATACTTGTGCAGTTATAGATTTTTATCAAACAGTTTGCATTTCTCTTGTTGCATGTTACAAGCGTTTTTATATTGCACAATATTTTTTCGCCCAAGTGTTGGTCAAGTAGAAGAAGAAGAAACGACAGCAGTAGTTGCCAGCTTTTGCAAACTTGCTGCCACTTGGGTGCAAGTTATTAGCTAGACCAACAGCAAGTGCATGCCTGTAGTTGTTGTTGCTGTAGGTACCTGCAACCCTGGGGACAGCTGGGCTTCAAGTTTAATTTAGAATTTGAAAATTCATTGCAGCGTATTTATGAAGCGATAAATCTACACAAACACACACACACACATGCACATGTGACTTAGGCAACAGCTGTTGACAATTGCTTATTTGCTCAAAAGCAGCGCCAGTGGTGTGCACTTATCCATACACAAGCCATATATGTGTATGTGTGCATGGATTGGAGAGTACCTTGTGGCGGGGTATTGTGCATAAGGACCTTCATGTGGCTAATGTGAAATCCATTTGGGGGAATAGGTGTGCAGGGAAAATAAGGAATTTTCCAGCGAAAATGAAATGAAAGTGAAGCATGCGTTTCAGCTTTACATGTACGTGCAAGTATGTGTGTATGTATGTGCATGCATTTTGAAACATGTGTTAGAGCGCACAGGTAACTGGAGACTGCATCTCGCCGCAGGGGAGCGAAATTAATAAACAAACAGCCATTGAAAAAGTGAAATTGCAGATATTTGCTGTTGGGAGCTGCTGGTGGCGAAAAGGAACACGATAGACAACTCTGCTGGCTTTGAAAGCGACTGAAAGATTGCATGGATTTAAGAATTACGGTTTAGGATTTTTTATTAATAGTTTGAGAATTTAAGAATTGTGGCGCTTAGTGAATCAAGTCAGAGTTTAGGAAAATTACAGGGAGTGTTAGGGCAAATATAAAAGTAAAGATAGTTCAAAGTTGAAGAAAAAATTAGAAATTTTGTTTAGGAAAAAATATAGTATGAAAGAAAGCCAAAGAAGAAATTTGAATTAAAAAGATAATGTTGAAGTTAAAAAGAGGTAAATATCATTGTAAACCTTGGGTGGGCTGGTTCTCAGTTCACTCACCAAATGAATTTTAATGGCTTCAGCAGATTCATAGCGTGTTCACCAAAGCGGTTTTTTCAGTTTCGAAACTAGAATAGTCACAGAAAGCCAAATCTGGTGAATACTGCGGCTGCACCATGACTTTTTTTCATATCTGGCCAAAATGTAAGTCAATATCATACTAGAATGTGACGACACATTATCGTTTTGAAGAATCCATAAAATTTCTGGCCACAAAATGGGACGCTTACAACACGTTACTTCACATAGAAGACTCAAAACGAAGAAGTAGTATTTATTGACCGCTTGCGCCCATAAAATGAATTCCTGATTTACCATGCAATGACATTTCACAGAAAACGATAAGCATCACCTGTTTTTTTGACCTATTTTTACGTGATTATTTCAATTTCGGCTCATTTTTGAAGCTTCACTCAACAGATTCTTATACAATCCTCGTTAGGAAGGTAAGGTAGGCCCAAGAAACGTACTGTTTCGATAGAGTCGGACCAAAGAGAGAAAGGCGTCAGATGAGTAGGGTTAGCAGAGCATGCAAAGAGGTGGCTAGTGTCATGCGGGGACTCATTGCACGCTGTACATTTATGTATTTGACATGTCTGAGTCTATACTGAAAAAGTAGGACTTTAACCTACTACAGAATTCAGAAGCTGGGCAACTCGAGCTCTTCGTCTGCTGTTTTAGCTTCCTCGTTTGTGTTTCAGTACGGCGTAGTTTACGACCAGCCGGCCGATTGGCTTGTATGTTGCCAATATCGGTTCTTTCTTAAAGTTTATTTCATGGTAAGAACTGCCAAACAGTTAGTCGCGTTGTAAATGAATAGCTATACATACGGAGCTAAAACTTGTACTTCATACTACAAAAATATGTATTTTTTAAATCGAATTATGACTTTTGATGAGAAATAGATCCGTTACGATAATCCTTAACGCAAAATGCCATATGTGAAACCTGCTTCACTAGCCTAATAAATGGCAAAGCCGAATATCCATGACGCCAAGGTAATGATGTACTGCATTTGATGATGGAATCAGTAGAACGATACTGTACGTATAAGCTTTTCAAACCGACACACACTATTAATGGAGAATGCTAGCGTCAACAACTCTTCAGAGTAGAGACTTCGTAATTGTTTTTGTATTTTTTTCTTTTTTCGTTTTAATTTGTCAGGCATTGATGTTGAACGATAAATATCCCGTAAATACTTAACTTAAACGAAAAATTATATAAAACATGTTTGTAGAGCAGAAAATTTTTTCTATAATATTGGTGCAGGTAAGATTGGACTCCAAACTGAAATTCAAGCAGTACTTGGCAAACATAGCAAAAAACCAAATAGGATTTACAATGCCTTATAAAGATTGGATTAGAGGCTGTGTGCGCTCTAGTCATCGACTTCTGATCGCAAAAGCGATGAGCTCAGTAATACTGTATGCTGCTCCAATACGGATACTGGCACTACACATAAAAGCGCATGCCAGGTCAATAAATGCGGTACATAGACTCAGCAATAAGAATAACAATAAGTGCTTTCCGAACTATAACCAACGAAGCGGTTGAAGTGCTAGCTACTATGCCGCCCACAGATGTCTAGGGATACGAATTTACGAGGTTATATGAACCATCGGCGCCAATTAAGGCATCAAAAAAAGAGAGTAGAGAAAGAAGCGCAAAGAATTATATGGCAGCAACGGTGGCAAACCTCAACCAAAGGATGGTGTGGAGCCACATACTTATTTATAACGCACATCTGTGGATAAATAGACAACACCGGAACCTGGATTTCCACCCAAATATAATATTAAGAGGGCATGGTTGCTTCTGAGGCTATATAACCGTATTGTTCGATGAGTATGGAGTTCATAGAAGACTCTGAACACGTGTTTTTTTTCATTTTCGTCGGTCTCGAAACATAAGAAAAAAGTTAGAAACTGCAGTAGCTGGTAACGTAACGGTGGAAAATGTGACTGCATTCATTAGTTGCCGCTTCGCGAACAGCTTTCCACTAGTCAGAGAACTACTAGTGGAAAGCTGTTCGCGAAGCGGCAACATTCATCATGACTAAATTAAGACAGTTAAGGCAGAATAGACGTCAGTCCGTTGTAAAGAAGACTTCAAATGTTTTGTCGCTCCCACGAAGCAATACCTTATCTGGTGGTTGCGTGGGAGAGTTTTGAGTTGGGAGTAAGTTAGGTTTAGCGGATTAAAGATTCACACTCCGGCTGTAGATGATTACCACAACTAAAAAAAGACATTACGGTAATTTTGTTACGCTTTTGATTTAGTTCAGTTGAAATTGGCTTTCACACACATATAAAAGCAGAAAAGTTCTTGTATTAATACTAAATAAAATAGATACTAGAGACTTGTTTAGTAAATATTTTGCTCTTCTGGTACAAACGAGTTTATCCATAAACCTTTACAATAACAACAATAAATGTAATCAGCTAAATCTAACATAATTTAGGTTTCAAATTTATTTTAGCAAATATTCTCCTTAACTCCATAGTGTCATACAAACATCACTTCACCTAAGCAAGTGCGCCGGCAGCCATGGCGTATGAGTAACCAACATTTTCATATGCGAATGTGAAAGATTTATTTTTTTATTTGCTGGCAAACAAATATTGTAGCGCTTAAATTAATGCAATGTAGAGCAGTGCAACAACGCTTTGTTGCAAAGTAGTGCAATCGCAAGCAAAAAAAAACGAGATCGAATTTATAGATGCAACTATAATTGCGTTGCATAATAACGCGTGGCATGCCTCATGTGCCACAGTTACGTACATGCATAATTGTGCCACAACTCATTACGCATTTTATTTTACAACAGCAGGTCACAAATACGTGGGCATTTGTGTTGCAGTCACTTGTATGCCACAATTTGCAGCAACAATTGCATGAAGTGAGCAACATTTTTTCTTGCACTAAAATTGCATTAATGCAAAATATTCGATTTATTTGCGAAGTAATACGCGAATATATATATGTATATGTTAGCAATATGTTGAACATGCGACAAGCTTGCTCAGCGGCACGACAACGGCGACATATCCGGTGGCATGACATGTCACACAAATACCAACACATGCACATATACCATACATGTGCATGAATGCATGTATGTGTAAGGTAAGTTTTCAATAGTTTGCATCTACATGTTTGTATGTGTATGCGTGTGTGGCGAAAAAGTGCTTAAAAAGTCCATAAAGCATGGATATGCGCATTTTTGCAATTCACCGAAATGAAACTTCAACATGCCGCATTGTCACATTTCACACAGTTTCATTAATGCAATGTACACTTGCCAACAACAACACGCCGTGCGCTGCACGCTGTGCCATCATGCAACATGCCCCGACAGAAATGGGTTAATATGTTGCGTTGTCGATTTCGTCCATTTCATCCATTTTGCAAATGTGGAAAGCGAGTAAAAAAGAGTCTGTTGCAAACTCAAGTGTTGGTGCCAGTGTGTATAGGCGCTCATCTGCATATGAGGTGACATGAACGGTGTATATGCGCCACAGACACAGACTTTCTGCCAAGCAAATATGAGTATTGCATATATGTGAGTGTGTATGTGCGTATATGTTTGTATGTTTGTATGTATATATGTGCTTGTATGTATATATAAATCTATAGGTCTCTACTTGCAACATTCAATTTATGGCCTGAGCGATGAGCAGGACGAGCAGCAACTTTTTGAAATATGCTCGGACAGCAGCAGACATCAGCCACAAAAGTACAGAAACGACGACAACAACAAAAAATATAAATACCAGAAAAAACGTTAACTTCGACTGCAGCGAAGCTATAATACCCTTCAAAATTGAAATAAAATTAAATTTTATCATTCAGTTTGTATGACAGCTATATGCTATAGTGGTTCGATCTGAACAATTTCTTCAAAGATTATACAGTTACTTTAGGCAATAATGCGTGCCAAATTTCGTGAAGATATCTTGCCAAATAAATATATTTTCCATATCGGAACTTGATTTTGGTCGTTCATTTTGTATGGCAGCTATGTGCTATAGTGGTCCGATCTGAACAATTTTTAAGTATATTATACCGTTACCTAAGGTAATAATTCTTACCAAATTTTGTGAAGTTACCTCCTCGAATAAAAAAGTTTTCCATACAAGAACTTCATTTTGATCGTTCAGTTTGTAGGGCAGCTAAATGCTATAGTAGTCCGATATCGGCGGTTCGAGCAAAAAAGCGATTTGCTTGAGAAGAAAAAGACCTGTGCAAAATCTCAAAATGATATCTCAAAAACTGAGGTACAAGAGTGCGCATATTCCGACCCAGACAGAGAGACGGACATGACCATAATTGACACAGCTCTTTAAGCTGACTATCACTCAGCTCTTCTTTGACTTTTGACTTAAATACGTTTGAGTTAGAAATTTCATGACAATCTTTTTATATTCTCTTCAGGGCATAAAAATATAGCAAGACTTGATAGACCAAAAGCTCACACACCGAGTGGCAAGTTCGAAAAGTATCAACAGCAGTTTTGACAGGCGATCGGTGACACCAACAACAACAATGTCAATATGGGCAACAACGACAGCGACAAAAATAAGATGAAAGGAGACAACAAAAATAACAACAACAACAACATGATTGGCAACAACCATTATAGCGACAGCCAAATAGACATGAACAACTTGGACATGCTGCAGCATATTTGCGTTGCAATCTCAGCGCCAACACACACACACACACACGCTTATATACCTTCAAATGTGGCACATGTCAGCTATTAACATATGCATAAAGTCATATGAAACACACACACACATATGCACATTTCTATAATAATAAATCTCTCAATGACACAACTCGCTAAGGTGTGCTGATCCTTGCTGACCGCCTGACTCGTTGGGTCGTTGGTGGCACGCAGACACATATTCTATTTTATATATACATGCCACATGTGTGCGCTGCTTGGCAGAGCTGACCACTGCCAGTTGAATGACCCATAGCTAGAGGTCATCATTAATTACAAACAATCAACGCAACAAAAACAACAAATAATGTAATGAAAGTGTATGGCGAAGAGCAGCGCCAGCAAAGACAGGCAAGTTAAAGTGATAGCAAAAATGTGCAGAAATACACACATCTATATACATATGTATAAACAAAGTGCACACATACATACATATATGTAAGTGTATTTCTGTCCTTGTGTTTGTGGAGTAATGATTGAAGGACACTAACGGCAAGCAAGTGCGGATGAAGGACGAGCAAGCAAGCGTTTGAGCGAGAAAAAGTGCAAATCGAAGCGAAAAAATGGCAGCTTTTCGCCCATCACCGTAACGTTATGTGTGATGCTTGTAGTCGTTTGAGCGTTGCCAGATGTGATAGAAGGAGAATTTTGATGGAAACGGAATTATTCGATTATGCAGTGGTGCATATGAGTGTCAGTATGAATATGAGTATGAATTTTGATACGAATTAGTATTCGTGCCTTCCAATGTCCACTAAGGAAGTGCTACAAAAATATTTATGAATACAAGTATGAGCATGAATATAAATATGAGTATATTCATTAAAAATAAATAATTTCACCCGTAACGAAGCTATAACACTTTATACGAATTAAAAAAAATTTAATTTGATAGTTCAGCAGCTATATATTATACTGATCCGATCTAAAAAATTCGAACGGTGATTCTATTGTTGGTATCAGGTGATAGTTCGCGTTAAATTTCGAAAATATAACTTGTCAAATAAAAATTATTTTCATACGAGGGCTTAGTTTTGATCAATCAGTTTGTATGGCAGCTATATGTTATAGTGGTCCGATCTAAGAAATTTTTTCAGAGATTGTAAAGTTATGTTAGCCAATAAACTGTGCCAAATTTCGTCCAGATAAATCAATCAATAAAAATGTATTCCATACTAGGACTTGATGTCAATCGATTCGTTTGTATGACAGCTATATGTTATAGTGGTCCGATCTAAAAAAAATTTTCAGAGATTGTAGAGTTGTCTTAAAGAAATATATGTGACAAATATTATGGAGATATCTTTTTAAATAAGAATATATTCCATACAAGGACTTAATTTTCATCGATCAGTTTGTATGGTAGCTATATGGTTTAGTAGCCCGATCTAAATCATTTCTTCAGATAATATTAAGTTGTATTAGACAATAGTCTGTGCGAAATTTCATGACGATATCTTTTCAAATAAAAATATATTCCATACAAGGACTTGATTTTAATCGATTCGTTTGTATGGCAGCTATATGTTATAGTTATGCGATCTGAAAAATTTCTCGAGAGACTATATAGACGTCTCAGATAATAGATCCCCCCAAATTTTGTAGAGATATAGTGTCAAATAAAAAAGTTTTTCCTACAAAGACCTAAAATTCATCGAACAGCTTGTATGGCAGCTATATGTTATAGTGAACCGATATCGGCGATATGTACAAGAGAGCAGCTTCTTGGTAAGAAAAGAAAATGTGCAAAATTTCAAATCAATATCTCAAAAGCTGCGGCAAAGCTAAGACGGATTTGATTCAAATAAAGGGACCAAAAAGGTAGATTTCGCTTATCTTCGTTATTTCAATTTCGAAATTTATTTTGTAAATAATTTCTCCAATAAAACATATATATATTTCAGTAAATATTTTTTAAAATTTTTGCGCACAATTACAGCCAAGTGGCAACTATCACACCTCTCTGCAACTCATTACTTAATGCCCCAACAATCTGCTGATGTTGCTGCGCTTGATTGTTTATAGAGTTGTACAGGCGTTAGTTGGCCTTACGACCACAGCAACAGCAACAAATGCGTTTTACAAGCAACAACGACAAATGCGTATACATGCTTACAATAATAATTAAGCTTGTAATAATAAAAGTGCAACAACAATACGCGAGAAAGTTTGCAGGCAAAAATTTACGCACACGCGTTCAGAAAAAGTATAAATTCAACTTGTATTTTAATATTTTAATTTTACTTTCCTTATTCTTTTTTTTTTTTTGTATTAATTCTGCATTTCCACACAACACTGTTTACAGTTATTAAATATCATTTTGTGCGCAAATTAATTGAAGATAGAATTTCCTCATTATTATTGGAGCGGGCAGCAAGCGAGCGCGAGAAAGCAGCGAAGGCAAAAGCAAAAGCAACAATAACCAGAAATTTTCAGCGGGAAATGAGTTAAATAAAGCGTTGCATCAACGCAAAAAGCAGCTGAGGAGCAGGAAGAAGAGCAATTTGCGCATTAATGAGGAGAATTAAACACAGCGCTTTTTTGTGTGGCGTGCACTGTGTGGCGGGAAATTTGCATGTAGTTGCTTGTAAGTTTTTTGTTTTTTTTTTTTCTGTAATTTCCTTGCATGCGTGGGAAAATTTGTGTGGGAAATGATGTAAGAATCATTGCTAATGCAATTTTTGATTAGGCATAGTGTGGCAGTTTGCATTAAAAGATGTTTTTTAGACAAAAAAAAAAATTAAAAAAAGGGGACTAGACGCTGGAGAAGATTTTCTACAGACCGTGGGAAGTAAATGCAGTAGCAAAAGTGGATAGATTTTGATCTTGTAAAATCCTGCGTGAATTAGTTTTTTCAAAATAGACTACTAGACCAGGTTGGGTTATTTTTAATAGCAAAAAACCAAAGCAGAACTAAACCCATTAGAAATGAAACATAAGATATGAAAAATGAAAGCAAAAATAAATTTCCGGCGATCAGTGGTCGGGAGAGGAAGCGAAGGGACATGGCTGTATTTTTAAAGATTAAGAACGGTTTACATACATATGTCGATTTCGGGCAAAATTACTAATCCCATATAGAAGAAATTTATGGCAAAGTTGTAGGTCATGAAATGATTTACAATTTTTGTTGACATTTTTTCACATAACCTCCAAATTTATGTGAAATTTCTTATTTTATGGTATTTTACTCTATTCTTTGATCATTTTGGTCTATATGATCACAAGACATTCATGGCGGGTTAACAAATAATCAATAAAATTTAAAGATATTTGAAGAAATTGTAATAACTTGTATGCCGTACATAAATGGCTAACTCTACAAAATTCTTAAGAAGCTATATTAATGCTTTGAAGATTTTAATGCAACATACATATAGTTATTTTTCAAGATTCTGAAGAATTGCCTTATTAGCCCATATTATGGAGTAGGTAGACCAATAATTTCTTAGAAAAACTATTAAAGTTGCGTATGTAGGACCGCTCGTTGTTTGCTATTACTACTAGAACCGGACAAACGATTAGATTTTGCACTTGTGGATAGAACGAAGAAATTATGCATTATGATCTTTTTTATTTCTGAAATTGAGATTTTTTTATGAAAACCAATTCTTAATGTAGAAATTTTGGGTTTAGATATCACTTTTTTGGTTTAAAATGAAACTTATATGTTATTCACTTACCTTATTCTAACCAAAAGGTGTTAAGTCAACGGAAGCCAATGTCGTTCTACTGTGTATTTGTCTGGTGAATGGTGCTCGGTAAAGCCACACTCGCTAAACAACTGGAACGTGTTCGACGAGGGGCTCTTATTGGCATCAGCGGTGCACTACCTACAAGACCAAAGATAGCACTTAATGGCATTCTAAATATAATATGTACATAGCATCCGTCGACTTTGCCGAAAAAAGCATTGTTGCGAAGGTTGCTAACAAACACGGGGAAAGCAGATACATTAAGAGTCCCAGAGGGGGCATTCCGAAATCTTCTCGCATTGCATTCCTGATATCTTAGGCCATTGCCCCGCGGAATCTGTTTCTAGCGGCTTCTTCTCTTTCACATACCTTCGAGAAATATGTGGACGGGGCGAAGTCGCTGGATAAAAGCACAATGAGCGTTTTTATGAATGGAACGAAACTCAAGAGGAAGGTTTAAGGCGGAACCTTCTGCCGGGAGTTCTCAATCAACTCCTGTTTCAGTCTGCCAGACCACCCTAGCAGATGTGCTTCAAACAAGTGCGGTACACGGCTTGAACAAAAATAGGCATGAAGCGTACAACCTCAGTAGCTGCAGCTTCAAGTAACTTCCAAATTTAACTTGTCCGGGTGTCTGGCCACAGCGGAATGATCGAAAACGGAAAAGGTCCTTGGAGATAGCAGCATGGTCAACATGGTCACAATGGTAGTAGTGTTGACTGGACATGGTCCTAATGGCAATCACGCGGTGAAGCTAAAGGTTTTGGAGGACGCAACTTGTCAAATTTGCGAGGAGAAAGATAAGGCGGAAACATCTATACACATTCTCTTTCAATGTACAGCTTTCGTTAGACTAAGGTTTAAGCATGTTGGTTTCCATAATTTTTTATGAACTCCGTAAATTGGCTGGAGTAGATATTAGCCAGCTCAGTAAACTTGTGGTTGCCTCTAGCCACTTTGTAGTTATACGATGACCTTTTTGATTCGTACTCAAGAGTTGTAGGCATTACAATGGAGAAGCGTCTTTAGCAGTCTAAGTGGAACTAATCGTGGTCTCACGAATATCAACCTATTTATCTCCCTGACTTAATTTATAGATCATGTTGAGATAGACGAAGGACATCAGACATTTCCAGCGTTCTAGACGTGCGTACGTTCCGAGGTCTTAACATCGACTTGGACTCGTTCGAGAAGCTACAACCGAAACAGATAGCCGAACGATTCTCCACTCGACTTGTACACCAGTATTTAGGGAACTGTGAGACGCCATTTCAAGCACCTTACAGCTGCAAACGAAACTATTGGTTTTCGGAAAAGGTAAAAGAACAGCTGGTACAATGAGAAGTGTTGTGTAGCAGCGGAAAAAAAGACTGCCTACCTCGCCACATTACAATTGACCATAACACGTGCGGGTTCCCGAAAATTCAAGAGGGAGTGAGACGCATTTGTAGATAAACAAAGAGAGAGGATGAAATGCACGACTATGAAGAACTTGACAAGCTGGCCGACAGGGGTAGTGCTCCAAATTTTTACGAAAAAATATGGTGACTAACAGAAGGTTTCAAGACCGGAGCATACTCTTCTAGAACTCCCAGAGGTGATCGAGTGCCTGATGCCCAGAGCATACTAAAATTATGGAGGGAACACTTCTCCAACCTGCTGAATTATAGTGAAAGCATAACACCAGGAAATATCGAAACCAATATCCTAATCAATGCCGATGGAACAGACGTTCTATTGCCCGACAATGAAGAAGTTCGAATAGCAATTACAGCCAAGTTGGCAATAGCTACCTTTTCGCTGATTGGCGTCAATAGACGGTTCCTAACATAGCCTATGTTTTAGTGAAGCTACTAGTTTCTTATAGTCTGTTCAATCCTTTACGTTTTCAACTCAGAGCGCTGAAAAGTAGGCAACGGTTTTTATCTCAATTGAAAAACGCTTTCAGAACTTCTAAAAAATCAAATAATGGCAACTTTTTGCAATACAATTTTTAAAACAACTGTCTAAACCTCTTTAGTAACAGCTAATTTTAATCCAGTTATTTTCAACTCGAATCACAAGACTCATACTTTTTCGCATCAAATATTGAACACTGCCACTTCGCAGTCCATACAAACTAACACAATACAAATGAAACAATAGCAGCTAAACAGTATCAAAGCAAAAGGAAAAATAGAAAGAAAATAGTGAAAAAAATACAAAAACAAAAAACAACAAGCAAAAACAAACTTGCAACAAAGGTTATATAAAATTTGCAACAAAGCTGTTAGCAAATGGAGTAAAAATCGTAACCTTACGTTTAACTAAAGAGCACATATGAGTGACAGCTGGATAGACAGACAGTTAGATAGACAGCAAAAGACAAGCATATAGTGAGCGTTTGGAGCGCGCGTACATTGGCACCAAATGTTGTTAAGCAGAGCATTTACAACACGTGAAAAGAGGGAGGAGATGGATTTTAAAACAGGGGGCAGATGTATATATATATAGATGTGATTTTATATATTTTATATATATTTATAGAATATAGATGTATATATGTATATATGCATATGTTATTTTTCGAGGTACAAGCTAGACTAAGCACTCGCTTAAAACACTCCGACTGTCCAACTGCTGAAACAAAACATTGTTATATATTTTTTTTTGTTTGATTTTTTTCTCCCATTTTTTTGTTTTTTTTTTTTTTTGTTTCTGTTTTTGGTTTTGTTGTTGTTTTTTCCTTTTACTTGTAGTAAAACTGCAACTTCACTTAATCAAAAATCAAAATGGGAATAGAAATAGACAAGCTGGGGAATGCTAGTACAAATGGCAAAATAAAAATAACAGAAAAAAAAAAACCACGAAAACGAACATGTAATAATAACAATAACAACAGCAAGTGTAGAAAAAACAATGAGCGAGGCTACAGGCGAGACACAGACACATACGCATGTATATATATATGAAATATATATGTATATATAAGGAGTACCTGTATATAAATACATACATATGTGTGTGACGGTAACTATAAAAATATGCATGTATGTGTGTGAAGCGGCAGCTCAAAATCATTTACACTCGCATTTTTGAACTTTACACAAGACCCAACTCAATTCAAACTCGATTTGGCTCGCCTCAAATCAACTCGGTGCCGCCGCAGCACAACAACAAAGCAATCTAGAAATTGCGCTGAGGCACACGCCAGAGCCAAGTTGGAGTTTTGCAGCGAAAGGTTTAAAGCTAGTGGGGCATTTTGGCTTTTAGTTGGTATATACATACGTACACACGTACATAGATGCATATATGAACACACAGACACACATATACATATGTATATACAAACATACTCACATACACCTATACACTCATATGTATTTATACCAACTGCTTACATTAGAGCGTCGTCTGCTCTGGGTCATAACCTCAACTGAAATAAAATGCTTGTGCATGTGCGTATGTATGTGTATGACCGCTTGGTCAGCGCTCGCCAGCTATTGCATGCCAAGTAGTTGTTGTCTGTGTAGGTTTAGTCATATAGATAGCTGCAACTAACTAACAGCCCTTACGGCCGCAAAACTCTAAGCTCTCTAACGATTGCCAACCCGTTTGCTCTGGCGTCTGTTTCGACGCCTGTGCTGCTGCTATCTTTGCCGTGCTCGAATCTAATTTTAAATAAATGAACTAAATATGCTTAACACGCGCACAACTGGCATGCCCCCAACCGTAACACGCTACGAGGGTATAAATACATACATATACAAACATATATATACACACGCAAACATATAGACACACATATAGTTAAATATTCGCGTATACTCCAAGGATGTTGCAAGCAAGCTTTTGGCGTTCGGTCTGCTCGACTTGCAACACTTGTATGTGTATCTATTTACAAACACACAAACCGACAGACAAATACTGTGCATGCTCTGCTTGTCTATATGCTGTTAGCCACTTGGGACGAGTCATCGCAGACAAACACACACATATACATATATTCCTCGTTGTTTAAAAATTTGTCTGATTTCGGCTACACATACACACATATCATATGTACATACATATGTATGTGTGCGCATTCCACATGTTTAGCGTTAATGCGCACTTGCCAATTTAAACGAACACAAAACAACAACAACAATAACAGCAACTGAAATTCGAAATGTAATTCCATATTTACACAAGCACAGAGCCGGTTGTCTAACTAGCGACCAGTTTTTGTACGAAATATATTTGGGAAGCGCTGGCTTTGAGCACTAATCAACACAAACGTGCTTTAAATAAAAAATAACTGTCTAGGGCTTGTTTGTGTTTCCCAGAAAATTGTATCGAGTTCTTTTACCGAGGTGTTTGTGACTTTTAAGAGGCGCGCCTAAAATTAGGCAATTTTTTGCAAGTAGTTGTAACTTTGGAAATCAATGTAGAATTATAAGTCGTATATATAGACTAACTATATGAAGAGAATAACAAAAACGATATTCAGAATTCATAAAAAAATTCAAAAGACAATTGCATACAAGTATGCTTTGGCCTATAGGCGGGGAAGTGTGCTCCGTCAGGATAAGGCCAGGCCGCACACACCGACAGTGCTTTCCCAACAGCTCAATGATCTCCGTACGAAAGTTCTTTTGCATCCACCTTATGGCTTGAACACATTTGTCTAGTGTTAATGATTTCGCTGATGAAAAATCGTTTCAAGAGAAGCCCGCTAAACCGACTCTCTAAGGTTTTTGTAAATATAAAAGAGGGTTTCGAATGCTGTGAATTTTCAAAGTTTGAAAAGCCAACTTTTTGAATATGTGATGGTTATTTTTGAGAAACGAAAATTAGTTGGTGAAATTTTAGTTTGAATGAAAAAACGAAAATTCCTATGGAAAATGTATGGGAACCTCAAAAACAAAAAAAAAAAAAAAAACAAAAAAAAGCGACCCCTTAGAGTTAAGCTACAGCGCCTAGCTTGAGGGAGGATTTTTTGTATGTCAATCACTAACATTTGAGTTGGTAAAAGTCAAAAAAAAAATTCAAAATTTTTTTGAAGCACTCTAATAACCATGCATATGTATTTGCACTGAATTGATTATTTCCAACTATGCCAAATCAAATCTTCAATTCAATACAGAAATAATAGATTTCTCTTTAGTAGACCTAATACCTTTACACTTGACGCCAAGCGACAACATACAAGAATTCCAAGAAAAGCTCGACAATATTAAAGACACAGCCAGGTCTATAGAAAGCCTAATAATTATCACCGGAGACCTTAATTCGAAAGTCGTAGAGTGGGGTATGCCAAACATGGACTCGAGAGGAAAGCGCATTCTAGAAATGGCTGCGCGGCTTGATCTATTAGTGCTCAACACGAGAAATACAATCACATTGAGAAGACCGGAATGCGAAGAAACCACACCAGACATGCCTATCACCGGAATGCATGGCAGCTAAATGGAAAGCCCTAGAGGATTCCACTGGCAGCCATGATCAGTACATTTCTGTCAAAAAACTGCCAAAAAATTAATAATTCAAAATCAAATAACAACAAAAAATGTATAGTTAAGATAGACATCAATTTTAAAACTTTACAACTTCTTAATTGAGCTCATTAACTAAATGCTGAAACAATATGCTGTGATAAAAATGCAGAATTAAAGCTAACGTTCGAAAAAAGTAACGTTACTTTTTAATTTAAGTTAAAATTAATTTTTTTTTCTTTTGATAATGTAATTGTAAGGCCAAACCACTTAATTGAGTCAATTTTTAAACAACTTAGTTGAATCAATTAGTAAATAAGCTTAAATATAATTATATAACTCAGGAAATCCATAAATTACTTTGACAACAAAAAAAATTACATGCAAATATAACTTTTTTGGAGAATCCATTTTAATTGAGTCAATTAAGAAGTTGTTACAACAAATGGAGAACAAAAAAAATTAAATAATTTTGTTAAAATATTATATCACACAGCACTAATATCCATCAAAATCTCAAAACATTTCGCTAAAATATTTAATTTTTTGATCTAAACACTCAATTAGTAAATAACCTATTTTACGGTATAATAAATTATATTACTAGGAAGTGAATAATTTACTTTGACAACAAAAAAAAAAAAAAATTAAATACAAGAATAACTTTTTTTGGCACTCAATTTAACTATTTAATTTAGTCAATTAGGAAGTTTTTTGTTTAAATATTATAACACACTATAATAATATTTGTCATAATCTTAAAATTTCTATATTAAATATGAAATTTTTTGAACTGAACACTCTAATTAAGTCAATTAGTAAATATCCTACATTACTGTACAATAAATTATATTACTTAGGAAATGAATAATTTACTTTGACAACAAAAAAAAAATTAAATACAAAAATAACTTTTTTTGGAACTCAATTTAACTATTTAATTTAGCCAATTAATAAGTTTTTTGTTTAAATATTATAACACAGTGGAACAATATTCATCATAATCTGAAAATATTTAGAATAAATATGAAATTTTTTGAACTGAACACTTAAATTGAGTCAATTAGAAAGACTTGGAAATTAATATCAAAAAATATTTGGCTGTTACTTAAAAATAAAGATATTTAGTATACAAGTATATATAAATTAAAATATATTTAAATCAATTATTTGATTCTTAACAGGCAGACTTCTTAGTTGAGGCAATGAGTTAATAGTCCACAGACTTACTATGATTTAATGATAATTTAGCTTTTTATACCAATTTTGGTTATGAAAATTTCAAGTGTTTTTTTTTTTTTGTTTTTCTTTTCTAAACACTAAGTATTCATTTTCGTAAGAATGTCAAAATTCCTAAATAATTTTCAGGCTTTTGAAAAAGTAATTACACTAAATGACTAATTGTCTCATTACATACTATTGTGTCATAGCTATTAGTCTAAAAAATTTAACTAAGTGACAAAATCAAGTAATGTTTGAAATATCTCATTAATAATTTAAATATAAAACAGGTTATATTCGTATTATATTCGCATTTTTTTTCTTTTTTATTCAATATTAAATAGAAATGTCCGCAAATATTAATCTCCTTTAAATTCAAAAACATAAATGCCTTGGCTGAGGCAATTATAATATCTTGATACCGATATCATATATACAGAACTGTAAGATTTTATACGTGAAAAATATGTATTAAATATAGAAAACATTTTTTTCCTTGCTTTTCGTGAAAAAAAAAACTCAATTAATATATGTATTACTAATTTCAAAGGTATTTAATTTTAAATAAAGTTGCTAGAAAACCTGTTAGCAAAAGCAAATAAAATGTTTTTTAAGAAATAAACGACAAACCCAGAAAAAGTAAAATTTGTTGCATATTTAAAGGCGCCAGGCATGATTTTTTCCAGTCTAGCTTAGTTTTTAAGCTTTTTCTAAAAGAATTTGCTCAAGAAGACAAGGAATGAAATTTCACAGTGAATAATTGAGTAAGTCGCTGTTAACTTCTATAGACTAAGCTAAGCTAGCAACTGCTTCTGACTTCTTAAGGGGGTATTCTAGTGTAGAAATTAAAACAAATCGATTTTTATATATTTTCAAAGTGTAACTATTCAGGAATATGTGTACAAGAGGATTTTTCAAAATTCAAATTATTTTCGGAGATATATGCATTTTTCTGACCCGCCATCCAAACTGGTTCGGCCGGAAAGAGAAACTTTAAACGCGTTTTTCTCAAAACTGATTTTTTCGGAACGATGTCCACGATTTCTCAGGTTTTACTGGACCGATTTACTTTAAATTTTTACAGCGTCTTCTTTATAGGCTTTTCCATCAACAAATTTTTATTTTTATTATTTTTAAAAAATTCGAGATAGTCAGAAAAATTTATCCATAAAAAATTGTATTTTAGGCAGTCGCCATTTTGTGAAAAAAAATGTTTCCCACTTTTCCGTAGTTCCGGCCATTGCGACATTATTCCAGATTAATAATCTTTTTTCCTCTTTGGTTTCAGGTAACTAGGAGGGTTGAAATCATTCGTATGGTCGCGTGGAATTTTTAGAGACCCTCCACTTCGTTAGCTCATAATTTTTGAAATTTTTTACTGTTTTAAGTTTTTAATTTATTTCTGCACTTCTCAAAAATTAATAAATAACTAGTAAAAAAATGGATGGTAAAAATATTAGTTGCCTTTTTTTACGACACATTAAAAATTACCTGAAATTCATGCTTCTAGACTAGAATACCTCCTTATGTAATTAAAAAGAAAGTGTACAAATTTGTTGCATACCTCAGGGAGTAAAATTTGTCATTTCACTTGGTTGGCTTCTGACATAATTTTTTAAATATTTGTCATTTTTAAACAAAATTTTAAATATATTTCGTATTCTATAACAAGAAACGTGGCATTAAAAGTCTGAGTGTCAGACAGCTCATTCACAAAACTGAATATTTAACACGTCGAAAGGATGAATTTAAAGATATGTATGTATATTCTTTTATAAAAAGGCAAAAATAGAGAGATTTTTGAAGTTAGGGTAATTCAGGATATCTTCTAACTGATTTATAGGTCAAGCGTAAGAAATGTCCATATACATATGTATCTGTACATCAGTATATAGTATACACTAGTCTTTCTGTTGATGAGACAACGATCTGAAGTTTTGCACACGTCTCTCTCCTTCTAAGAAGCTGCTTTTTTGTCGAAATCACCAATATCGGATCACTATAACATATAGCTACCATACAAACTGACCGATACAAATTGATTTTTGAATGGAAAACTTCTTTATTTAAAAAAAAAAAATTATCTCAAAATTAGGCACAGATATTTATCCAAGACTAAGCTAAAATATCCGAAGATTTTGTTTAGATTGAACGACTATAACATATACATAGCTGCCATACAAAGGACCGTACAGAATTAAGTCCTGATATGAAAAACTTGTTTAAATGGCCGGATAGCTTCACGAACTTTCGCACAGATTATTTTCTATGACAACGCTAAAATATCCGAAGATTTTGTTTAGATTGAACGACTATAATATATAGCTGTCATACAAAGGACCGTACAGAGTCAAGTCCTTGTACGGAAAACTTTTTTATTTAGTGAAATATATTCACAAAAATTGCCATAGATGATTATACAAGCCAAAGCTACAATATTCGAAGGTATTTTTCAGACTTAACGACTATAACATATAGCTACCAAACAAACTGGCCGATCATTTTATACAATAAAAATATATTTGTGACTGATATTATAGCTTTCGTTAACATTTTTATTTGTTTTTGTATAATACAAAATATTTCTAGTGAAATATCTCGCCTCAGAGCAGCTCAAATTTCATACACAATGCTGTTTTAAAATTCAATTAAGGAATTTCAGCAAAAATCATTCAAAATTGGCATTACTAATGGCACGCAATTTTCAACACCACTCAACAAACGAAGACAGCCATACGTACATATGCATGTATATGTATGTTTTTATATTGGATTACATACATACATGCATACATACATACATACATACAAGTATATATATGTATGTATATTCTTATAAACATACACATGCAGACATTTAAACACAGTCTATTTGTGGCATGTGCCAAAAGCTACACCATATTTGCTCACGTTCTGCCACCTCGAAAGCGTACACTTTAAGAATTTTTAAACACACAAGCGCCAACACATGCAGCTACTTCTATACACATGCATATACATATGTATGTATGTACATGCCGATTGTGCAAAGAAACAAATAAATAAAGGCAAATATTTGCGCACTTTTTCAACAATCACCAATGGCAACAGCATTTCAATGCATGTTTTGTGCACGTATTTATTTTCTATTTTATTTTCGGTTATCTTTTATTATTGTTTGTATTTTTGTTTTGCTTTTTTTTCACTCTGCTATTGCTGGTTTTTGCTCCTCTTTCACCACCACCTATCTGCAGTTGTTTACATTTCACTTTGTGATCATTGCACTTTTTCCGAGCATTTCATTCGTACTATATGTCAGCATAAATGATAAATCGGGTATTGGAGAGTCCTTGCAGGCAAGGAGTACATATGTACATACATATGTGTATAACAACAACGTGACAGGCACCAAAAAATAGTAGATTGAAGCAACGAGCACACATCCTTTTCCAAGCTGTCAGCTGCCAAGTCAAACATTTGAATTGAGTTGAATTTGCCAATGATATGTGTGTGCATTTGTATGAGTGTGGGCATGTGTGTGGGTGTGTGTGAGTGCGAATCTACGAGTGTATGTGTGCAGATGTGCACTTCTGTTTGTATAATTTGATTTTGGAAATGCCACAAAAATAATGATAAATAATTTGACCACCAACAGAAAGCGCACACACTCACTCCCATACTTACTTAGCAGTGTATACACTATATTTTTAACACATTTCACTCACCTAGCGTTGTGTGCATACATACATATGTATGTATGTGTGCTTTTGCGTGTCATATCTAACGAAGTGTGCTCAAAATTTAATGAAAATTCATTTGAACTAGAATTATGAGCAAACGAATGCATTCACAAGTAGCAGCGCAGCGTCGCCGCATAGTCATTGCATTTTATTCAGAAATATCAAAAATATCAAAAATATTAAAAATATTATTTTTTTTAACCCCAAAATGCAGGCAAGAGCAATGGCAGTGGTATCAGTGTAGTGAGAGCTTTTAATTTGCTTTAATGCATTTGCAGCTGGGGTTTGAATGCAATGAAAGCGCTGCGTTGCAGTTTTTCGGAATCAAATTATTAAAAGCATACTGTTAGTTTTCGAAAAATTTGAAGAATCATGCATTTTAGTTTTATTTGATTTTGTTGATATACATAGCTATCAGATAGCAACTATTTTTCAACGAATTTAGTGCTGCAAGACACCAACATCATACGAGCCTTTCGAGGGTTCGTAAAAATGTGACCATTTTGAGGTTAACTCTTGCATAGAGATTCTCTAGAATAGCTATAAACGGTACTTAGCTCAAATAAGTGGTGCTCAACATTTCTAGAATAAGTGGTTTTAAACACTGGTAGAGAACTGTCAAAAGCAGCTGTTTTGTGAAAAGAGCTCATTCTCGATCTCATTAAGAGAACAACAACACTCTTACTTCATTCAGTATTGCAGCGTTTAGAACTTGAGATCTCATTTTTGCATTTAATCGTATCATGCCTCTCATTTTTCCGCCTAAGCCTATTCGTTTTTACTTTACTCCAATCATACCAAATAATTTGAACCTTATCAGAAGTTCAACGAAAGTTTCATAAATAAAAAAGCTCGGATAGATAACTAACCGATGGCCTATCTTTTGAACCTGACTATAATGTTGTTCGAATAGCAGTACTAGGGTTCAAGAAATAAATATATGTGACCTGGTCTACGAAAAGGGGCTTAGGTGTCAAAAAAACAATTTTTTTTTAATTTTTTATTTTATTTTTTTTATTTTTTTTTTATTTTTTTTTTTTTTTATTTATTTATTTTTTTTTTTTTTTTGACACCTAAGCCCCCTTTTCGTAGACCAGGTCACATATTCAGACATAGTGATGAAAACTTGATGGCCAATATACGTTAGAGATCTACTTCGGATACAAGTTCGACAGCAAGTTGAGGTTCAGGCTTCCAAACCTGGTGCGTATAAAAGAAAAATAATATTATGAAGAAAACTAATGTAAGATGAGAGACACAGAACCTTACTGACATACACAGACACTCTAACTAATAGTCAAATACATTGCGCTTTGAAGGAATCTAAAAAGTAATCAATATAACCAAGCACAAGTAATGGTCAGAAGCTTATTTGTGAGACCGATAAAAAAGACGTGAGAACTCAACGGACTTACATAACTACTTATAAGTACGTGCAACAAAAAGTACAGAGTATTTCAGGAGCTTTTCTATTTTCCGAAATTTGCCAGAGTCAAAAAGAGATTTAGTGTTCGCTGTCCATAGCATTCTTGACGAAAAAAAAAAATAATAACTTGGGAACATAGCAGACATATCTACTAAAAAGTAATGTCAGTTTCAGGCCTTTGTGTGATTGAATATATATTTTTGTTTCCCTATGGGGTTAGGGGTAGTCAGAGGCACGAAAAAATGAGAGCTTTCAGTATTTTTTTTTTTTTGCTATTAAATCATTTTATTTTACAAAAGTAGTAATATGGCATTATTATAGGATGTGTTGACTTGAAGTCACAAAAATTTCAAAAAAAAATTTAATTTCCAAAGTTATAGTTGTTTGTGTTGACCCTGTTCCAAAACAAGGTACTTGCGGTGACAAGCATAAGTCCTTGGAGATTCATCTAAAAACAATCGGCAAAAAAAAGTTAGTTTTATAAATAGATAATCCCAGGCCTGATCGAAGGATTTTATTTTCTTTATTCAAAATTAACAAAATGGCGGCCTCAGGAAATTGTTTTCTAAATTTTTGCGAAAAAATCAACGGTTAATTGGTCTTAAAAAATCGAAATTTTCGAAAAGATAAAAATCTTTCGATCAGGCCCGAGTTTATTGTGTATTCTAACTGTATAAATGTCATTAAAATCTACTGAGCATTTTTCGAGTTACAGTTGTCACTGTTTCAAAAAACATAGTTTTGAGAAAAACGCGTTTAAAGTTTCACACTCACGCTATGAAGTGCCTGAACTCTCTTTGTTATTTGTAGAATAACTCAAAAACTAATTATGGGATCAACGTGAAATTTTCAGAGAATATTTTTAAGATATTACACTTAACGAAAATGCAAAAAATAAATATTTTTTTTGAAAATTCTAACTACCCCTAACCCCTTAGTCTGACATAGACTTGGTGTCCGTGAAAGTGTAATTTATAAGACTTTTTTCGGGTCTTTAAACAAAGAAATTGTAAAAAGTCTTCGAAAAATTGTCTCATGCGAGTCATTCATCTTCTGTTAACAACAATAACTTCGAAA
The DNA here is from genome assembly GCA_027475135.1 of Bactrocera correcta. Taxonomy (NCBI): domain Eukaryota; kingdom Metazoa; phylum Arthropoda; class Insecta; order Diptera; family Tephritidae; genus Bactrocera; species Bactrocera correcta. Next base: position 44,994,376 of record CM050326.1, read on the forward strand.
AACTTAAAGAGTCAGTTCTTCAATCATTGATTGTGTTGGCATGAGAAAGATATCAGAAAATTTCAATGTCAAGAGATAAGAATAGATCAACTCAACTCATTTTAGTTAAAGTTTTGGGTATGAAGCGTGTCAATGCTTGACTCGTACCAGAAGATCTGAATCTTTTACAAAACGCGTGCCAAGAAAAGTAGGGTAGGCAAAAGATGCTGGAAAACTTACCTGTTGACCCTATATTTCTGAAACGGAAAACTACCGGTAACGAAGAGTCGGTTTATGACGTAATAACTGTACTAAAATCTTGAGAATGACGCTCAAAAATTAACCCAAACCGCAAAAAACACATCAAAGTTGGTCAACAATAAAGATAACACAGCCTTTTTTGTTTACCTAGAATTCGTTCCACAGAGTTAAATGGTCAATAAGAAAAACTACGCGACCATTTTAGATCATCAACGTGCAAGGTAGATCGTAAACGTCGCAAACAGCCGGATTTGTGGGCAGAAAAGTCATGGAAATTCAACATCATAACACCTTTTTGAGCCAAATACGCAACGAGAGTCATTGCTTTTTCATTGTCATACGTGCTCACATACCTCCGATTAGACGTCCTGTGACTTTTTTCTGTTTTCGGAATTGAAAAATCGCATTCGTGGAACTCACCATGAGTCCATTGGAACCCGCCATGATTAATTCGCTGAAAGCCATCCCAGCCAAGCAAGCAAGTGTTCATAGCAAGTGTTTTAAAAGGCGCGTTGGCATGAGTGTATTGGCTCAAAAGCAGCCTATTTTGAAAACGTGAGAGTAAATCAATAGTTTGTAGAAAATATCAATGAACTGTGTTGATTTATATTGTACTTAAACCTGGCAGTTGAACATAAGTAAGTAATAATAAGTTAGACATAAGAAGTTAATTGGCAGATTGTGGTCTTTAAAAGCCATGTATCGACGGGCAAATAAGTACAATTGACTTTACAGCCTCCGTTTAATTGCGAACTATAAAAAAACAATGCTTTATGGGTTCAATGAAACGGAATGCTGATAAGACACTTGACCGCAATCGATCGGACTGAGGCTTCAACCAAATCAAGAAAGCCTTAAGGAATGTACATAGTACATATGTATGTATATAGAAAACTATTAGATATGTATATAAGTATATACATACATATATATGTATGTATTACCGTATGTAATATGCAGATAACCAACACTAACTGCCACTTATGCAATACTATATAAATTTATTTATTAGAAGCACAAAAAGATTATAGTTTTTGATAATATTCGCATTGATTTCACAACAATTAGAATTCAATCGAAAGTGCAAACACAAAAGTAAGCACAAACACACATGCAAACATACAAACATACATCTGTAAGGAAGTCAAGAGACAGTGATTTATTTAAAGATCCGGCGATAGCTGCCACAGAGAGCTGCGAGCTGATAGTGTGCGTTATGAAATAGGCTGCAACAAAATTTTACACATTTACCACACTGCCTCAGAATATATTATATGTATGTGTGATCATGTATGTTGGATGTAATTTGCAATTGACAATAAATTTTGTTATAGATAAAAGCAGAGGAAACCCAAAAACACAAAGCACCAATAAAGGCTACAAGAAAACAATAACACAAGGAAGTGCTTTTCGAAAAGAAATTACACTATTGATTAGTTTTTGCTGCAGTGTTGCCGCTGGAATGCTCCGAGCAGTACAAAGGCACAAACTCAGCTACATACATCCATATTTGGTCATACTAGTATATAGTATGTTTATATGTATGCATGTGTGCTATGCAAAAGCAATCTATTGTGCTTGTGAAATACTTTTGTAGCTGCAAGCAGTACTAAAAGTCAACTACCTCTGAGTCATGTGCCAGGACGCTGTGTGTTTACCGGTGGGGGTGTAGTGAAAGGAAAACTGAGTCACAGCAAAAATAACGATACAACGGACAGACAAAACAAATGCAATGTATGTCTGCATGTAGAGTGAAGGCATGTGAGGAGAAAAAAAAAATAAAAATCAGATAGAAGTGAAAAGGTAACTAGTCCGATTACTAGTTACAATGGAGTCAGTTGGAATTTTTAGTGAGATGAACATAATTAAAAACATATAGGCGAATTTATCAACAAAAAAAAAGTTAGGTAGTAGTGAAAATGTAACTAGACCGCGTACTAGTTACAATGTATACAGTTGAAATTAGAGAGAGACAAACCTAAACGAAACAGGCGCATTTATCAACTCAAAAAAAAAATTAGGTAGAAGTGAAATAGTAACTAGTCCGCGTACTAGTTACTTTAGAGGCACTTGAAATTTAAGATGAATAGCCATAAATGAAAACCCACAGGCACATTTTTTGTAGCAAAAAAGGTTAAACAAACATTTATTTTGATATTGACAAGTCAGTTTGCTTGACAGCTATATGCTATAGTAGTCCGATCTTAACAACATATTCTGAGATTGTAGCCTCGCCTTTGAAAATAATCTCTGCCAAGTTTCGTGCAGATATCTTATCAAATAAAAAAGTTTTTCCTGTAAGCACTTGATTCCGATCGTTCAGTTCGTATGGTAGTTATATGCTATAGTGGTTCGATCTCAACAATTTGCTTGTTGATTATAGCGTTGCTTTGGATAAAAATCTACGGCAAATTTCATGAAGATACCTTTTCACATAAAAAAGTTGTCCATACAAGGACTTGATTTTTATCGGTCAAATTGTATGGCAGGTAAATCCTAATATAGGATCCCATCTCTACAATTTGTTCGGAGATTATAGTTTTGCTTTTATTAATGATTTATGACAAATCAAGATGCCTTGTCAAATAAAAAAATTTTCCATACTCAGATTTTATATTTCATCAGTCTTTTTGCATGAGAGCTACATATTAGATACAATTGTCCGATATCGAAATTTTCGACAAAAGAGCAATTTTTTGGGAGGAAAGGACATCGAAAAATTTTTAGACCTATTTTTCAAAAACTGTGAGACAAGCTCAGGTGTACATACAGAGATATATATTTTAGGGATTCAGATCTTTCCTTACGGGTATTAGAAGCTTCCTGGAGAATAATTGAATCTAATGTCATTTTATAATTACATATTTCGTACGTTTTAGAAGATTACTTTCAGTAATTTCAGAAACTTTCCGGAAATAGTGTAGATTTGATTTTTAAGTTGGCTAAAATCTGGAATATTAATCATATCCTTAAAGTCTAATGTCATTATTTAAGAAAATAATTTGAAGATATACAGCAAAATTTTGAGGATGCTTCACAGATGACTAAATGAATCCTAGGTTTTGGATTATTTCTGTTTTTCGATTTGTGGAATCAAACATACTCATATACACAAATATGTTGAAAAAATATGAAAGCTGAATTTAATTATATTCGGATCGTATACTTATAAAAAACTACCTAAAAACCTCAGAGAGAGTTTCATATAAGATCTAATTATTGATTTGTGGTAAATGCGCTTGACTGGAATCCTTAAGGAAGCAGACCATAATTAAGATGAAGAAACCTGCAATGGGCGAATTTACCGATCTAAACCTCACCTGGAACGGCACAAAGAGCACAGCTATCTATTGTGTGAGATAGCGCAATTTTGTAGGGGTCTAATGCTCCAGAGACTAGAAAACAATACTCGCTTGCTATGCATATCTCTATCCCTGGCATTATTCTCTGGCTCACGTGTAATTTTTAACTATTTGGGAACTCAAATAAATGGCACATGAGAACACTATGAGTACGCTTTTCAGATGGCACTGAAACAATGATAGGGTTTCGCTATATAATATATCATTCAGCTTTTTCAATGCATTTCTGAACGTAACTTATAAAAGTATCATTTTACTACGATCGGTACAGTAAAAATAATATTCAAAGAATATAAAGAAAGCAAGGTATGGACTCTAGATATGCAAAATATTAACAAAAATTAATTATATACTTGCCATATATGTATAATGATACTATTGTGGGTCTTTTTTGTGCTGAAATGAAGATACGTAAATCTTTATTGAGCTCTGGAACACATCACATAGCATATGATATTCGCGATATTTTCCAACTCGCTTTTAAAATCAATAGTAAAGTCAGTTTAAATCTGTAGTTTATACGCTACTTATCCCAAATTATCAATATGAGTATCTCTTTAGTTAATCTTGTAAAAAGTTTAAGATGTGGGATAACTCAATAAAGTTCGATGATAATATTAAACTCAGTGTGATGAGGCTTGCTGTTGGAAGTGGAACAAATAGAAAAGACCCGCCCTGAGGAAGGGTTCCATATTATATATTCAATTATATAGTTAAATTCGGCATTTAACAGCTGCTGTAAGGTCTTTCCGATTTGTAATTTTTGATAAAGTGGATCCTTAGTTTGATCTCATTTTTCGACGAATATTTGATGTCGATTCTGGGTAAGTAATGTCAAACCTTCGAATATTTTGCTGTCCAAAAGTATTTTCTTACAAAAATCAATTATTTTGCGATTGCTTAGATTTTATAGATTACACTTGTTTATCAGTAAGTGAAAAAGATGAAAGAGAAGCAGGGAACATTCTGCTCAGAAACTGGCTAGTTATGCTTTAAGCTACAAAATATAAGACTCTACAAAACTGCATTAAAGCGTTTGGACGGTAAAATACGTCCCTAAGGAAAACTTTAACTGATTTGTAGAACTAATAACAAAAATAATAAAAAAAAGGAAGACATAAGTGTTATACATATGTATATGTATCAGCAAGGCAGTACAAGGATTCACAGTGATGAGTTTACTGTATGCAAAAGCAGACTAGAAATTCTCTTCTAAATACATAATGATCGACATATAACGTATACAAAGTCAGTAGATATGCGAATGTGCATTAAGGTGAGACAAAAGAAAGTCGTTAATTTTTTCACATTCTAGGGTCTTACGAAAAAGTTTAAGCTTTAATATTTTTTGAACGGTGAGGATTACAAACAATTGTTTCAAACTAATTTTTAGAGAATTCAATTTCCAAATAAAACACACGAGATATTTTTTGGAATTAATAGATATAGATCATTCTATGGAAAGAAAAAATATGAATAAATTGTTAACTGAAAAGCATACTATTTTTCAATAATACAAGTTTTAAGAGCTCATCTTTGATGAAAATTATTTTTTAGTCTCTACCAAACCACTTTCTGGTGTTTAAAGTGAAAAAAAAAAAATTGTTATTCTTTCACCCACACTAATGTGCGACAACATATGCACATATTTATAAAGTGAAAAGCCTTGACTCCCAAGCAGCCATATGTTGCCGGAAGGCAAAGCGGCTACGGCAATGGCAGCAGCCACCAATAAGGAATGAAATCAAAAACTTGGAATAAACAAAAAATAAAAAAATGGGAAAAGAAAACAACAAAAACAATGGCAAATCACTGGCAGCCAGAACAACGAGCTTAACATAATTATGGCAAAAAGCCAATGCAGACAACAAAGAGCTGAAGAAATGCCTACTGAAAGTACGAAAAGCTGGCTAGACGAAATGCCTAAGGACGAAAGCAAGGCATGCAAAGTGCAGTAAACATACACACACATATTAGTATGTAAATAAATATGTAGATATACAACAAATGAACGGAACTGCTGATTCAACTAATTTTGAACTTTTTTTGGGATTTTTTTTTTGCTTCGACTAGGCAGCGTTGCCGAAAATAGATTTGCTGAACTTTGAGCGGCCAACTGTGTAGAGTTCAATTTAGAAAAAAAGCAAACAAAGAGAATAAAACAAAAAGCAGAAAAGGAAGCAAAATACGGCAGACAATAACAGCAAGCTCAAGGAAGCGGCTGGCAAAGCTTTAAGGAAATTCGATAAAGGAAAAAACGGAATAAATTGCAAAAAAAAAAATTAAAAAAGATAATCGAAAAAATTCGTTAAAAAAACGAAAAAATCCTTTGAAAAAAATTGAAAAAAAGTTCAAAAAAATATCGAAAAAAACTTTAAAAAAGATTCAAAAAAGAATCAAAAAAAAAGTCGAACAAAAAATTCGCAAAAGGACTGGAAAATCTCAACGCTTTCAGCAAAGTAAGTGTAAAATGCCAGAAAATTGAAAAGGAAATGTGTAATCTCTTGACTGTGAGCAGTAAATGTTGGCCAAAAAAAGTATAGCCCTAAGCTTGTTTTTGTTGTAAAAAATCGATTTCAAGGCTTAAATGCATTCGTATGCCTGTACAGCTAGCAAGTATAATGGAACATGACCCTTTTTGACTCAATCACCTGTCAATATTGTTGCTTATCAACTTATCACTCACTCACTTCGTCAGCTTGAGAGCAAATGCAGCAGTAGAAGATGCCTTAAGCTGGTGTAAATGTCATTCGAAGACAGTGCAAATGAACGCACTTCCGTTTTGATTGCATTCGTGTATACTTGTACGATGGGATTCGTGTATAAAATATCTTCAAAATGGAGACAGAGAAAAAAAGATAAAGAGAAAGAAGGATAGAAAGAGAGATACAGCGTTGGTATATTTGAAGATACGCCTCACTCAACTGGCGATTTATATAAATAAAGGTTAGGTCATACATTTTTAATATTCTCCCAGAGAACTCTTTAATCTGCCGTAGTTAAGGGGTTATTTCCGCTATCCTGCGAATAAAGTCTCACAATAGAAACTCTAAAAACAACATTGAAGATCTCGTCAAGCATATTATTTTTAAAAACTTCTCCCGAATAAAACATTTATTTTTGTGGTTCTAATAAATATTAACGGTTCCAGAGATCTTAGACCAATAAAATCTTACAAAAAACTTCTAAAATTAACATGTGATTATGACGATTTCGCCAAGTATACAAATTTGAAAAACTTCTCTCGAATAAAATATTTATTTTTGGGGTCCTAATAAAGATTAACGGTTCTTTCCACAATCAAGAGAACTTAGACCAATAAAGTCTTACAAAAAAGTTCTAAAATCAACATTTGATTACGAAGACCTCGTCAAGCAGATTATTTTGAAAAACTTCTCTCAATTAAACCCTAAACTAACACTCTCTCAAGTCAATACTTTTCACTCTGAAGTTCACAAAAGATGATTTAAACTTCACTTCAGATTAAAGAGATTACAAACTCATTTGAAGAGTTTTCCTCTCAATCAAACAGAAATGCTCTCAGAGTTGTTGCAACAACAATATAGTATAGTTGTGAGAGTGAGAAAGAGAGAGAGAGGGATGAATAGATAGAACAACTCTTAGAAGCAGAAATATCATTTAGAGAGAGAAGGAGAGAGAGGGAGAGAGAAGAATAGATAACAATTTCTTGGGAGGAGAAACATCATATATAGAAAGAGAGAGGGAGAAACAGAGAGAGAGATAGAGTAATAAAGAGAACAACTTTTCGTGAGGAGAAATATCATATTCTTCTTTAACCGTCTATTTATGTAGAATTCAAGAGTGTGACTAATGACTAAAGACTGATTAAATGAAGTTATAGGTAGCGAAAAAAAATCGCCAAAAAGGTTTATCTAATATAAAACCCTTAATTATCGTTAACACTTACAAGGCAGGATCAGTAATGCAAGTCCCTAAATAATCAATAGCCACTGAGTTTTGAAATGCAAGATAAATCAAAGATCTTGGGTATATTGGAGCATATAATTAAAATACTAGCTTTAAATGATCTGAAGTGAGGATCTTATAATCCGGTTCGAACTAATCCAACTTTGCGGTCGAAAGGGCAAGTTCTTTGAAAAAAAAAAGCTATCACAGCGAAATATTTTTTTTAGCTCACAGGCTTACGACTGGACTTATGAAGACTTATGGGGCTCTATGTATACTAAAAGTTAAAATTAAGCATTTTACAGTACATACCACGGTAAAGGCCAGGTAAAGTGACAATCAAAAGCATTTGACAGGTCTTATAAGACTTTTCCTCGAGGGAGTTTACTAAAGTCGGAAAACTTTTTTATTTGTTAGATGAGTTCACAAATTTAGCTCAGATCATTACAGACAGCAATGATATAATCTCCGATCAAATTGTTCAGATCGGACCATTATACCATATAGCTCTCATACAAACTGATCGATTCAAAACAAGTTTTCGTATTCAAAAGGTTTTTGTTTACCAAGATATCTTCAGGAAATTTGGCTCAGATTACTCTCCAAGAAAATTCTATAACCTCTAAACATATTGTTCAAATCGGACTACTATAGCATATAGCTGCCATACAAACTGACCGTTCAAAACCAAGCCTTTGTATGGAAACACTGCTTAATTGTGAAGATAACTCCACAAAATTTCCATAAATTTTTAAAATGAAAACTTGCAGCCTAAATAAGCACCCTTTATATTTCCAAATTATACACTAATCACTATTTAATCATAATTCTCAAATTCCATTTAACATTTTGTGCGATCATTAGTTATGCCATTATTATTCCAACAAAATTATGTACGACATTTAAATTTCACATTAATACTTTAAGCAATTTACAACAAAATATGGAAATGCGATAGCAATACGACAATAAGCAAGTATATAACCGTTATTTGTACGCATGACCTGCAGTCATATGGAATATCAATAATATTTGGAAAATCATACATTTATGATGATTGCTGTTATTGCTTTTATTGTTATTGTTATGCGTGATGTTGTTGTTGTGGTAAATATTGCTTATGTGATTGTTGTTGCTTTTGTTATTGTTTTTGCTATTAGATTTCGACAGTAAGTTGCACAAGAAATCCATTTCCTGTTGCTTACTTAGCACTAAGGTATTGCCAATTTATGAAAATTTCTACGAACACACACACGAAAGCAACTGTATATGTGGGTGTGTATGAGTTGACCCTCGACTGATTGTGCGCTCGCCATTCGTCTGCTCATTACTTAGAGGCAATAAATTATAATTTCAATATTAATAACAATGAACATTTGCAATTGTGGAAATTAAACGAGGCGGGTGGCAGGTGGGTGGTGAGCTTTGGAGGGTTGTTGTTGGACTTTGCAGTAGTTTGAACATATTGAAGAGAATAAATACATATACACATATGTAAATACGAAACTGTAAACGCACAAAGTTAGAAGTGACTGCACAATGTTGTGTTATGATAGGCAGACTCGCAGGTGGGTAAGGAGGTGTGTGGTGGCTGTGAAGCGTTACGCAGTGGCAGGAATGAAAGAAGCGCACGTATATCACTCGTATTCCCGTAGGCTCAATAATGCAATTCAAATGCAATTGTTGTGCTCGAATTAAATAAATTATGCACTTAGTTGAAGTCAAAGCCGAACCAGGCATAGGCTGAAGTCCGAGCGGAATTGCGGCATTACGATTGAGGCAAATGAATAAAATTGCATGGCAATTTTGTGGATTATAATTTTGTAGAAAAAATTACGATATCAGATATATTCATTAATTAAATTCTATGCTTTTGTTTATTTAATATTTTATGCTGATAGTTTGGGAGCCATTGTGAGTAGAAGTACTATATTCTAAAGCTAATTGTTAAATAAGTAAAGCAAAAACGAATAACAAAAGCATATGGCAAATAAATTGATAACTAAAATGTTAGCGAAATTGATAATAAATGAAAAAGGTTGCCAGATAATTAAAAAGAAAAATATTTAAAATTGCTAAAAATAAAAAATCGAGCATGATAAATATATTATTTAATAAAATATTGTTGAAAACTGAAAAAAAGGTAAAAGGGTTGCCATATGGTTTAAAAAATTAAATTAAAACGGTTTTGAATTTAAATAAGTTCTTTTATAAATTGTTGAAAACAAAAAAAAAATTAGTAGGGTTGCCATTCGGTTGAAAAATTTTATTCAAGAATTTTTTTAAAATTTTTAAAATTATTAATTAAAAAAAATATAATTTATAAAAATAAACTAAAAACACTAATAATGCAAAACATTTAAAAATTTTCATCTATAACACAGTTGCCACTTATTGTGAAAATAATGTATATAAAGCAAAAAATCTCATTAAATAAGTAAAATAAAAACAAATATCCAACGCAAATGGCAAACAAATTTTGAATATAACAATATGGGAAAAGGTTGCCACATCGTTCAAAAAAAGTGAAATTGATGAAAAAAAATGCAGGTTATTCAAGGCGCATTATTTATTATTTCTGATACATAACTATTTAATAAAATTTTTTGAAAGAAAAAAATATTTAATAGTGTTGCCATACGGTTTAAAAAAATACATTAAACAATTTTTTTATTTATAAAAATAAGCAAAAAATAATAAAGCAAAGTATTATAAAAAAGGATTAGTTTTTAACAGTGTTGCCACTTTATTATTACAATAATGTTATTTAAACAAAATTACTCACTAAATAAGTAAACCGAAGTTAAACATTATTAATAAAATGTTATTGGAATCGATAGTATATAAAAGGGTTGCCACTTAATTAGAAATAAGTTAAATTAAATTTAAATTGCTAAGGAAAGTTTATTAAGTATTCAATATTTCAGTTAGTAGAATGTTATTAAAAAAGCAAGATTGAAGAGGGTTGCCATTTGGTTGAAAAAATAAAAGTGATGAAATTTTATATTGTTAATTTAATTATTCATAATAAATTAATTATATATTTCTTCCTAATACTCCTGCAACAAATTTAAAAAAACACATTTCAACTTGGCCAGCGTTGCCACATTTTTAATTGTAAGTACAGCAAAAACCCACCTACCCTAATAGTAAAGCAAAAACAATAATCAAGACGAAAAATATGTATATTAAGTAATAAAATGTCATTGAAGTAAATAAAATGAAAAAGTGTTGCCACATAGTGTAAAAGGCAAACAGTGATAACAAAATAAAAAAAAAAACGAATTAAAGAACTATTGTATGCCAATGGAAAACGATTTATTATTGAATAATATGCTATTGGGAAAAATAATATGGAAAAAGGTTGCCACATAGTTAAAAAATAAAAACATAATAATAAAAAAAAATAAAGCTGCTAAAGAATGCTAAATCTTCTGAAAAGCACATATTTGCTATATTATTAAAATATAAGGTCTGCATTTGTATAGGGTTACCACCACATATTGACTTCCACCAGAATCAACTAAAGAATTGCAAAGCTGTTAAGCTTATCAGCAAGAATAAGTTGACGTATTATATAGGTATGTATAATTAGTGATAATAGAAATTTCGAATTGATATACAGGGTTGCCAACTAATTTAAATTTTTTTGTGCATATACATATTTTTTTATAATATAATCAGTTTTCAGTTTCTGTGCACTTTTGAAAAACAATTATTGATAGTTTACAGAAATTCCAAATTTCGGTACAGGGTTGCCAACCAATTAATTTTTTTATATATTTTCTTTTCACAAAATAATCAGCTTACAGTTTCTGTGCACTTTTTAAGGAACAAGAAATTAAATATATGTAGATATTAGAAATTCCAAATTTCGGTACATGGTTGCCAACCAAGTTAAATTTTTCAAATATTTCATTTTCATAAAATAATCAGCTTTTAGTTTCTTTACACTTATTAACAAAAAAAATTATATATACATATATTATAAAAATTCCAAATTGCGGTACAGGGTTGCCAAACCAACTAAATTTTTTTTATATAATTTCTTTCCATACAGCAATCAGTTTTCCGTTTCTATGCACTTTTTAAGAAACAAAAAAATATTTTTCTTGGAACAACGTTTGATACCTCCAATACAGGATTGCCAACTTGATATAATTAATTTTTTCCTTATAAATGTGGATGAAAGGATTAGTTTTCCTTTAAAAAACTTTTTTTTACTGCGCTATTGAGTAGGATTACTGCACATATTCAATTATTAAAACTTTTTTTTCAACAGAGTTACCAACATGTATTTTTTTATTTGTAATAATTAAATAGATATTTTTTGTAATACATATAATATAAATTTTGTAAGCTACTATAATTAAAAACAAGTAAAATTCTCCCCTAAAATTATTCAATTCGAAGCCCTGAGCCACCAACAGCTGGTCTAACATTTGCACGAATAAAGTGCCTGAATTTTCATTATCGCTTGCAACGCCACACAAATGAAAGCAAACACAATCATAAAACGTATTTGTATGCATGGAAAAATATATTTCAAACAAACATAAATAGAAATCAAATCGTTGATAATTAAGTTGAACGCCATTGGCCTCGAACAGCACCAACAAACAACAGCAACAACATAACGAAGGTCATTATGGCAATGGTTGTAGTCATCAGCAAAACATGGCTGCATTTATGTTGCACTGGCAACGCTGCGCTCGTGCTTGTTTTCTATATTACCGGTACTGTTGTTGTTGTTGTTGCTGGCGATTTGGTTGCTGCAACGCAAATTTATGACACCAGATGGCATAATTTCTCTTTGTGCCAGCGGAAGGGTTGCCAATGCAAGCATGCTCTATGCTAAATAAATACACTAAAGCATGCAAATATATACAAACATATACGCATACACATACAGAAATGTGTATGCACATGTGTAATCAAACAGCAGTGGCAGCAACAACAATTTTATTACAAATACATTATGCAAAATGCAGCAATTACTGGGGAAGCGCTGAGCCAGAAGTCGTCGAGAGGAAGGAAATGGAAGCCTGCTTGGCTGGCTGTGTAGGCAAGCGTCAAGGGAAAATGCTTGTGTACATTTTTCAGATGATTGTTATTGCTGTTGTTGTTGGAAAATATTTGAATTCAATTTCAATTGGAATTGAAAATTTGAAATTTTGGCCAAATTGCAAATTGAAATATGAAACATTACACCGAATGAGCAAACACTAACAAATCAATATGCACATATTTAGCTGCCAGCATGCGGGCGTATGTGTGTGCGCACATTTACATGCAGTCAATAAGCTGCCAAAGTTTGTGTGTGCCACAATGTGAAACCTCAAAAATCGAACTGTGAACTCTGAACTGCAAATGCTGCATGAAAACAGGCAGCGAGCGCGTTGAAGGGCAGCTACACATACACTTGTACATGCATACTAAGGCAATAACAGTAAAATGTACTTTTTTTCTGGTTTTTTGTAAGCCCATTCATCACACTGTTTGCTGAGTTAGGCGCATTTGCGTTGCAATATAATCAACCAATGCACAGTTATGCAGCTGCTGCGCGCGTTGCCATATCGTTGTTAAAATGCCAATGTAATATTATTTGAAAATTATTATATAAAAGTAACTAGCGATTAGAGGCGAGGCGATTGAATTCAATCAATTTGCATTTGCATACGGAAAGTTCGGTATTAGCTTAGTTAGCTGGCCGATAGGTTTACCATCAGTTACTCGGCTAAAGGACTATGTGTGGAGTTGCGTGTGTGGGTTGAAAGTTTATGCGGGCAACACAAGCTCACTTATATGCAAATATAGTGCAATAGAATTCACAAAAATGTTTGAGAAATATTAATTGCTCGAGTAGGCTATTTTGGAGAGCCAAGCTAGAGTAAGAAGAAGACAAACTAAGTTTGGATTGACCACGCCCATTTTTCCGACATTTCAGTCTATGTGCTGCCATTAGTTCTTCTTTCCCCTGGTTACACAAAGAAACGAACGAAGCAAACGGTTCTGGTAGTCTGGCAGCACAAAATATCACCAGTTATCAACAAAATAGTCAGCTTCGAAATCCAAAGCAAAACAACTCTTGCCAACAGGTGCTACTTCGTACTGAATAAGCAATTGAGAAGTAGAGTCCTCTCTTGACGAACAAAAAACCAAACTCTAGAAGTCACATAATATTCCCGTTCTGCTATATGGTGCAGAGGCATGCACGATGTCAACATCTGATGAGTCGGCATTACGAGTTTTCGAAAGAAAGGCTCTGCAGAAAATTTATGTTCCTTTAAACATTGGCAACGGCGTCTACCGCAATCGATGGAACGTTGAGCTGTACGAGATATACGACTACATAGTCCAGCAAATCAAGAGACAGTGGCTACGCTGGCTAGGTTATGATGTCCGCATGGAAGCGAGCAGAAAGCTTTGAAGGCTTTCGATTCAGTACCCACCAGTGGAAGCATAGTAAGAGGAAGACCTCCACTCCTTTGGAAAGACTAGGTGGCGAAGGCTACCTTGGAATCTCCAATTGACGCCAAGCAGCGAAAAGGAAGAATGACTGGCGCACTGTTGTAAACTCGGCTATAACTGCGCAAGCGGTGTCTACGCCAATAAAAAAAGAAGTAAGAAATTGTAGTGTCAGAGCGACTGGCATATTGAAATACTCGAATCGAAACATCAACTCTGAATTTGAAGCTTGAAATCCATACTTATATGTATATATACTACTTGTATATACTGAGATATAGTATCGATAATTGTCATTTCGAGCTATTGAGCCCAGTTTCATTTTTTCTCTGCAAGAATTAGAAACAACAAACAAAAGGAGAAATTGTCGGCAACGTCCAGTAATTCTTAAGGGGGTATTCTAGTCTAAAAATTAAAAAAAAGGATTTTTTTATATTTTCAAAGTTTAACTATTCAAGAATATGTGTTCAAGAGGATTTTTCAAAATTCAAATTAGTTTCGGAAATATAGGCATTTTTCCGACCCGGCATCTAAACTCTTTTTCCCACTTTTCCGTAGTTCCGGCCATTGCGACATCATTCTAGATTAATATTTTTTTTTTCTCTTTGGTTTCAGATAACTAGGACGGTTGAAATCATGGGTATGGTCAAGTGGAAATTTTTAGAGACCTCCCACTTCGTCAGCTCATAATTTTTTTTACTTTACTTTTTTTTATTTTTTTAATTTTTTTCTCTACTCTTCTAAAATTAACAAATAACTAATAAAAAATGGATAGTAAAAATATTTATTGCCTTTTTTTTTACGACACTTTAAAAATTACCTGAAATTCATTCTTCTAGACTAGAATACCCCCTTAACAGATTTATGAAAAAAAGTAATAATTTTTTGCAAACGCCTAAGTTGATGATTGGAAGGGAAGTGGTAGTCTTCGCGTCGTTTGAAGCAGTTCAGCCATAAAAAATGATGGCGAACGCACTCACATAATTACTCTCAAAAAAAGTGAATCATGTCAAGAGAAATGGATTTAGCAACCACTCCTATGTCAAGACTTATTTGAGAGACTACTGTTGGTCAGTTAATCACCTGCCGAAAACGTGCGTATAGCTAATCTATAGATAAAAGCGACCTTTCAATGACAAGTGGTCAACGGAAACGAAAGTATACTTTTGAAGATGAAAAATTTGAAAACTATTGAAGTAGTTTTTAATAAGCAGACCACTAAATCTACGAAAAAACTTTCAAAGAAACAAAAAATTCTATTTCATGGGTTCAATATGGTCACCAACCCAGCTGCTGTATTGATTTGTTAAGGCGAGATTTGAAATCAGTGAACTACAGTTTGTGCTCGGGGTTACAACGCATGTCCAGGTATCATCAGGCGACAACATGATCGTCGTAAGGCCTAGCGTCACATATGGGGCGGTTGCTGAACCCTTCTTCCAAAAGTCTTTGCCATAAGTCAGTGTGTAGAAATTAATCTCCAACACAATTATCGCTACCAGCGAATCGATATATTCAACAATTATCAAGCGGCACTAAAAGCGATCTAAGCTTATAAAGTCAAATTGCTACTAATGGAGGAGTGCATAGGACGGCTGAACCCCCTGTCAGTTTGTAACCGGGTTCACCTGATCTGGGTGAAGGAGCATAAAGGCATAGCCGCCCATGCGCTGGACGACGAACTAGCCAGCTATGCGACGGGTTCCAGCATGATAAGGACAGAACGATGCATTGCGTTGAGACCCCACACCATAAAGAAGTGGCTCCGCACGGAGTAGAGAGTGGAGAGAGAACAGCAATGACAGCAGACAACGCCAAGCAGCTATTGGGGGGTTACAACCAAGAATAGTTTAGAGGTATGACCAATCTCCACTGGGACATATTCCATCACCTGATCGCACTCTATTATGGGCACTGCAGTCTCAAGAAACACTGGTCCAATATATTAGTCTCTTGTGCAAACTGCCGATTTTGCGACATGGAACCGGAAACTCCAGAGTACCTGATTCTCGATTGGAAATTTGTAAAAGCTTTTGGATTCATCTATGTAGACTGGAATCAGATTATCTATATCGTGCCCAGCCAGCTTCTGGAATGGTTCGGTGTGCTAGATTTCTAATAGATTTTATATTTGGACTGAAGGGTGACAGAGTATTTCCTGTGCCGCTATGTTTAATCCAGTTAAAGGATATTAAATATCTGGAAAAGCATAAATGAAGTAAAACATAATTAGAATTCAAACAAAGATCTAGTCTTCAGTTACTTGAATCGGTGAGTTTAAAGCTCGAATAAGAGATACCAGTTGTAGTGTTCAAAGCAGATTCCCAGTAAATAAGAGACAGTTCAAACACTTTGAAAGAAAGAAAGATGTGGAAGCCGAGCAAAAGAGAAACGGAGAGGGAAAGAGATTAAGTGAGAAAGAAAAAGCAAGTACGATTGAGACTGTGAGTGAGACGCAAAGAGGTAGAAAAAAGGGGGGAGACAGTGAAAAAAGAACTAACAGAGAGTTAAAGAAAATTTGCGGATTCTTAGGTATCCAGCAGTTGCAAAAGAATGCATGAGAGGTCGTCTAGAAATAAATGGATCTTCGATGTTCGTGTCTAATATAACTAATCGCCAGTTTTCATAAGACTATTACAAATGGTGTATATCAAAAAACTAATAGCGTTACCACTATTTAAATTCATATAAACCAACATCCTCTGTGCGCCGAACCAAGGTTACGGGTGCGCACTAATGTGTGCAACCGAGCTAACCCGAGAAGTTTGTACAGCCATTGTAATGCATAAATGGTTTAGAATAAATGAAGTTCAACAAAGCACAAAGTCGCAGACTTTCACACAGCGGCCGACTATATTACGTTGTTGTACAGTGCGTATGAGTGATTGGACGGTGGTGAGAAATGGAGCCAACATTGGTTGGCGACCGACAGTTTGGATGGCCTGCGGCGATAAAAGTACTAGACTAGCAAGAGCGTTACAGCCAACACCAACAGCAGGCACAAGCGAACTGTTATATTGCACCGCGTGTCGCGCATCGCGCAACACCTTACCACAGCGTCACTGCGTTACTGCGTTACTGCGTCAAGTAGCCGGCTAGCGCAGAATAGCGCAGGCAGCTCAAACCAGCCTTGGCAGTCTAGGCAGCCCAGTCAACTCAGTCCGCCTGGCAGCCAACCAACTAGTGTACACTTAATTAACATAAATTGTAAATGAATGCAGCGGCGCAACGAACGCAACCGAGAGAGACCCCAGCCAGCGAGCAAAGTAAGCAAAAGCAAGCAAGCTAGCAACCAGGCCAAGCAACCAACCAGCCAGTCAGTCAACCAACAAACCAATCTGCCAACTCAGAGTTCAGCCAACTCTGGCTATTTATATTTTGTGTGTATATGTGTGTGTGTGTGTTGGTGTGTGCGTTGCGCAAAGTGTTTGCTTGCCCTAGCCAATACACTAGGTTCGTTGGTTGGTCCACTGTTTGGCTGATGGCGGTGGCAACGGCGGCGGCGGCGGCTGGGTTAAACATAGCGGTACCGCTGCAGGCAAATCTTTAATGACTATTAGCTGAAAATCCATTTATCGAAAAAATGCTACATAAATATGCTGGCGTCCATACAATGTATACAAGTACACATATATCTATGTATTCCAACAGCATACAGTTACAGGGGCGTGCAATGACTGGGATGGATTCATTACATAACAGAATGTTCAATTTCCCAGTTAACAAGCGAATTGCGTCTTTACAACAACAGCAACAACAACAAAAGAAATTGCAATAACAACAACAAACAAAATAAAAACAACAACAACAAAACAAACAACAACAAAAACCAAAGAAAATACAACAAAATAAATTAACAACGAAAACAAAAACAACAATAACAAAATTACAACAACAACAACAGATAACGTAATTATAACAACAACAATTGTCACAACAGCAACCTTACTGCTCACACCAACAACAAAAATATTATTTATAGCAACAACAACAACAATATCAGCTAGCGCACCATCACTACAGTTACTGCTTAGCAAGTGAACTGCGAGCATATGCCAATCATGTTGGCGCATCAGCGTTCTCGATTGCAGTTTAGCTTACCTGTAATGAGCGCGTGCGAGGCGAGCGAACGGTGGGGGTTGGTAAAAAGATTTAATTAGTATTGTTGATTGCAATTGGCGAGCGCAGGACATTAGAGAATTAGCAATTAAATGTAAAATAGGGTGCAAGCACCGGAGATACGGATAATATTGCAGATACGTGCTGCTGCTCGCTTTTTTTGTGCAATTACAGACAATCTACTTAACATTTGTTGACGAGGGAAGTTCAGGAGTTTAAAACAAAATGATGCGTTTGCTTAAGTGAAGAGTCAGGTTGGATAGAAAAATATTTTTTTGCTAGCAAAAAGCTTTTGTAATTTTTTCTTTATGAAAAAGAGCTTTACAGCGTCGAAGAAATCTTCAGACCTTATATACAGGGCATACGATACCCCTTACATGTTTTAGAGTCAAAACAAATACTTATAAATCGAAGTAAAACATCCAGTAAAGGCTTAATTCCGACAAATAGTTTGAGTTTTATTTTTAACAGATTTTTTTTTTCTTTTTTTTTGAAACCTGAAATATTGAAACCTATCATTTGTGTTTGTATCTTAAAGCTATTGGTTTCAAATAGTAGAAACTCCTCAGATTTTTAGTATTCAGAGTACTTAAATCTCATCGAAAAGATTTAATAATCTGATTAGGCTTTAAGTCGTAAAAAAGATCTGGTCTTTTCGAAGGGCCGGGAAGAGGTGGCTGCGCAAAGTGAAAAGGATGCTCATTGTCTTTTTTGACATCAAAGGCATCGTCCACCATGAATTTATTCCTACTTTACAAACCGTCAACGCCAAGTTTTACATGGAAGACTTAAACGAAGGTTCAATCGGGTCCGACAAGACATCGCAGCCGATTGGAAGTTGCACCACGACAACGCCCCGGCTGAGACCGCCTTTCTTGTGAAGAGCGACCTAATCAAGGTCAGCATCTCAATGCTTCCGCAGCCGCCCCACAGCCCAGATGTGGTCCCTCGGACTTCTTTTTGTTTCATTTCGTGTAATACTGTCCCATAATACTGTCACAGCCAATGGCGAACAATTTTGGTTTCGTTAATTCTATTTCGACAATTTTGATGTCAAAGATGCACCACGCGCTGAAAAGCCAACTCGAAATATCGATGAAATGAAAATGAAAATTGTCGAATCCGACCATCATTTAAGCGATGTTTCGTTTGCACAGGAGCTAAAGAAAACACAAAAACCCGTTTAATATTAGTGCAACAAGTTTTAGACACAAAAAAAGATCGATGCGTGAGTGCCACATAAGTTAGCATCCTCATAGACCGAATTTCCATCTGTGAATCGCTGCTGTATCGCAACAAAATGGATGCATTTGAGAAGCGATCTTTCATGGCGATGTAAAGTGGGTCCCTTATCACAATGTCAATCAAAACCCTTGTTGGTCGCATCGCGTTGAACTGACACAATCAGCAACCAATTGAGGATTGACGATCAGAAATTTTCCTATTTATTTATTAGGATTGGCAGGGAATTATCTACACTAAGCTGCTCCCCGACGGCCAAACTCTGAAGGAAGCAATCCGAAAATAGTGGCCAGCTTTGACCAATAGGAAATGAATTTTGTGCCATTGGTACAACGCCTGTCCATACACTTCGCTCGCCACTCGTCAGAAGCTCCAAAAGCTACATATAGAAGATTTTTGTGTATTCATCTTGCAGACCAGACCTTGATTCAGGTGTTTGTTCTTGTTGTCGTAGCGGCAGAGCTCTGCCGAGTTGACAGTACTTGACCAGATAAAAATCCGGGTTCGTTTCGGTTACGTAGACTCGACTGTCGTGGGAACGGGATTTGAGGTGATTACTATCCATTTTTGTCTATTTCGAAAGCTGACTTTTCTGATGAAAACTTCGTCACTTGAGAGGTTTGTGAAAATCGACTGTCCCAGATTTTTTTTTAAATTGGGGCAAGGGCTTCTTTGAGAGTTGCATTATGATATCACCC
>CM050326.1:45014931-45081944 GCA_027475135.1 Bactrocera correcta
GAAATCAAATAAAAAACAAACGAATTTGGTAAGTGCAAAAATGTGCTAATTAACTCAATTAGTGTAAACAATTAATTAATTGACTCAATTAACGTGTCATTTAAAGTATAAAATTTTATGATTAACTAAACAAAATAAAAAAAATTCTACAATTGTGCTTTTATTTTTGTATGTGTCTAAATAATTACTTAATTGACTAAATTAAGTTACTATCTGTAAACTAAATGCCTACAGTAAAACGGACGCCAAGTATTTCCTACCATCGAAAATCTACAACTTAAAAAAGAGCCAATTCACACCCTGTATTCAAACGAATAACTGTGATGCTTGCAGCAGATTTCGCTAGTCAACTAATCAATATTAATTACGTTTATATTTTTGCTCTTTTTATGTTCTTTTTCCACTAGACATTTTAGATGCTGTCAATTAGAATGTACAAGCGGTAAAAAAATTAAAAGTTTATTTGCATAGTCCTATTTAAATACGAGTAACGTGCATACTAAAGTGAATGACAGGTCAGCGCAATGAAGTGAAATTTGCACAAGGCAAAACAAAAATGAAATAAAATCGGGGCAAAAACGCCAAATCGACCAAACGTCGTGCATAACAACAATACAAAATTTATATAAATAGAAGCAATGCGCTTAATAATAACAACAGCGCCATGGCATGCCAACAGCATAACATAGCAGAGCATGGCATGGCATTGTTAAGCTAAATTGAAACACAAATTCATGCCTCAACTGAGCTGTCGAACGAATTTTATCTGCATTTGATGACTGGAAATATTTCAATTTATACACTTTCACCGCTTATTGCCAGCGCTGCGCGACAGCACCGGCTATGCGATCTATTATTTACAACGATTATTTTGTACGACAGCAATGTTGGTTGTCACAAATGCGCAATATAAACTGCTATTGATTTGCACAGGCGGACGCATAAAAGCGCTATACATACACTGATACCTAGAAAGGACTTTAGCGATAATAGATGAAAGCGCGCGCGTATATTTGTGTGAACGCGCATGATTTGCTTAGAGCGCGTGTGTGTTTGAGGGGAAAGCGCGTGCAGGAATTAAAGCGCGCGTGGGTTAGTGTGAGAGCGCGCCATGTTAGCGGCATATATGTACAAAATGTAGTGAGCGCACAGTTCGATAAGCCAGCGCACATATTAAAAACGTATAAATCAAATAAGTGAAGTTGTGGCGTTGGCGGACACGAGCGGTAGTGGTAGCGCACACAGTCAACGCGCATGTGCCCGCCGCTTCAACATTGTGAATGTCACATTTTGCCGGTTGCTAATTTTTTGAGTTATTTTTTTCTTGCATTCTGCGTCACTACGTGGACGGACACGTGTGACGCGTACACAGAAATGAGGCGCCACCGCAGTGAGTTAAAAAATATCAAATAAGAAGACTCATATGAGGGGCCACCGCAGACTGTTGTAAAAAAATCCAATAAGAATAAAACTGATTGACTTAAAGGCGCTAACGTACATACAACACATTATTTTTGACGAGCGCAGCGTCAAGCAATGGCAGTGAATTGGAAAAAATAGTGAGACGTATTGATTATGTCGTAGACGCACACACACGCAAATGCGTGTGCGCAATCAACGCACTGTTTGTTTGTGGCAATCACGGTGCAGCCACAAAAGTAAACAACAGCGCGACAGCAAATAAGCAAAGGATAACAAAATAGACACACTTCCAAGCAAACATATAAGCGGCTGTCTGTCTACATTAAAGAAGAAATCTCTATAACCAAAGCGCTTACCAACCGCGCTTCATATCTGGCGTAGCGAAAATAAAAGTGTTAAGCGCCCGCCACACAAAAGACAAACCAAACGCAGGCGACACATCATTTGCAGGAGCAACGTTCCATCTTGTGCAAGTTATCGGCGCGTATTTATCACTGTCAGTACGTGGCAGACGCCAAGCAATGTCATCAAGCCGCGCACATAGCACACGCAATGCCGCAGCGCCCACGGCGCGGTTCTTGGCGCAACGCAACCAAGTCGTTGCATGTGCGAAAGTCAAGTGAGAAGAAGGCGCGCAAAAGAAGGCTGTTGAAAGGCGTTACGCGCTTTACACCACATTCTAAGCCGTTAAGTCAGGCCAACTGGGAAGGTGAGTAAGGTAGCGCCAAGCGCCACAAACACCAGAGTGCGGCCGTAAGACCAGATTGTCTTTGATGGATTGAAGAAAATGAATGGCACAAATGTCACAAAATCGACGCGTCTCTCATACGGCGGCAGCAACAAGCACAAGCACATTAGAGCAGCAACAATTGCCCGGCTGTCGGCAAGTACACTGATTGACTTTTGTAAAAATATACTTTGAAGGCTTAAAGGAAACCAAAGTTAACGACTAAAAATCAATGCGGACGTGTTGAAGTTGTTTGAAGAGTGGTAGGAAAGAGAATGGTTTAAAAAGTGCTTGGCATAAGTCACAATTACTTGGTAGTGCTATGTGCGGACACGTATGTACTTATTTGGTCAGTGGGATTGAGATTGCAAAGTTGGTTATTTAAGTAAAAAAAATTGTTAGAAAGTTTAAGTTAAGATAAGATAGATAGACGAGGATTGCACCGAGGCCTTAGGTCTCTTGTGCCCTTTCCTAAATTACAAAGACTCACCTAGCCCCATCATATTGATAAAGTCGAGTAAAGCTGCTAGTAAGACGATGTGATACCTATTTGGAAATATGGATCCTAGGATCTTTATCCTAGGTTTGCAGACTGCTATGCAGTCAATTAGCAGGTGTTCTGAAATTTCAAGCTCCCTATCCAGGCCAATGTAGAATGTCACAAGTTCCCTGAATTTGTGCATAAGAAGGTGTATTACATATTTAAACTTTCTGAGGTTATAACTTCTCATTAATAACTTGTCATGGCTCTTGTCTTGGAGTTGTTACCAATACCTTTCTCTGCCCACTCCTTCTTCCTTGCGAGGCAGCTCTTTTATGATATGAGGACTCACCGCTATAAACGGTTTCATACATGGTCTTATCATGTTAGTGAATGCTGTGGAGCGGGCGAGCTCACCAGCCAGTTCTATACCGGCTGTACCTTCGCGAACGGGCAGCCAGATGAGGTTCACTTAACTATGTTCCGCTGGGCTATTTAGTCGTTTTTTACGCTTCCGCAGCATTAGCGATTTAATCCCATAAGAAGAGACTTCTTTAAGGGCCGCTTGACTATCGCTAAGTTATACGTTATATGTTCGTTGCAATAGTTGCGTTAGCGGTTTCCCTCTCTGCATCAACTTATGGCAAGGACTTTTGCCCGAAAAATACTCCGAAACTTCCCATACTAATGGAGAGTTTGGTACGTGGTCCTGTGACTCCTGCACCACTGCTGTATAACTTGATTGTACTGTCTATGTACAAACAGTAGCTCCAGAATGGAATTATTCCATTCAGCTTTGCTGCCAAGGTTAACCTTGAACTTCTTGATGAAATTCACTCTTTTTGTAATGCCCTCTAGGAGAAGAGTCAATGGTATTACACCACTTAATTCTTACATCCGATGGGATGAGATTACCTTACCTCTGTCAAACCCTTCCGCTGTCGTTTAAAGCAGTGTGTGTTTGGCTACCTGACCGATTACTAGGTGAAGTGGTATGAGCTCAAGCAAGATTTCAAGTGCTGCTGAAAACTTTTTCGTTTACTAAAAGACTAACAACCTGGGAGCCTTTGAATAAAAATTCTTTGGAGATACAGTTAAGCAATATCCAAGTTTATAGAGATTGATATCGGATTATTTGATTTCAATATTTTAACTTACAAAAAGGTCTTTCAAAATAGTTCTCGCGATCCCTCCGGATCTTACAAAGGTGGAAGAAAGAGCTCGAAATTCCAATAACCATGGATCTACGAGACTAAATATGATACTGTAGAAACATAAAAAACAAAGTTCTTTGGAGCTACTTCAATACATTATCTAACCTTGAAGAAATTGTCATAAAGCTATAGTTCGATAACTATGTTAAGGGAAATGACAAAGCAAAAAAAAAACATTTTTACAGAGGTCATAAAGAATAATGTCCTAGCTGAAATGCGCGAAGTCCAAAGAAATACGAGTAACCCAAGGTAACTACCAGACTATCTAGGACAACCAGTGAACACTTTAAAGAAAAATTCTTTGGATCTTCTTCGAGGCATTACCCAAGTTTACAGAGTCCGAAATGCGACAGAGTAGGTAACTACCAGTTTAGGTAAAACTCCCATATAAATCAGGAAGGCTTTAAAGAAATTGTTTTAAAACTACTTCGATGCATTATCTGCGCTTGTAGACGTTGATCTAGTTGCTCCCCGGTAAAGATGAGGGGAACTTTCAAAGCCAAAAATATTTTTACAGAGGTCATAAGGGATCATGGCCTAGTAGTAGCGCTCGAAATACGATGTAGAACTTGGAAGAAAAACAAATAACCATAGTAAACAACTACATGATGATGTGCCAGCTTTATAGACCCGAGGAAATTTTTGTTTTGGAACCAGTGAACGAGACGCCAAAAATATTTTTACAGTCACAAAAAAATGCCACGTTCCAGTAGGTTCGCTAGAAAAATTTTTAAGAAAGCTAATACAATAATGTATACTAGCATAGTAGTCTTCCGGATAGCTGAGCAAATATCAGGTGATTTATGGAGGCATCATAAATCTACCAATTACTTTCTACTGAAATGATAGCAGACGATACTTTTTATATAATTTTATTGCGCAAATCATTTTACCGTTACTTTTTTCGGTGAAAACTAGGCAGCCTTGATGGTTTTATTCGATTTATTCAAAAATATACCGAGTGAGCAGAAATTCCAGAACCATTAGTTTTCAGAGACATTATTGCTCGAACTTTTTTTATTTGTATAATTCTGGGTTCCAACAACTGTATAGAAAAGTTTAACTAGTTGTCCAAGATGGATTTTGGTTGGAATGGTTGAGAGAGAAAGAAAGAGAATGTGAGTAAAGAGAGAAATGAAAGAGAAATAAGAAGGAGAGAAAGAGAGAGAGAGGAAAGAGAGATAGGAAGGAGAGAGAGAGAGAGAGGAAAGACCGAAAGAAAGGAGGGAGAGAGAAAGATAGGAGAGAGAAAGAAAGGAGATGGGCAGTGGCAGAACGACTGACAAAAAATAGGAAAGAAAGAGAAAGGGAACTATATACTTAAACGAACACCGGTAAAAGGGAATCGCAGAAGAAAACAAGCTTTACAAATTGACCAAAATGGACTATGGATTGAATCAGAGAGAGAAAGAGAATGAAGATAAAGAGAGAGAGAAAGGGGACAAAGAGAGAGAGAGAGAAAGAATATAAAGAAAGAGGTTATATAACACAGTACAACAGCTAATCAGGGGGGTGAGAAATTCCAAGTCAGGGTGATGGTACCAGGTGCTTTAAAAAATTTAAAAAGTCATAAAAAAAAAACTGACACATACGAACGCCAAACCCTTTGAGGGTTTTACTATACTGACCTAGTACCATCATCCTGACTTGGAATTTCTCACCCCCCAGACAATAATCCCAAAAATGTGCCACAGTTTAATGAAAGAGAGAGACAGAGAAGGAAGAGCGGGAGAGGCAGAAATCTTGGAAAAAAATAAGAAAGGAAGAAAAGAATAAAATAGGGGAAGAGAGTAAAATAGAGATAATGATCACGTATGGTGAGAAAACTAATATCAAGTTTTACTCATTCACTGATTTTATACAGAATAAAATTATTCCAATCTAAAGCGGACAGCACAAAAACTTTGATAAATTTCTTGATACTTGCAACATTTTTAAGCATTAAATTCCAATACTCCTCTTTAATAGCAGTCATTTACAAATTAATATCAGCTTACATTTACTACTAAATGCCACAAGGACAAACATTTTTCGAATTTCCTTTACCACAATTCACCATTGCCAGACAATGTGTTGGCTTACAACTGCCACTTGCCACATATCTTGTCTACAAAAGAGAAATTTTAATTTGCTGCAAACTAAATTGCAAAAATATATAGAAATAAAACAACTATAATAACAACAATGACAACATTACAACTCCACCGTTAAGCTGGCAATAAGAATTTCGCCTGACAGGCGCATTCACTTGCTCACGTCGTTTCAATTACGAATGGCCGGTCAGCAGAATGCGCCCAAGAACAACACAAACCGGAAGCACAAGGACTCGAGCATAAAGCAAGTGAACATTAGATAGCTATTTGTCGCACGAGAAGACTGCTTGCTTGTTAACTAACGGATTGAGAGTGGTGCGCTTCCACATATGGAGTGTACATTGGTGTCACATGCTCACATATTGTGGCGCACACACACAGATCGCACTCGTGCCATGCTAGTTGGGAGACATGCAGTCCTTGCCGGCAATCATGCTGAGAATCAACGCTGACCGAAGTCACTAATACAGGCAACGCTGTCAAGCAACGCCTTGCATTACTAATTTCCCTGGTGGCGCTCACACTGGCAGCGCTGGCGCCCGGCGGCAGACAGCAACAGCGGAGAGCAGACAAGAAATGTAGCAGCAGGCGCGCGGTCAATAGAGAGCAGAGCAGCTTCGTTGATGATGATGGTCATTAGCGCCTAAGTCAGCAGTAAAAAAATAAAAAAAACAAATAAGAAATGAAGAAGCAACAGCACATGCGGCGCGTAAAAGAAGAAGTTGACTGCAAAAAAACCATGAAGCCAAAATTATAGTGTACCAGCCGCGCTCATTAACAGCAATTGGTAGCGCACTGCAAGACAGAAGCGTGCGCGCGCATAATGCAGCAGACCAATTAGAAGGCGCTGCTGTATGACTGCAGCAACTTTTTGATTAAAATCATTACGCGCTATTGTTTCCGCACTGCGCGCACAGTTATGAATAAGCGTATAGCAGCGCGTCATATTTGTTGCTGCATGAACTTAGTTTTTGCAACGAATACAACATACAGGCCAAGTGTGCCGCACTTAAGGATGTTCAATTGTAGCCGCGCGCATAACTTATGAAAATAAATGCGCGCGCGCGCCCATTGCGCTGTAACGCGGCAGGTGTTATACCAGCTAGACAGGTATGCGCCGCCGGTTGTAAAACTTTTCGAGTGTAAAACACTCAATTTCCGCAATAAATTCTCAATTTACGCCCACATGCTGTCCAGCGCTGATTGCCATTGGCGGCACACAGCAACGCATGCAAGCGCGCGCACAAGCGCGTTTTACATATCCCGATTGCTGGTAATCAATAATTTGTTTTTTATTACATATAAGTGTAGTGCGCGTACGTATTTGCAAAAGCAGGAAGGAAGCGCTGCCGCGTTACAGGAAATGTGGAAATTGTAGCATTAAAAAGCTATGCATTGCAGTGCAGTGCAGCGCTGGCAACGCGCTGTGTAGTTTTACGCACACATTTCGAAAGTTGTTGGCATCGCGTCGCGGCTCATTCGAAAGTTGAAGTTGACATTCATGATGACGCCAGCGACAATGGCTGTCCAGCCTGCGCATTTGCAGGCGCTCTAATGATGCTACGCGTTTAAGTTATATGTGTGTCTCCCTGTGTTACTTTGGCGGCTGCCACATATGTCAAGTGACAAATGAGCCTGACGCGTGCATTCACACACACACATACAATTTGAGCGCACAAACACACATGAGTACTGTCATTTGTTGCATTGTGAATGGCCATAAGCAGCTCTGACAGTTGGCTGCTGACGTTGCGTCTGCCGCGTGCGCGCTTACACCCACGCGCTCTCATTTATTTGTCATATCTACTGCCACTTATGGGCTTTGAAATGCGCATTATACTCCTTACCACTTAATACGCCAAGTGCATATCAATGTGCTGCCACTCAGCGCTGTGCTACAACCAGCGCGCTGTAAACTTCAGTTAATGTAGCAACGTCGCGCAGTTACCTAAGCACATACATATATAGCGCGCGCTTTGCAAAACTGCAAATGACTATCACGCGCTTTATGGCTCCCCTCCAATGCTGCTTAAATTTGTGTTTAGTTGTGTATTTGCGCCGCGCGCTGCTATGTTTGTGTGTTCATATGCTGCCCGTTAGCTCTGCTGTACTATTAAGTGCATATAGCGGCAGCTTTCAGCTACCCCTAACCACGCCTTAACTATTTCCGATTTCCAACGCTCACCGACGTGCAGACAATTTAGACATTTGCGCTGACATTCCTCGGCGCGCTGCATGCCAACAATGCCGCTTACCATTGCTTGCAAGTCCCTGATTCTTTTCGTTATCTTTCGTTGATTTGCTCCTTGCATTCACTTATTTTTTTTTTTTTATTTTTTTGCAGTTTAAGTTTCCTTATTATTTACTAGCTGTCTGTCGACTACTTATTCTGTTTCTTCTACTTTTGCTTTTTCTACATGTCATTGCTGTGCAACACATTCCTAGCAATTGTTTGCCATTCCTTGCAACACTACGAATTCTTTCGTCACATACTCGCATACACACACACACTCATTCAGAGTTATGCGCATACCCTCTGAACCGCCACCGACAGCACCACATCTTTTTTGCCGGCAAATTCCTTTGTCCGTCCGTCCGCCGACACACACATGCATGCATTATTAAGCGAGCTATTTGCTCACCCGCTATCGTCCGCTTGCTCCTCTTGCTGCTTACTATACTATGGATCCTTGTTCAAAAATTTCTCAGATACCCAGCGTCGGAATCATCTTCCCCACCCTGCCCGACAACGAGTTCGTTGCAGTTCATCCCAGCAATTTCCTTTGCTGCCAAATGCGCTCTTAATAATGTAATTTTTCGAAAACGTGTTGAGTTATTTTTGGCTTCTCTCTACTCTACATCTTCTTCTTCTTCTTTCACTCATACAGGCCACTTGCCATCCTTTTGGCATTTCTTCTGCTCATATACCACCCAGCAATTGCTCGCATCTTTTTACAATATACAAAATATATAGAGTTATACATATACACATACAAACACACATACACATACACATAAGTAAATGCGATTGCTTCCCTCGACGCTGGCAAAAGACATTGAATATCATCTCTGTTCTTATGCAAATTATATTTTCCATGAAATTTTCTTTATATTATGCTCTGTTATGTATATTTTTATCGTGCGCATGGTCGCTGTGGCAAGGGAGAGGGGCAAAAGAAAAAATCTACATCCACATATAAAAATATACACGCCTTCATTAGTCATGACCAAGTGTGGTTTTCAACTCTAAAAGGAGTGTGGCGTGACAAACTAAAAAGTGCTGGCGCCATTTGGAGTTCTAAAATTAACGGAGTTCTCCAGAAAGGCCTGACAGTCATTTATCAAATTCGAGAAAAAACTTTAAATTCAAGAATAAAAATAAATTCCAGAAAATATTCACCAAAAGTTGGCAAAGACTTCAGTTTAATTTAAATATTATTCCAGGAAGACAATACCAATTTATTTATACGCGCTGGAGGGCAAAAACAGACTGAATACCGATTGGCCACAACAGGAGCGGGATGGAGTAGATACAGAAGTTAAAATGGGAAGCGCGCTACATAAGTATGAACACAAAGCTAAAGCGGGGTGGAATAGATACCAACAGTCGAAAAGGAGAGCGATACACATATGAAAAAACTGAAGACCGAAAGGCATGAGCATAAAGATCTTATGCTTAAGCAGACCGACAGGTGCAATGATCAAAAAATCGACGAAAAATGCAGCATCTAACAGAAACTTTCAAGACCGAAGCATACACTTCAAGGACCCCGAAGAATAAATCTAGCGGCTGTTAAAAAAGTATACAGGATTTATGAATAAAGAAGTCCCTTTTTGTAGCCAACTGAACGACAGTGAAAGTGTAACACCAGCAAATGGCTACCCCGATTTCCGCAAAGGATGATAATGGAACAGATGATCCATTGCCCGACTATGAAGAATCCGAAGAACAATAAAGTGGCCGGGACCGATGGGTTGCCGTACAGCGAAAAACTGGCAAGGTCCGTGGATCAGCTTCTCTGCAGGATATAGTCGGACCAAAGCATACCCGATGATTGTAACCTAAGTGCGCTCTACCCAATACACAAACAAAGGACCCCAAATCTGCACCAATTACAATGGGATAAGCTTCCTTAATATCGCATATAATACCCCATCGAACGAACTGTGTAAAATACTAAAGCTAATCGTCAACAAAGTGATTAGACCTTATCTGCGTGGTTTTCGATCTTGAAAATCTACATTTGATCAGATATTCACCATGTGCCAAGTCTTACAAAAGATCCGGGAAAAAAGCATCGACAATACCACCTCTTCGTCAATTTCAAGCACAAAAAGTTGTCTTTATGCCGCTATGTCTGAATCCGGTATCCCCGTAAAACTAACACGGCAAAACCTCCGTCAAATTAGGGAAGGACCTCTCCTAGCCGAGAGGTTTCAGACAAAGCGACTCCCTATCATGTAACTTCTTCAATCAACTGCTGCAAGCAGCAGAGCTGAATAAAGAAGGTACAATGTTCTACAAGAGTGTAAAACTGTTGTTATCATTGACCATAAAAACCGCGCCGTTAGTTCTGCTTTCTCCAAACTGGATATGAAAGCGAAGAATATGGTTCTTGTTGTGAACGAGGTCAAGACGAAATATCGCCTCTTATCAAACAAACAGTCGTCGCACTCGCGGCTAGGCACCCACGTCACTGTTGACAATCATAACTTCGAAGTCGGAGATAATTTCGTCTATCTTGGAACCAGCTTTAACACCATCAACAATGTCAGCCTGGAAATCCAACGCGGAATAACTCTTGCCAACAGTTGCTGCTTAATTTTATAACTACCTCGTTACAGCTATGTCTGAATTTGTCATCCCTGAAACTAATGAGGCTACACTGACTGCAAGCAACACCAAAAGAATCATCTAGATCGGAAAGGACAATTCTGCCTTGTATGATAAAAAATGAGGTTTCAGAGAAGCAACAGTTGCTTGTTTTTCTGTCTGCGTAATCATAATTATGTATGAGATCCTGGGAACCTGTTAAGTCCCCTCTAACCACGTTGTCGCTTTTGATTAACCAAAGGATTCATTAGTTCTTTTATGGATAACTAACTGTAGTAACTATGAGTATGGTATCTTACTCGAACTTGTTAATGAGTTAGGGTTGAATTGGCAATGCTACCGAGAAAAAGAAATTAAAAAGGAACTAAACACAGTTTTTTCATTCCTTAGTTAAGAAAAGCGAATCAATGGTTCTATTATCGAGAGTTCCAATGACGAAATTTACATATTTACCATCGGTTTACAGAAAGGAACAGGAGCGATGAAGTTTAAACGTAGAAGGTAGCTTTGAACTAAATAACTGCAATGCAATCCTTCAAGTCGAATTTTTGTAACAGCAAGTCTAGTAGTCTTCTGATGAAGAGTCACATAGGAACAGAATTAAATGAATAAGCAAACCAGTTGGCCTCACGGGGCAGCTAGATAAAAAAATTCCCCTCACCTGCCTTAGATCATTCAGTTCCTTTATCATTCATTCGTAGAAAAACACTACAGGTCTTCAAACTATAGCTGTCCCAGACCATCCAGCTAGCTCCTTCAAGGGTTATTTGAAACAATGAACGTCGAAAAATACCTCAAGTCTTCGAACAAGAGCAACACAGGTCATACCATAAAGTTACTTTGGGTTTGTGTTGATGATGGACATTCCAAAAAACTTCTACTTGAACTTACTACTGAGTAAAATTGAAGCTAGTAATATAGTAGAGGTCATCAAAGGGCACCTTTGGAACATTATCTTTGTGAATACCCACCCTTCAGCTGGATGAGACGGGATATATTTCACGGCATCCAATGCTCTAATTCCAGAGACATTGGGCAGCTGGGGAGGACAAAGTCAGAGTTTCTGAATAAAACTTGATTGGTTACCATCCGGGAACACAATTGTACTAATGATGGCTTAAGTGTGGCCGCCTGCTATTTGGAGCTTCTGCGCTTTCCTTTTCAACCAACCAACTATAGCAAAAGGGGTGCCCAACAAATGAAAAAAGCTTGAAGGGAAAAGAAGTATACAAGGTTTTAATAAAAAAAAATAACGGTTCTCCGGAACAATATTCTAAGGATCACCAGAAACAACTTTCTGAGAAATGCATGAATGATAAGGAACAGCATAAAAAGAGACAGACCTAAGAAATGTAATAAATCAATCTCGCATATTTTTATTGCAAGAAGCAAAACCTGTATAAGATCGACCACCATAGACGACTGACAGCCGGTTTACTGCAGTTGTTTTTTTTTTTTTTTTACTTTACACAAATTATTCTATTAAACATTTCATGGCATTTGCGCAATGTGGATTGCGACTTTTTCAACGCCGCTTTGACTGCGAAATACAACAAACCAAAGAAGTGGAGGAAACGAGTTAAAATACAAAGCGCGCAAGCTAACCAACTCACCACGGCAACGACGCGTTGTACGCCGAAATGTCGTTTTGTGTATGCGCCATATATGGGAACGGGAATAAGCGTGACGACAACGATAGCCGTGTGACGGACATATGCTACAAGTACAATAATGACTATCGACATCAAATTATGCGCATTTCCGTTGAACTTAATTAAGAGTCAGCGTTTCGCAACGACAGCAACGGCAAAGTGCAACGCACAAGCTAACCGGCACCGGTAATAGGCCCATAAAGGGCGACAGTGCGTGCGTCGCCTGCGGTTTCAATTTCTGTTGAAAACCAGACAAACGTACAGTAAACTTTCTGACTGATGGCGCGATGGAGGCAGACCACAGCGACCGCGGCAAACAAAGTATCGGTTGAAATGGACGCTCAAATGTATGGACAAAGGAAACAGCGCTGACTAGCATTGACTGGCGAAACCGGCAAACCAAGGCGCGCGCGCAACGTGCAAAGGTGCGCTGTGTTGCAGTAAAAAGAAAAAAATGCAATGCCGCGTTGGGAGCGCGCGCGCGCTGTATCAACTGCACAACACAAGGTCTTGCAAAAACTACACACTTTTGTCGCACACATGTGCTGTGTCGTCTTGTCTGTTTGGCTGTCTTGTCGACAATGTTTGCGCGCTCGTCGCCGTTGACAACGTAAATGTACCACATTAACGAATCGTACGTGCGCTTACACACTTATGTACGTTGCACGCAATTAAACGCGCGACTGCTGTAGTCGGCATATGTATGTGTGCTTTCGCTTATTATGGCCTTGCTGGTTGCTAAAAATACAGCGCTTTTGTATTCGCGGCAGCGGCTGCGTCCTCGCCGCCAGTCTTTCTTTATGTTATTTGGCATAAAATATGACAGCGACGCGCGCGCGCCTATATATACGCGCAATGCCGCGTAGCAACATAACCGTAACTGTTTATTGCGTTTTTGTTGCTGCTCATTATGTATTTTATTTACGATTTAATTTTCACATTTCATAAAATCGCATCGCAATGCGCCATAGTCACTGCCACAACGGTACGTGGCATGTTGTCAGTTGTGGCACACATATTTATGGCACAAGCACAAGTGCTTGCTACTAATGCATAAACGCGCCGACACACTTGACACGCGCGCTACCCGTTGACGCAAGCGCGGAAGTAAGGCACTAATTGCCACCAAGCAAAAAAATTTATTGTATCCGTATAGTACGAAATACGTATATTGCAGAAGTGAAGTGTAGCGTGTCCGCCCTATGGGGTGTGAACACCTAAATGCAGGTAGAGGCATATTTGTGTTTGGTTAGGTGGGGCACAATTTTGCGGCATTTATATAAATATGGATTAAAATTTGTGTAAGTAAATATACAGTTTTCGTGTTCGAGCCTCTGAGATAAGGCAACTCCGTTAAATACCAGAGGCCAACTACAATATCTTGAACCCCTCTGTGATTATCTAGACAGGAGACAAAAAGTGGATCAAATACGACAATAATATGCGAAAAAATGATGGTCCATGTGTGATGAATGTCAACAAATGGTGGAAAGGAATCATTCACTACCAGCTCCAGCCTGGTCGAACGATTGATTCTACATTTTACTGTCAACAACTAATGAGATTGAAGCAAGCAATCTAAAAAAACGGCCAGAACTTATCAACAGAAAGGGCTTCGTCTTCTATTAGCAAAACGTTAGAATATACAGCTTTGATGGCTTGGCAAAAATGAGCGAAAAGCTTGGCTAGGAAGTTTTGATGCAACCACCATATAGCCCTGACCTTGCACTATCGTACTACCATTTGTTTCGGTCAATGCAGAACTTCTTTAATGGAGTAAAGTTGGCTTCAAGAAAAACCAGTAAAAATTATTTGTCGCAGTTTTTCGCCAAGAAACCAGAGAGGGGAAAAATGGCAAAAAAGGTCGACCAAAATGGTACATATTTTGTTCTTTAAGGGAGTATTCTAGTCTAGAAATTAAAAAAAAAATCGAATTTTTTTATATATTTTCAAAGATTAACTATTCAAGAATATGTTTACAAGAGGATTTTTCAAAATTCAATTTATTTTCGGAGATATAGGCATTTTTCTGACCCGCCATCCAAACTGGTTCGGCCGGAACGCGAAACTTTAAACGCGTTTCTCTCAAAACTGACTTTTTCGGAACGATGCCCACGATTTCTCAGGTTCTACTGGACCGATTTATTGAAATTTTTTTAGAGTCTTCTTTATAGGCTTGTCTATGGTTGGAACTAGCTCCATCAAAAAATTTCTATTTTTATTATTTTTAAAAATTCCTAATAGTCAGAAAAATTTATAAAATTAAAATTTTTTTCAGGCAGTCGCCATTTTGTGAAAAAAAAAATGTTTCCCACTTTTCCGTAGTTCCGACCATTGCGACATTATTCTAGATTAATAATTTTTTTTCTTTTTGGTTTCAGATAACTGGGAGGGTTGAAATCATGGACATGGTCACGTGTAAATTTTGACTTCGTCAGCTCATAATTTTTGAAATTTTTTACTTTTTTTAGTTTTAAATTTTTTTCTGAACTCTTCAAAAATTAATAAATAACTAGTAAAAAAATGTATAGTAAAAATATTAATTGCCTTTTTTTTGCAATGCAACACTTAAAATCTTTAATCTGTCACGAGAGTTAAGTCCTTTCGAAATCATATTTTTTACTTAGAAAAAAAGTATTGGAAAGAGTTTTACACAGCCAATATCTCTGTACCGCGTATTTCGAGTACTAAATAGATACTAGAATATGTAAATTTCTTCACCACAAGGCAGCTAAGACCCACTTCTATCCTCAAGATACTTCAAAAGCAACCCTGTTACTCATATGATTTTGCTTATAATATTTCTTATATTCCTTTTCGTATATGCTAGCACTTACCTAATTCCACATAAAGTTTCGGCCGCACATTCTCCTGCCAGGCACTTAGATTCCCAATCACGAACAGCGTCAGTACGAGGAAGACTTGCGTCGCTGCGATGGTCGTGAAGCCATCGTTGGCATTGTGGCAACATCGACTTATCGACATTTTTCGTTTGATTTGTTGTTCGTGTAGTTGCATTTTTATTTTGTTATTTGTTTTTGTTTTTTTTTTGGGTGTTTTATACAACAAATTTGTTAGTTTTCGTTATTTTCGTTAGTTTCCTTTATGATTTCAGCTTTTATTTGCCTTGCTCGTATAGTAAGTAGTTATTATTATTTTATTAAATCACAATAAAGTTTTGTTGCTTATTTACCTCGTTTCGTCTTCTTTAATTTCTTTTCACATATTTCGTTTGCTTTCTTTATTTTCGATTTATTTATTTTACATGCTATAACTTTCGTATAGTTTTATTGCTCTTTTCCGTTTACTTCACTTACAGCGGCGAATATACACACACATATTTGTACATATATATATATAAATTTTAACTTCAAACACTCAGCGCATATTTTAAGTAGAAAACTTTTTTTATAAAAGTTTAAATTAAATTTAGTTTTGAGTTAGACGAAAAAAAAACAATTATGGCAGGAAGGAATGTAGAAGTTTTGACGTAGAACTAAAATATACACACACATTTAAATATATGTACAGAGTTACTTCATTATCGTCGGGCTGGCATTATGCTGCAAAGAGAAGAGAGGAGAAGAAGCGAGATATTAGATTTCAATTATGTATGTATTTTATTGGAAATCGTAAATAAATACTACAAATCAAATTAAAAATTATAATATCAAATCAGCATTTCGAATCATTCCAAAATGTTTTCAGGACCATGCCTAAAATGAAGAAAAAAGTCTTACCGAAACCGAAATGGGATTGGATTCTTCCACAAATCCTACTTGATATTCACTGATTGAACTTAGACTTTTTCCAGCGAAATGTTAGTCTATAAAAACCGATTACTAGTGGATACATTGAGACAAAAAAGTACCGAAATTGTTTCTGTGAATTTTTTATCACTTCGATCGACTGAAAACGGGTTCCACGGAGAGGAAGTTTAAGTTTGAGGAACAAGAAAAAATCACAAGAAGCCAAATGAGGTGCATACGGCGGTTAATCGGTGGTATTCATTGCATTTTTGGCTTTAAATTCGGTAACAATCGGCACTCTTTTCGAAAAAAAAAAAATCAGCTTTACGGGACGAGTCGAGCTAGAATGCATTTCATACCCAAAATATTCACAAAAATTATTCGAACAGACTGGCGAGAGATGTTGAGCTCTCTCTAACAACTGACTCACGATTTTCAAGCACCTTCATAATTCACTTTTTTGTACTCGGTCGCAGGTTGTCCAGAACGAGTCAAGTCTTCAACGATCTCTGGACCGTCTTTGAAGGCCTTGTACCAATCGCAACAATTTCGACCAGGAATTTCGTTAGAAGAACTAAATTTGAGAGAAATTCAATAAACTCAAAAAATTGGTTATGCGATTTTTCGACATAAATTTTGAAGTTATGCGAAAAAATTCTGTATACAAAAGTTATAGATCTTTCTAATACCTACAAAATTGCTTTATAACTTTTTACTGTAGGATTCGTCTTTTCGCCGGAATCGAGATAAACCATACCTAACCCTTAAAAATTCAGCCACGCACCTCCCCATCGTTTTCCCGAGCAAAGATCGTCCCTAGTTTTCCTTTAATGTATGTTATTTTATCTTTCGTTTCTGATGGGTTTCAATCTACTAAGATTTTTTTTATTTCCGAAAGTATTTACTCTGTTCTACCGGTCTCAACCGAAGATCATTTTCAACACTTTGAAAAACCATAGTGCCCTTATCCAGCAGTCAGTTCAATACTATACATATATCCGATTCGAATCTGAATGCTGTTAAGGCTGAGGTTTTTGAGAAATATTTCGGGATTTGTTTTTAATACTACAACAATAAGAAAAATAGTAGAATTGAGACGGTTTTATTCATGTATACTTGGAGAATACATGAAGTAAACCTTATTTATTTGACAACTTCAACGCCCGTATATGAAACCCCTCACATATTTTTTCTCTAAAAATACTAAAGAGTGTTTGGTAACTCCTAAAAAAAACGAGACTATCAAAGTATATATGAAGAAAGCCTTACTTATTTGATAATTTCACCTTCTTTAGATATACTAAAAAGTTTTATTTTCTGAGCAACTCCTTATTCTGGTCAAACTTTCCCAGAAAGTATGCCATTCACTGAAGAAAAGTTAAGGACTCAGCCCTCATTAAACCGCCAGAGCCGACTGCTTTCTAACTTTAGACTAAACTGGAAAAGACCTTTATAGGACTCGACCTAACATGCCTTTATGCTACTTTTGATAATATAAATACAGATACTATTTTACATTTAATCTTTCTACGGCTCTATGTCTAGATTTAGTCAATACTTTTGATTACAAGCCGTAAAAATAATAAATAAAAAAGCATCTCATCTTCCATCCGAATCAACTAAAAAGTGAAAATTGATTTTTTGACACCTAAGCCCCCTTTCCGTAGACCAGGTCACATATTAGGATTAAATTGAATGTGAAGAATTCGGCGGTAAGTTGTACTTATGGATCAATATCACAAAAACCCTCGTGCCTATGGACAAAAAACTGGAACACCCGATTTTCGCAAGTTTTACTCTTAGTAAATTTTTCAACAGTGAAATCATACGCCATAGCCAGGTACAGGTAGCAATCACTTGGTGCTAGGTTCGATCTATAGGATAGATGCATAATGACATACCAACCAAACTGCAGAAGCTTCCAACGAGTCACGATCGTGTATGTGGGCTTTACTTCCTCACCTACTGGCCTACAGTGTTACAGATACTATTGCGTTAGCTCGTTTGGCAACCATAGTATGTCAGGTTACCTTTTCAGTGCAGTATTTTGTATGGTCTCAAAAGATCTCTTTTGCATCTTTGAGCTTCTAGACGATCGGGGTCGACAATTTCTGTTATTTTATCAATACTTTTGACAATTGGTCTTCGAGAGACAGGTGGTCTACTTTTTATTAGATCTTTAATACACAGTACTAAGGTATGTCAACACATTTAGGCAATCTGCCGACAGTTTTTGTCGCTTTTTCGTTCGCATAAATTATATGCTTATAAAATTCTCAAATGGTTTATGAAATTTTATTTGTTTATATCTCCTTCATCTTTTTTTGGAAAAATCTATATACTGAACAGTTTCATAAACTTGAAGTCAGCACTGAACTTCATATTACAAACATATGCTCTTTTGGACCTTTTTGACACTGCCTAAGCATGAAAGGTCGCTAATTTAATCTAATCTGGCCTGCAGTACCCGGAAGTTCATGCGACAAGACACAATAAATGCATTTCAATAACACTGCTCACAAAAAATATGTAGCTAAAGTATAATCTAAAGAACCATTGAAATTTTATAGCCACACACACGGAGTCAACCACAATTGTGACTAATTCTAAAATTCATATAAATTAGTGAGATAAGCAAATAGATACAGTTCTTTTGGTACGTGTATGTGTGTGTATGGTATGTATGTATGTTTACTACTGGTTAGTCACAGTTGCTTAGTTTTCAGATAACACGCGGTTGGCGTTATGGTTGGAGTTGCAAGAAGCTGTTTAGTGCAACGCAAGTCGAGTGCGACTAGAATGAGTGGTAGCAGCTGCAGTTGGAATATAACTATTGTGAGATATAACTATATAAATATGTATGTTTATATGTTTATTTGTGTATGTGTGTCTGTATAGCTGTATATTTTTGTGCATGTATATTTATGGCATGAGTGTATGTACTATGTGTGGGTAGGAAACATTGAGCGAGTGAGTTTTCCAAATTACGATTATTTACATAACCATGACAGTCGGCCGCAACAAGGACAACGAATGACAATAGGAATAATAACAACAACAAAAAATCAACAACAATGCACATAACAAGAACAAATGTTAACTTCGGTAGTACAGCAGCTATAATGCCCTTCACACATAGAAAAGCTCGCCATACAAAAACTTGATTTTGATCGTTTAATTTGTATGGAAGCTCTATGCTATAGTGAACCGATCTAAACAATTTTTATGGAGATTGTATCGTTGCTTGAGAGAATAATTTATGCCAAACCTTTTTAAGATATCTTGACAAATAAAAACGTTTTCCATACAAAAACTGGAAATTAATTCGTTAGTTTGTATGGCAACTATATGCTATAGTGAACCGATTCAAAAATTTTTTACGGATATTGTACCCTTACTTTAGACAATAATGTGCGCTAAATTTCTTGAAGATATGTTGACAAATAAAAAAATTTTCCATACAAGAACTGGAAATTAATTCGTTAGTTTGTATGGCAACTATATGCTATAGTGGTCCGATCTGAACGATTTCTTCAGATATTATACCTTTGTCTTAGACAATAATCCATAATGAGTTTCAGAAGATTATCTCGTAAAATCAAATAGCTTTCCATACAAAAATTTTGTTTTGATCGTTCAGTTTGTATGACAGCTATATGATATAGTCTACCGATTTGAACACTATTATCGGAGAATATAGTATTTTCTCAGAAAATAGTCTATACCGAATTTCGTGATGACATCTCGTCAAATAACAAAGTTCCGACAGTTCTAAGGGATTAGCACCTTCTTGGGGAAGAAACAAACCTAAGGGACACTGTTCAGGGTATAAAAACTCAAACGGCAAACGGAAGCAAGCAACAGCAAGTTATGCAAGTGAGCAGAAATAAAATATGAAAGAAAAAAAAGCGAGAAGAAAAACATTTAAATGGAGAACAATAAAAACCAAATGACATTATGCTAATTCAGGAAGCTACTAACGACGAGCAACACCAACCCCGCCAACCAATCAACCTAACCAAGCAACCAACCAACCAACCGACCAACCGGGTGGCAAAACCAACTGAACAACGGCCAGAGCATACGAGAGACGCTTAACGGTATTTGCAACAAGCGCGAGATAGTGCGAACGAGCGAGTACGCAGGCGGGGATAAAAAGGATAAAGTTACGACTATTCTGCTGGGTAAGCCAAATAGAGAAAGTTACAAAAAGCAAAAGTTTATAGAAGAAAAATCCGGAGAGAACTTTGCGGCGATCGGACAACGCAAACGGAAGGCGTTGTGTGGAATAAATTGAAATGAAATGGGAGAAAAAGTAAAGGAAAGAAACAAAATAACAAATAGCAAGTGGCCACGTAATAGACCATAGACCAAATGCAGTAAACTGCAAAAAAGCTGCAAGAGGCGAGCCGTAATCGGCTGCAGCAAGTCACAGCAAGGTAAGGTAAGGAAAGGACTAACAAATGCGGCTTAGATGCAAGAAAGTCACTAAATAAGAAAGGAACTTTGCAGCGGAATAAATAAAAGTGCTAGCTACAATAAGTTAGTGGCAACATCGTGGACGAACAACAAACAAGAAAGAAAGATAAATATAAATGAGGCAAGAGTATATGTAAGTGAAGAATATATGGTCTGCAGAAGCTTATAGAGCGCTTAGCGACTGAGGAATATGCAATTAATGAAGAGATTGGCATGGAAAATGGAAAGAAAGAAAAAGAGAGGAAAGGAAAATATGATAGAGAGAAAACATATTACAATAGCTGAAAGTAATTATAACCCACTGTGTAAAAAAAGGTGTTTTTTACTACAAACAAGCTGAAATCCAGACTAACGCAATACGTTCTTGTTATACTTGTAAATATCGATTCTTACCTAGCAGGATAATGTCACTCAAATTCCAAACCTTTTAATAAGTAAAAACTGATATCGACAATGTAAAAGAATGACAACTGATAGCCTCTTCAAAAATAAACATAAATCTATCGGGACAGTTAGACAAGAACATTCAAATTTCATACGAAAGCGCTCTCTGAATTTCAGGAAGATAACTGACATACTCGTATTGACCGACATAAACTGTATAAAGTCAACCGAAAGTTCTAAAATGGTTACACATTAAGTATATGAATGCTAGAAAAACTATTGACCTGATTTCACACATTTTTGGCCAAGGGATTATTATGATCAGAAAAAGATGATCTTTAAGTGTCATTAATGTATCTCAAAGATTGACCGAAATTATCGCATAGAGTCAGACATAGGCCATACATTCGTTATCTGGATGACAAATAGCATACCTAGAAAACACTCTTTTTTAGTTTTCCTGTGAAACAGAGCAGAGAATCGGATCTGTATAATCCGGATCAACCCAAATTTTATTCTAGTCAAGGACAATAAACTCGTTGGCATGCATGTATTGGTTCAAGTGGATCCAATTTTGAAGGCGCTGATAAGGATTTATGGTACAATACGTGAAATGTTTCCTTTTTTTGAGCTCACATATGTACGTGCGATAGATTAATGGATGGAGCCAAGGCAATGGAGGAAAGGTGCAGTGAGCTTTTTTGAGGATGGATCGAAGTAAATAAAATAATAATAAAAATAAAGTCTTCTGTAGGGAGCTCTCCATCTCCATCAACTCTCTTTTCAGAAAACCAGACCAGACAACCCGTTCACAAGTAGAGGTGGCTGCCATCTAAGTTCTTCTTTTTCAGAGAGGTGAACATACACTCCGATAGCCGAGCGGCTATTCTGACTTTGAGCTCACTGTATAAGCGCTGAAAGAAGTGTAAGACATCATTATTAGACTTGTACATATGTACCTGATCTTGCTAGGGAAGGAACCCATTTCCTCATTTTCATCCTATTGGAATTGAATCAGTTTTTCGATCGATGTCGTCTTGCGTTCTTACAGTGAGCTCAGCAAGCGCTAATTAACAACCATAACTCATTCGACTGCGAGATCCTTCTGGCTCAGAGTCAGCCATAAGAGGTGATTCGAACTACTGACACTCAGCAAAGTTAATATCGCCGCAATTGTAGCTGATTTGGACTGGACACTATCCAATAAGTTCACACGCGGTGCAGTTAAGTATTCTATCGGTCTCTAATTACCGAAGATGTATGGAAACAACTTGTCACTTTCTCCTCTATTTCCCGGCTTTGTCAGACTGAGACTGAAAGAACTCGGTAGTCACACTTTTGGCGAAAGGGTTTACTATAAGGGGCTTTCTATCCACTCCAACTTCAAACTTCCTTGCCTATTTCCAGGCCGAGGTTGCAGCCATTAATGAAGCCCGGGATGTAACCTCCTTCAGAGAAGTGACCATCCACTCAGATAGCAAAGCGGCAATACTAGTCTTGAACTCATTAACAGAGCATTCAGGGCTAGTCAAAGAGTGCCTAACCTCGCTATCAATGGCATCGAATATCTGTATGATATGACTGGTATATCTAACCTAACTTAACCTTTGGCAAACCTAACAAACTTCGCTGGGAATGGGAATAAATTTATGGTACGCTCAATTCGCTTGGTCGATCTTCCAACCACTTTTGAGGAGTTTATGAGTAAAACAAAGGAGAAATATAAGACCAAATGAGATCCAGTGATTTTGTATTAACTCTACGATCTAACATAACATAATCTGAGCAGTCTAGAACAATTTTAATGAGACAGTAAAGTGGTTAGTGCTGATTACAAATTGATATATGATTCCAGTATATGAAAACATTTTATTTTAATTTTCCAGTCATTAATCGTTTTATGGCCAGTATTCGTAGAATTAAAAACAAATATTTGCACTTCTGTTATGTTATAAATGAAGAAAGAAATAGTCAATAATAACTTCTTTTGACAGAACATTGCCAGAATGTCATTATTTCTCTACGAAAATCCGAAAATAAATTATCTTCATATCCATCTGAATGCTTTATAGCGAAAACCTTGACAGTCATGAATGTCTGGCATTTATGTCAGCGCGGAAAAAGTATTATTAAAAATAAAATCAAAAATTCCGAAATAACTTTAGCGCAACAGAATTCTAATTTTAATACGTTTTCGCTTATTTTTGGTACATTTCGTGGAAATCCTTGCTGCCTGCCACTAACTAAATAGGCAGATTGCCAAGAATGCTATTGCTTTGATTAGAGATGCTAAACTTTTCAAATGTTGGCTCAAGCAATTGCTGTGATGATGCAACTGTCAAGGATTTATTTACGGGATTTATATGCATTTTTACATATATTTGTATGTAGTTTTTATATATTCGTAGTTTTTTTTTTATAAATTTGTATGCTGCTTGGCGTTCGCTGGTATGCCGCAAAGCAGCCGCACAAACGTGCTGCAAACGCATTACTCGTAAATCATATATGTTTAAGTGTGTATGTGTGTGTGCGTAATGGATGTGTGCTCGAGTACACAAGAGTTTCTCTAACTTAACCCTGACCTGGCATACATAGAAAAGTAGGCGCGTACCCCGGCGTAGCTGGGGAAACGGGGCACTAAAAAGATGGCAGGCTTTGTGGGGTGCTTGGGGTGGACGAAAACTGCAACTGTTGAAGCATAAATGCTTTTCAAATATGAAAAATTACAAGGATAACAACTAGAAAAACAATAATAAAGCCAACAAATGGCAAAAGCAGCGGTAGAGGCAGAATAGAGGCAGCGGCAGCGGCAAAACGAGAGCCAGTGGCGAGGCAGACGGCGGCGGCAAGGACAATAAACGACTTGTGCAAATTTGCATTCATGCTAAACTACCGTACAAAAAGCATACACAACAACACAAATGAACAAAAATATAATTCATGCAACTACAAAGACAACAACAACAACCAGTGCAACATTGCATACATGACTATAAATAAACGAAAGCAGGCGACCAAGCTAACCAAGTCACCGCTGGCCAAGCGCCACGCAGCAAGAGAGCGCAACATAAAACACAAACAGCTAACGGTACATGGACAAGCAATTCAAATGAAAAGCGTCCACAGCAAACGACAACAACAACAACGGCAACAAAAGCGCTTCGATTTACATTGAAACAAAAGGCATTTTAAATGGCAGCGAGAGTGGGCGCTGCTTTGCCACAACTAAAGCGGCAAGGACGCATACATACATATAAATAAATAAAGTGCTGGAAGGATAAGGTGCTGGTGGCGTAAGCATGCGGTTGCAAGTAGTTTGTGGCCAAGAGTGGCAACGACAACGAAAGGCATAAAAGCTTTTACACAAAGCGCCTGAAATGAAAATCCTTCACTGAGCCCGACAACAACAAGCATTAAACATAACAACA
This sequence comes from Bactrocera correcta, assembly GCA_027475135.1. NCBI lineage: Eukaryota > Metazoa > Arthropoda > Insecta > Diptera > Tephritidae > Bactrocera > Bactrocera correcta. The sequence goes on from CM050326.1 coordinate 45,039,395, forward strand.
ACAATAAGAAGTAAGTATAACAACAACAAGCATTAAACATAACAACAACAACAAGAAGTAAGTATAACAACAACAAACATTACGAATAACAACAACAACGGCAGCAATAGGAAAAATAAAAACAACAACAACAATTGCGCTAACAGTGCCGCAATCAGCAGCGACACCGAAAAAGCGCCCGCAGGCGGCCATTGCACTCGCACAGCGCGCGCGCCCTTGGCAACACGCTTAGCGGTAATGCAGCGCGCCGTTAGTTGTTGTTTAATTGTAGTTAATGTTTTTATTGTTGTTGTTATTGCTGTTTATTTCATTCATAGCCGCTGCATTTGCAATGGCTTGCAGCTGTCAAATGTTGCCACCACAACGCGACTGCATTGCACTTTGTTTATGTATGTGTGTGTGTGTGTGTGTGTGTAGGTGAGTTCGGTATTTGTTTGTGGCTCATTGCTTCTACCTTCTCTACTTTCATTCCACTTCCCACGAACCTCTACTATCCTTCTATCACTTTAACCGCTTTTTTGTTGCAGTCTCTTTGCCACAATGCAAGGAGCAGCTTGGCGAGTGCCTTGACAAAAACAGTAACAATAACAGTACCAGTAATATAAAATGCTACACAAAAAAAATAAAAAAAAACAATAAAAAGATAAAGCAGCACAATTACAATTGTCTAAAGTAAGTGGAGTGTGAGAAAAAACTGAAGTGCAGATAGTCACCTCTCGCAAGCGCCACAGAAGTTAACTTTTTGCCAGCGGCTCAACCAGTAAAGCACAGTGGGTTAACATGACAAACAATGGACACAATTTGAAAAACATATATACCCTATACAGACCGCGATAATTTTGTGACAAATTTTGTGTTTCGAACCTTTTTTTAGAATACGTAACCCTGCTGCTACTTTACTTTCATCGAAAAAAGATCTTTCGAAATCTAGTTCGAGAAACATGATTCTCAAATATTGTCAGCGATCCCACCTGGAAGCTGAGCTAAGATTACTTGGTAGTAGAATTCATCAGGCTGGTATTAAGCTACGAGTTATTTTAAAAAATAAAACTGCTAGGGGATGATCCATTTCGAGATTCCTTACTTTCCGTACTCTTTAAAGAAAAAAACACTTCAAATCTTATGGGGAATATTTATTAACATTCGAAAAATTATTCCTTGACATCTAATTTTAAAAATTATCTCTTCCAAGTGTTGACCGCGGCTATGTATCTGATAGTCCATCTGTTGAGTCCAATTTTAGATGAAATGGTCGAGCATTTCGACCGGCGAATGGGACGCGTAATGTTTTGCCTCAATATCTGATTCGAAGCGGAATTGTCCGCAGAGACTTTAGACTTTACAAATTTACACAGGAATAAGTCCAACGGTCCAAAATGTGAAATTATCTGACTACCGAAGTGTTCTCTTGATAAATCTATTGCGAACTTCAATTTCAGGGATAAAATAGTCGGTGATCATGGCGCGATAACGGTCGCCATTGACGATTACGTTCTTACAAGCATCATTTTTGATGAAATATGGACCGATAATTGACAGCTCTTGAAACCCCCCTTCAGTTTGGGACGAAAGCTGGCAATTCTGCTAGTTTACATGCCCATTGAACCAGAAATAGACTTCATCGCTGAACAAACGTTGGCTCGAAAATGTCGGACCTTCATGGAACTTTTCAAGAGCCCATAGATCGCGGCGATGTCGCTTGAGATCGAGTGGTTTCAGTTCTTTCATATTATCATATTATATTATTATATATCGTCTTAAAATGCGCCAAGTCGTTCCATACGTCAGTCCGATTTAGTGGGAACGCCGAATCGACTTTCCACGGTCTTCGTGTCCACTCTCAGCTACCATTGCTCTGTTTTCGCCATTGTGTGCTGAACGTGGTCCATTTGGTCGAGTTGATACAACTTTAGCCTAGCCAAATCTGTATATGTAGTTAGTTTTAGAAAATAATAAAATTTTGAACAGAGGTTGCCATCTATTTTTGTACATTTTAAAATCACGCACATATCAAGATCTCAGTTTAGAAAAAAACCATTAAGAAATCATTATTGTTACTATGATATGGGAAACTAAAAAATTAACATATTCCTTGACCAAGGTTGCCACCTATGCATAAAATAAATGTCCCACTTTTGAGAAAATGTATATAAACGTATTATATTATGCGTGTTTTACTAAAATATTTTAGAAAAAAAAATTTTAATAGTTTTGAACAAAGGTTGCCACTTATTCTTACATTCAACTATTGAAAACGGGCACATGTGAAAATATCAGTTTTGGAAAAATAATATTAAATTCATTGTTAGTAAACTTCTTTTCGAGAAGCTACACAGTTAAAAAATTTCTACAGAGTTGCCACCTTTATGTGTTTATTATGAAAACATACATGTTCATATTTTTGTAAAGTTACTATTATTATTGCAGTATTATTGTGACTAAAATAATTTTTGGAAAATAAATATTTGTTCGACAAAAGTTGCCACCTATTCTTATATGTATAGTATGTATTCACATATCTTGAAGTCGGGCACATATGAGGACATCAATTTTTGAAAAACATTATTAAATTTATTGTTAGAAAAATAATTTTCCGAAAATTACAAAATTAAAAGTATGTTCTACAGAGTTGCCACGTTTATGTTTTTATTATGAAATCATACATGGTGTTTTGTGAAGTTGCTATTATTATTGCAGAATAAATTAATTTTTGGAGAGCTCTAAAACTAAACATTTATATGATTAAGGTTGCCACCTATGTAAGATTTTCATTAAATCATAGAAGGACGAGAGTCTCACTTACATATGTGCAGTTACTATTTTTGTATACAGTGTCATTTTGACTATAATATTTTTTAGAAGCTATACAAAAAATTTGTTTGAAAAAAGTTGCCACCTTTGCGTATTTATTATGATAGTTTCACTTTTGTGGAGTTAATACCACTATACATATGGTATGTACAGTGTTATTGTTACAGAAATGTTTTTGAAGGCTATAAAAAAGATTTTTTAGAGAGGGTTGCCACCTTTTTGTGTTTTTTATGAAATTATAAAATATGACATTCTTAAAATACAACTAAATTAGTGCTACTGTGTGAAATTTAGCCATAAGAATTATTTCCTTCGACAAAGGTTGCCACCTTATTATGTTTATAATGAAATTAGAAAAATATGGCATTCTAAAAATACACTATTAGTACTACTGCGTCAAAAATATGTCTAAAAGCATGGTAGCACTTTTTTAATAGGATTAAACAACACATTATTGCAGATTTTTTGTACGAAAAGGCAAAAAATATTTCAGAAGAAAGATTTATTTTTATAGAGAGAGTTTTTTTCAACTAAGAATTATTTTTAGGCATCGTTCTGGTTTAAAATTTTCAAAACATCACCACCTAAATACAATATTTTTTTTTTTTTTTACTAAAAACTGACATCATTTGCGCCACTGTGCCGGAGTGTGGTCAGCTGGGTGGCAATTTATTTACTCGACAGCTCGTCTGACAAAGAGAGTTCGTGATTTCAGCTTTGTTTATTTATTAACAGTAGCGATTTTTGCTGTTATGTGCTGCTTTCAAAGCAGCTTCTAAGGTTTTGAATTGTGTGGGCGCCTAAATGTAGGCAACAGCAATGTGGCCAAATAAGACTTTTTGCTATTGAAATTAGAGCAAACAAATTTGCGCCCACAAATTATTATGGAAATTTTCAAATAACTGCATATAATAAATTTAAGATATAAAGTAAATATATATGTATGATATTATGTAAGTACATATTTGTGGCGACTACAGCGCCGCCCGCGGATTTAAACAGCTGTGCGCGTGAAAGTTGTAATTAATGTAAATATAAAGTGTGTAAAAATTTTACTAATTAACAAACCCGCGCATATTTGACATGCCACGCCAGCATAAATGGGGCGATAAACCAGCAGGTGGTAGAGGGGACACAAAGGGTGTGAAAATAGTGCAAGTTGCGAGAAAGGGTGATTGCGCGCGAGCGCCAACAACGTATGTGCTTGAGCTAAGTATTCACACTTTTTCTAAATTAAAAACTTATACAAGTGCAGTTTCAAGCATACACACACACGCACGCGCACACTCCCACGCGGGGGTGACCTTAGCAGCCAGCAGCGACAGCCAAGAAAAAGTAAAAGGACAAACAAAAAATAGGCGAGTATTAGTGCGGAGCAAAAAAAAATACGTACTAAGTGTCTTTAATGAGTTTTTCAACGATGGCAATCACTCGCACGCACACACACACGCGCGCGATAGGGAGAGAACTTGTATGCGTTCAAGCGCAATTCACTCACATCATCAGCTTTGCGCTGCAGTATTTGTTAGGTTAGTTTGGCGAGTATGTGGGAGTATGTCGCACCTGCACTTGTCTCAGCAAACTGTTACATGCTTACCGTTACACATACATACACACACACTCGTACTCAATAATAGCACAAATTCGCTGCAACTTTCGCAAATGCACTTCTTAAAACCCCCTTATACACACACACATACATGTATATGGCTTTATATTAAGCATTTTTAGTTATTTGCTGCTGCGTGTGTGTGTGTGTAGCGGTAAATTGCAACAATTTTCTATTTGAGTTTTCGTGTTAATTACAACGACGGAAATTTCCGTAAAACTTTACATTTCACTTCATATTATTTCGCTCGAGGCAATTTTTTCGCCATATTGACTGACTTGTAATATGCGCTGTTGTTGTTGTTGTTCTTGCTGTTAGCATTTGTAATTATAATTGTACTTAGCTGGCAACAAATGTAAGAACATTTCGCTGCTTAACTGTGATTATTAGTTAAGTTTCGTGAAGATGGCAAGTTGCTTAGGGGCATATGGCTGTCGAACATCGCATACAGGGTGTCACATTTGAGATAAAGTATTGAAGCATAAGAAAACAAAACACAGTGGCGGATGCAGAATTTTTTTGTGGGGGTAGGAGATTTTTCTGCAGGAAAAATTTTCCTTCCAATCTCATATCTTTTTGACCCCTAAAACCCCTCAGGTTACCGCATTGACAAAATTTATGTGAAAGTAATTTGTACTTCTAGTTTTTGTTGTAAATTTAAAATTTACAGACAAATGTTTTAAATGAAGCTCTACTAAGTAACAGTTAACTACCGGTTATTAGCTAACCAAAATTGATCCCACGGAGTGAATAAAAACGATTTAGTCATTAGTACTTTTTGATATATTATTTTTGAAATTATTTGTTAGAATAAAATTTATAGGTTTAGGTTTTAAATGAAATTCTACTCAATACCTGGTAACTACCGGTTATTAGCTAACCAAAGGGTATCCCACGGCGTGAAAAGAGGCGACTGAGCCGACAAAAACTACAGAGCAGAACTACTTTCAAGAGGTATAAAATTCCAGATGTCCCCAACCACACACTAGGTGGTTCATGTCTTCAATCTGTTGAGAAAGTAAAGTATTTGGAATTATAAGCGAATCAAATCCAAGGCTATTCAAAGGGATGAACAGAAGCGGCTTGGCAATCAATCTAAGTAAAACTGGAATGGTTTTATTTACCCATTCCATTTTTAACCCCTAGACTCACGTGAAGTGCCTGGACTTTTTCCAAACAAATAGCTTTCATGAGGAAAGAATAAGAAAGGCATTGGGTGCTTGATACTGCCGTAGAGGTGCTATTAAGGAGGTGTGGGCCTAAGAAGTCGTAGTCGGGCTAAGTCAAAAGGGAGTCTGTTGTTGTTGGTGCGTCTGCCGAACGATCCAAAAGGCGGTTTTCATTGGTATCTGCGTATCCTCCTGATTACATCAACAATATCAATTAATATCCTTATAGCTTTAGCGGATACAGCTGGCAGGTATATTGCTGCGAAAGTCTCTGTATGTTTGAGGAAAGCTGAAAATAAAAAAACATGAGACATGCCGAAAATCTCTCCTTCTACAAGGACATTCTTGAAAATTTGGACTAATGCCTCATAGAATCTACTGCTTAGGCTCTCTCTCTGCTCACAAACCTAAGAGGGTTATGTGGACGGGGCAAGTTATTGAAAAAGAACACAGTCAGCCTTTATACGGATCGGTCGTAGCACACAGGGAGGTTCGAAAGGTGAATTTTCAATGAAATATTTTTTATCAGACTCAGTTTTGGGCTCCCAGATTACTGTAGTGTGTTTCAAGCAAAAATGCCTGCTATAAAGTGACAGTAGACATATAGCCAAGATCGAAGAGAAGCCTGCTTCAGTGAGGTAAGTATTCACTCCGACAGCAGACTGGCAATACTAGCGTTCAGCCCGCACTGTGTCGTCAAAGTTAATCAAGACGTGTCTATCTATATATCCACATTATCAATACCATCAAGCTACTTCATTATCAGGCTCATTCAGGTGCCTTACTGGATATTGTCCAATTAGTGTTAATATAGTAAAGCAAAAAATCGTATCAGACGGAAATAGTCAAAATTGTATGGAGGAAGTTGAGGTGAAAACTTCTAGGCTGTGTTGGGTAACTCAATGAGCCGGTGCGTTGTAAACTGTGCAAGTGTGATCACTATTGGCTTTTATAACAAGACCGATCATTTACCAAAACATTAAGTTTTCAGAAAACCGCTTAAACTTTGTAAAAAATAAAGTCAATTCATAAACCAACAAGGCTTACTGCATTTTAAATAGGTGTGGCTCTGTCCAGTTTCCGACTTGAAAGCAATTTTGACCGCCGACTGAGCGCTTTCCGCCGACCATGCCGCACACATTTCAAGCGCTGTCAGCTATCAACTCATTTTTATTATTTTTTATATTATTTATTTATACTACTTTGTTGTTTATGCCACACAGTTGTTGTAACAAATTGTGAACGCGTTCACTGATCGATGCGATATAATACAACTCTGCTTCCTGCCTTTCAGTTGCTGCTCACTGGCAACCGCAAGAAGCTTCGAGTGACACAAAGAACCGCTATGCGGGCGATTTTCTTCGAATGCACCGCTGTGATTTTGTGTTTTTTTTTTTTTTGTAATTTTATTTGGTGATTCAGCGGACGCGTTTGGCAGTTTCATGCATTTTTTGTTGTAGCGGATGTGGCAAGTGCTTGTGAGCAATTGAAAGTCAACGCTTTTGTGCATTTATGGTCAGCTGTTGAGTGTGATAATGATAAGATGCACAAGAGAGGAAGGAAGAAGGAAAATAATAAAAAAATACAACAACAACACAAAAATAACGATAAGAATTTATGCAGGTCCACATACATATATAATTTGGTGTGTTAGAAATGTATGGGTATGGGGCTGATCAAATTTGACCCGGACTGGTCCATTGAAACTGCACGCACAGACCGCATCCATACCTTTTTCATGAGAGAGTTTTATCTCCACATGTCAATTAATGTGCGGTTGGCAGTTTGTTTTTTACAACGCGAAACAATTGTATGGCAATTATTTCCATGGAAAGGAATTAATAGTTTGATTAAAAATTTGTATTTCCGATGGCATCACGGCTAAGGAATCATTGAAGAAGGTTACATACGTGTTTGGAGACACTACTTCATCACGAACTACTTGAGTGGTACAATGAATTCAATGAAGATCGTGAAGTAATCGTAAACTTGCCTCCTGAGAGTTGTCCATTAAACTCTGTTAATGACGATAATATCGAAAAAGTTAAAGCAACAGTACTTCAAAATCATCATCAGGGAGTTAATAGATAGTCTTTGCATCTTATATGGAACTACTCAATATATTTTGATAAACGTTTTGAGTATGAAGCGTCTGAAAAAAATTGCATCTTTCGATAAAACGACGTTGACTCTAGATCGCAAGAGAGATCGACAACGTAACTAAGGGTTCTACATGCATCAAACGCGTCATTACTGGTGACGAGATGTGAGTTTATGATTATGATATCGAATCTATCCGACAATCTAGAGATTGGCGCTTCAAAATTGAGTCGAAATCGAAAAAACACATGAAGGTCAGTCAAAAATAGTAATACTGATAGTTTTCTGTACTATAGTCAAACAGTGATGTGGTTCACCACGAATTTATTTCACCTTTTGTGTGCAAAAATTTCATTGATTTTCACCACACTTATACATAGGGAAACTCAAGCATGATTTTGACTCAGTTTTTCACCAAACTCAACATGAGAGTGAACGCTAAGTCACTTAAGGCCATTTCAGACGAGGGTTATAACAAAAGTCTGAGAAACTGGATTAATGGCTTGGCCTGACTTGTAATGGCTCAGTTTTGAAGGTGATAGTAAACATTTGTAGAAAAATACTTGAAAACCACAATTTTTTCCTCAATCTAGTTCAAATTTCATGAGAATGAGTATATATACTATATATGTATGTCTACACCTATAAGTCCTCATATTAATTTGTATATTTTTGTCTATCTCAGCTAATCATAAAAAGTCAAGTATTTTAACTTTACTTTGTCACTTCCTCTTTTGTTGAGCATTTGCTTAATGTCTACTGCTGATAAGGTGTGTCAATAGCATAGTACAAACACACACAAACACGTATATATTTAATATTTATGCGTTAATTTGTTTACTCATAATATTTATGCGCACTGCGGGGCGTGTGGGTCGCTCAGAGTTCAGAGCGACTAGAGTTCATAATTACCTAGACACATTAACATAATAAACGCAGACATATACATAAATAAATAAATACATACATATATACATACTTTACATACATAGATACATACAAACCTAAACACATACATATCCACGTAAGACTTTATGTTGGACAAAACTTTGCTGCCACCCTTTGCGCTTAACCGTAACCTTAAATATTCGTGTCACACGCTCATCAGTTACATAAAAAAACAAAATATGAATGAACCGAAACGTAAAGTAAACATAATAAAATAGAATGTTTGTCAAATGTCGCTGCAAACGTTTATGACGGTCAGTGCGATGATTTATGCGCGTGCGTGCCGCTCACCAAGGTGCAGCGATTTGTTTATCTCTGCTGACAGTGTTGAAGTATCGCGTTAGCTATTTCTCACGCTCGGAGAAATATTAGAATCACAAACACAGGTTTTTGTGTGTGAAAAGGAATTATTTTTAAAATGAAATAGCTTTTGTCGAGTAGAAAGTAAACGAAGGGATAAATTTGAAATGACACTGAACTTTAATTAAAGTGGAATGGTTAAAAATGTGTTGCATAATACAAAAAGAACATTAAAGATTTTTATTTATTTTTTGAAATTTTATTTAATTGAATTTTATTTTATTTTTTATTATTTTATTTTATTTTATTTTATTTTATTTTATTTTATTTTATTTTATTTTATTTTATTTTATTTTATTTTATTTTATTTTATTTTATTTTATTTTATTTTATTTTATTTTATTTTATTTTATTTTATTTTATTTTATTTTATTTTATTTTCATCTTCCGGAGAAATAGCTGGATACTAAGATCTCCAATACTTTCCGTCACACCAAAATAACGCGATAAAACTGGAGAAAGACAGCCTATAAGGGAACTCCGGCCATACAAGCACCATCAGCGAATCAAGGGAAAAGGAAGCACCCCAGTAGCCACCACAAAAGGACCTCAAAACTCACCAAAACAAGACTACTATATTACCCAAATGAGAGGGGCAGTAGAGGAATCCCTAGAAATTGCAAGAGTATAATACAAATTATGAAAATGGCGATGGCAAAACAGAAAAACGTCGGCTTGGATTAGGCACGGAACGGCACAGCTAAACGAACTCTTTGACGGCATAAAAAGTTATTGCCGCTAAGCAGACACATCACGGACACTGAGACAATAACGGCGCGCTACAACGACCACGAGCCGAAAAGGACGACCAATGGCAAAAGTTTTGCCTACAAGAGCAAGCAAGACCCACACAAACGAAGGAACGGTGGAGGAATCAAATAAAACGACAATAAGAGAGGAATATAGCTGCAAGTCAGAGTGCATATAAAAGGCCCAAACGACAACTACAGACCGTGATCATAAAGCGGAAGGTAATAGCTATGTGGAGGTTCTTAAGAACATTCGTAGCAAAGTAAACCTAAAAGACCCAGAGGTTAAGATCAAAGAGATCCGCAAAACAAGAGCTGGGGCTCTACTATTATAGCTGGAGAAGGCACAGTCTACAAAAGCCAGTTTCTGGGTTTTGAGTCAAGAATCTGCAACTGTGGCCGACCTTAAATCAAGGGCTACTATAGGAGAAATTTTTAATTTTTTCTTGTATTTTTCAATATACATTTCGATTCGATTTTTTAATTGAATAGATAATTTGAGTACCAAAAAAGTACTACGAGATTCTCCCGAAGATAGTTACTGCCACAAAGCAGTGTTTCACGTATAGAACACAGAATAGACTATGACAAAATTTTAGACAATTTTTACTCTAGTAATGTATTTTATAAAGTTGTCGCCATAACTCCTGATAAGATTTCTTTAATTAGATACGTACATATATATTACGGTCAAACATAAAATTAGGCAAAGCAAATACCAAGTTATAGATAAATTTTTCTTAACCGACCGAGTATCAAAAGCTCTATTTCTTTGCTTTAGTACTGAGTACAAAAAACAGAAAGTAACATTAATTGTAATTAAAAAGCAAAAAGATATGGAAAAAGAAAGCAAATGAATAGAAAATAAAAAAAAATTTAAATAAAAGAAAATAAAAATGGTAAAAAGTCGCAAATGAAAACGAGTAGATATCACAAAACGATTAAAGAATTAATTATAACAAAAACCTAAAGCCAGAAAAAATATGAAATATGAACTTAAACCAAACTAACAAATGTATCAAGCAGACAAAAATTGAAAAAAGTATGTAGCAGATAATAGAGGTACGAAAGAAATCTAAAGAGAGTAAAACAAAAAAATATATATGTATTGTAGCAATGAAAAAAAAAACAATGCAAAACGGGAGCAAAAATAAGCTTTTAATTATAAACACTAATTACATTCCCCTGAGTACGAAATAAAGGGATTTTTATATATCTCACAGCAGTGTACCCGGGTACAATGTATAGCTGAATAGCATAGAATTAATTTAGCAGTGGTTTGAAAAAAGGTATCTGGGGAGATAAAAACAACGTATTCTCAAAAAAAGTAGTATGGGCCAATGACACAGTTATCAATTTTCTCATATACATAAGAGAAATAGTGCGACTAAAGTGGAGTAAGCTAAATAAACCTTAGTTGGGACTAATTTGTAAACAAATGCGCCTTTCTTCACCAATCAAGTAACCATATATGTGAGTAAATAAATATCTGTATATATTATAATTTGTACAAAAACTTAGACCTCTTATTATAGTACAAAGTTTACTATAACGAAAGGATAATATATGATCTAGGATAAGCCAAACGCATAACAGTTGCATATTTAATTTTGTGACTAACAAAGATCTGGTAAATTGTTCAGCTGACAAACTTAAAACGGCTTATATAGAACATGAAAAGAATATATTTCACAAACCATCTAGCTAAACAGATGTGGTCCAACGTTTATGCATACATTTTTAAAGTGAAATTTTAAGAAGCAAAGAAAATTTAAGAAATGAAAAAGTACGATTCAACATAACTGGGGATCCAAGTAGAGGTGTATAGAATGTGTTTCACGCGCTTTGGTCAACTTATGGTGAACAAAATCGGCCTATTGAGCGTACAATTCGCAACACCATCTCCCATTTGAGAACCAGCGTTCATTATTGGATTATACGAGAAGCGTTCCAAAGTAAACAGGGCCTTTTGAATCTAAAAAAACATTCTGGTCCGTTCCGGTTACGTAGATCCGACTGCCGTGGGAACGACCCAAAAGGCGGTTTTCATTGGTATCTGTGGTATCCTACTGATTACATCAACAATATCAATTAATATCCTTATAGTTTTCACGGATACAGCTGGCAGGTACATTGCTGCGAAAGTCTCTGTATGTTTGAGGGAAGCTGAAAATAAAAAAACATGAGACATGCCGAAAATCTTTCCTTCTACAACCACATTCTTGAAAATTTGGACTAATGCCTCATGGAGTCTACTGCTTATGCTCTCTCTCTGCTCACAAACCTAAGAGGGTTATGTGGACGGGGCAAGTTATTGAAAAACAAAAAAGTCAGCTTTTATGCGGATCGGTCGTAGCACATAGGGAGGTTCGGAAGGTGAATTTTCAATGAAAATTTCTTTATCAGACTCAGTTTTAGGCTCACAGATCACTATGTGTATCAATCAGAAGTGCCTGTTATTAAGGCAACAGTAAACGAATAGCCAGGACCGAAAAGAGAGAGGTATTCACTCCGACAGCACAGCGGCAGCACCAGCGTTGAGTCTGCACTGGGTCGATAAAGTTAATCAACTGTCTATCCACATCTCCAAACTATCAATACCACTAAGCTCCTGCATTATTAAAGCACAGGAACTGAGGTGAAAACTTTTAGACACCTTCTCCAATATTTTTCTTCTTTTGAAAAAGTGAGTTTGAAACCACTCGACAATCATACTTCCGGCAAACCAGGAAAGATAGCTGAAACCGACATTATCAGCCTTAAAAAAATTTTGATAAGCTGAAAGCGATTTATCGATGATGCCTCTGCACTATATAGCAGGACGGGGATGATGAGCGACTTCTAGAGTTTGCTCTTTGTTTGTCCAGAGAGGACTTTATTGCCCACTCAGTACAAAGAATTATTCAGCGTTGTATTTTCAGGCTGATATTGTTGGTGGTATTTACACACCATTTCCCATTTGAAAACCAGCGTTCATTATTGGATAATTAAAGGAGCGTTCCAAAGTAAACAGGACGGTTTTAATCTAGCGCCACTGGTGGTGGATCTATATGTCGACTGCTGCGTTAGAATTTGCTATCTTGATATTGTCCAGTGAGAATTGCATGTTATTTCATTGATTGAAAGTGAAGTTATTGCGTTTTAAGTGGCATTATGTTTGTGTTATCGGTGCGAAAATGTGCTTCGAACAAAGAGCCAACATTAAATTTTGTTTTTAAATTTTTAAAACTTTTCAAGTTTCAATTGACGATACAAATTTATGGCGATGATTGTCTATCCCGTAGCAGCGTGCGCGAGTGGTTTTAACATTTTCAAAGTGATCGTGAGGACATAAATGACGATCAACATGTGGGCCAATCAAAATCCGCGATCACCGGAAATTCCATCGTGAATTCATCAAAAATCAGCCGAAATCATCTTTGAAATTCATGGAAATGGTATTGAACCCCTCCAAAACATCAATTTATCGCATTTTGACCGAACCTTTGGGCTTACGAAAGGTGTGTGTATGGTTGGTCCCGCACAAATTGACTGACGACCAAAAATTGCTCAGAATCCAACATTCGAAGGACGATTATTTCACCAAAAATCACATTTTAACCATTAACCACTCTCTGCATTCATCTGATATGTCACCGTGCGACTACTTCCTTTTTTGGGAAAAATGCATTTGCCCTTGAAAGGAAAGCCTTATGCAGGCGTAGAGCCCATTTAAGAGGCTTGCATACTGGCGGCCATAACGTCCAACGAGCTAAAACACTCGTTCGACATGCTTCTGGACCGTACAAAAAACTGTATTGAAGCAGAAGGAGACTATTTAAAAAAAAAAAATTAATTAATTTTGCCGAAAAAACCGTTTGTTCTGGTTTTTTAAGTCCTGTTTACTTTGGAAAGGACCAAATACACCACGTTCAGCACGCAGAAAACATTGAAAGACTATGGAGACTCGATTCGGCGCAGTTTGCAGCAACTCAGACTAACGTATGGAACGGCCTGGCGCATTTTACCTCAAGATCTTAAATTGAAAGCGTAGCTTGTGCAAGAACTGAATCCGCTTGACCTTCCCAAGCGACGTCGCTTCACTTTGTGGGCTCCTGAAAAGTTCAAAGAAGAATCGACTTTTTCATGCCTGAAATTGAAGCTCGCGATCACGGCAACACTTGGTTTCAACAAGACGGGGCCACTTGCCACACATCGCATTTATTGAGAGAATACTTCAGTTATCAGTTGAAATGCTCGGACGATTCATTGAAAATTGGACTCAACGGATGGACAATCTGAGATAAAGCCGCGGCCAACATTTGAAAGAGATAATCGTCAAAAAGGAAATGCCAAAGCATGTTCTTTCAAATTATAAATATTGCTCAACAAATTTGAAGTTTCTGTTATTTTTCTTTAAAAAAAAATAGGAGCCCCAAACTGGATCACCCTTTAAAATGACTCAAAGCCGGTCATGTTCAAAAATTTTCCTATGCTAATCTTTTTTGTGTCTGCTTACATAATAAACTCTCAAATTTTAGTAAAATTTTTACACGTGCTCAAACACTTACACAGAACAAATCAATTTCTATATTGACACTTGAAAATTTCTGACAAGAATGACACTCAATGAAATCAAATATTTTTGTTCCAGACGAGCGTCTAATGATGTTACTAATTTATATGAGAATTTTTGTACGCTTCAAAAGCATACTACACTTTGTGAAAGTGTAAAGTGTAAAACACACACACATATATAGTGCATGTACAGAAAATACCAGTTAAATGACGCGCACAGTTATTTGGTGCAGACTCGTCGACATCGTAAACTTGAAAATGTTAAATAAAATGTTTATATTTACGGCGCATTTCGCAAACGACAAGTAAACGACCTTAAAAGCGGAAACAAGATAAAAGCGGAAGAGCGCGCAGTGGATAAAAAGGTTTGGAATTTGAGCGTCGAGAGTGTGGGTTCGTGTATGAGAGTGACTATTAAGAAAATTAGCCTGAGATGTGGCGGATGGTTAACTGCTGCTCAAGCGCTAAAGCAGCGTCGCACACACACACACAGACGCTTGTGTCTTCTCAAGCTTCAGTAAAACCAAAGTTAACGCCTACAACGCTTATCACCGCAGCTTTAAAAGTCAAGTATTGCGCTGGCAACTGGCATGCGTCACTCACAGGCTGAAAAAGGTATAGCTGTGGCGCATGTATCACTTAAATGCCTAATTAGCATTAGCCAAATTGACTTATGCGTGTTTATATAATTTAATTGTGTATGCGCGTGTATGTCTTTGTAGTAATTTACAACATTTTTTTGCAAGATTAAGCGCTTCAGCGCGTTTGTACACCAAAGCGCTGAAAAATCGGCTTATACCCCTAGAAGTATGCTATAGTAATGAAAAAAATGTTATTGCTATTTATGCAGTGATTATGTAAGCTTTACATTTGTACCGTTAGAAGTCAAGTGGCACACGGCTATAGCGTGTCCGCTGAGAATTTATAGCCACAAGAACGCGATGTCTGTGTGTGTATGAAGGCGCGCGCATTGCTCATAACATTTTTTCTAATACTTAGAATAATTCTGTTTTTCACAAGGCTGACCTGCTTTTTGCGCCCAAAAACAACCGAGCTAAGTGGCAATAGACACACACGCGTGCACGCGCGCGCATGTGTGTATTTTTTGTATATATGCGCGCGCTTTGCCACCTCAGCGCCACGCGCCCACTTTGTGCTGAATTTTTTCCATGAAAGTTGCTACATACACATATCTGTATTTATATTTGCGTGCCTGTGTGCGTGCAACTGCTTTGATGCCATTCAATTTAAATCATTGCTGCCGAAAAATTTCATATGTATGACGCGCTTCAGCACGCGATGCGCCTCATGTCGTAGCGCGCGCATTGGCCGCCTACACGTGCGCCGCGCTTCGCCCGCCAACCTTTCGCAAACACAATCAACGCCAACTTATCAAAAATTAATGCTTTAATATTTTTTCCTGCTCATTTTCATTAAGCAGAAAACAGTTTTACTTTTTGTTGCTGCTTTTTCACTCATTCGCAGGCTTTAGCTGCCGCATTTGCCGCCTCGATGCGCGCTTTTCGCTATGATACGGCGCATGGGGTGGGCGCTTGACAGAAACACACGCACAGCACACAAGCACGCGCAAGTACAACAGTACAGCGCGCACAAGCACACACACATAGACAGCTGCGCGCACTCACACCTGCACATGAAGCGAACGAAAAAATAGATATTTCGTGTTGTTTACATAACGGCACATTTTATTACCCCTCTCGCATGCGAGTTAAACAAACAGTAAGATATGAAGAAGGGCTCAACATACAGCAGTAGCATCCACACAACCACCAACACCACCATCACTACCATTGAAGCCATCAATCCCAGGCTAAGCGCGTTACAGCTGGCGTTTATACAAATGTATGCGTGTGTGTGTGTTTTTATGGCGCGGAGTGGGAATTCGTTGCGGTGTGGTTATGTGAACATGCAATTTCTCGAGTTCGGTTGAGTTAGTTCGCTTTGGGTGCGCGGTGTTACGGTAGTTAGGGGAAAGTGTTGTGCCACTGCCGTTAAGTGTCTCTGCAGCGTTTGTTTTGTGGCGTAGGCTTGTAATGATGCTTGAGTTTGCTGGCCTAGCTGCGTCTGATGGCTTTATGGCAACCCACACACACACATATGAGCCTACATAAATATGTATATGTATATAAAAGCAGCTATATGTGTGTATATTTAAGTTTTCTACCAGCTTATATCTGGCGCAAATACGTATGTAAATAAGTATGCGCTTGAAAATGTTGTTTTTGGGTTCGCTTTTCTGTTTATTTTGTTCACATATCGCTGCGTATGTTTGTGTTGGGTGTTATGGGTATTTGGTAGGATTTTTTCGCTGCTTTAAAGGGATTTGGAGTATTTCAATTTTTTAGGCACACAGATAGATGCTTACATAAATATGTACATACATGCCTGCATAGATAGATAACCACAAGGAAGACCTTTAGGAAACTGAAGTTTTGCGTTTATTTGATATTTTTTAAAAAATAAATATTGAAATTAAATTTGAAACTAAAACTAAAAACAAAATTAAAAGTAAAATTATAATTTAAAGTAAAATTAAAATTAAAAATAAAGTTAAATTTTAATTAAAATTATAATTATAATGACAATTGAATTTAATTAAAGTTAAAATTCAAAATTAATATTAATTAAAATTAAAATTTACATTAAAAATAAAATTAAATTAAATTAACTTTAAATTTAAATTATAATTTTAAAATTTTTATTTAAATTCTGAATTAAACTTAATTAAAATCAAATCAAAGTATACATTAAAATTAACAATAAAAGTTAAATAAAGTTAACATTAAAGTTAAATCAAAATTAAAAATTAATATTATTTAAAAGTAAAATTGAAAGTATAATTAAAATTTTAATTTTTATTTAAATTCTGAATTAAATTTAATTAAAATCAAATCAAAGTATACATTAAAATTAACAATAAAAATAAAATAAAGTTAACATTAAAATTAAAATTTTAATTTTAATTATAATTTCAATTTTACTTTTAATTAATATTAATTTTAAATTTTAATTTTTATTTAAATTCTCAACCAGACTGAATTGAAAACAAAACAGATATAAAAATTAAATTAACATTGTAATTAAAATTAGGATGAAAACTAAAATTAAAATCAAAATTAAAATCAAAAAAACATAAAAATTAACGTTAAAATTTAAATTAAATGAAAATTGTTATTAAAATTTGAATTTATAATCAAAATTAAAAATTAACACCAAAAAATAAATAAATGCTAACATTAAAGTAAATTAAATTAAAATTACAAATTAATATTAATTAAAATTTAAATTATAATTAAAACCAAAAATTAAATTAGATTTCTAAAATTTTAATTTTTATTTAAATTCTCAACTAACTAAAATATATCATAACAATTTAAATTAAAATTAAAACTAAAATTAAAATTAAAATCAAAAAATACTTAAAAATTAAATTAGTTAAAAGTAAAATAAAATTAGTATTAAAATTTACAAAAGTTAACTTCTCTTTAATTTTTAACTTTTTTTTTAATTTTTTAAATTTTTTATTAATATTTTTTTAAGTAACCAAAAGTTTTAATAATTTTTAAAAAGTGACCTCAATTTTTTAAAAACTTTCTTAAAAATATATTTTTTTATACCCAAAATCAAAAAGCTCAGGTTATAGTGACAAGGAATTTGTCAAATCAATATACATACTTGTTCAGCAATAGCAATGACAATTATACTACTAAAATTCATAAAGGCTTCTAAAATAATTTTCAAAACGTTAAACAATTTATAAAAAAAAATTTACGAAAAATATATTTCTGAGATACTAATGTATAGGGATCTTAGTTAAGTTAATGAAACAAGAAAAAAAATTTCAAAAATTTTAAAAAGTTCAAGTTAAAATTTTTTTAAGAGTATTAAAATTCTAAAAAAGAAAACTACTAAGAATCTAAAAAGCTATAAAGATTTTAACCCTCATATGAAACATTGAGCGTATGACTTGAAGAAAATTGATATTGCGCCTAGATGTAGGCAAGAAAATGTTAATTTTGCGCTTAAAGGTAGGCAAAACAATTATTTTATTATTTAGATTAACAGTTTTCTTTGTAATCCTTTTTTATAGTCACTTTAAAGCCCATTTTAAAAAATCACAATTGCTTCAAGGCAAGGGGATCCCTAATTAGCACCAAAGCAACTAGCTTCTGACTAACTTTTAATCACTAAAATAAAAGCAAAAACTATTTTAAACCGAAATAAAACGTTACTCCACATAATCAAACCTAAAATTTAGTTTCTCAATCCTACAATAAAATATTCGAAGTCATTTCAAATTCACTGCTGGGGCATCCAAATCGATTGCGTGCATCATAAAACCCACACATGTATATTTGCATTGAAAAAATGCTTTTGTAGCACCCTTCTCTTTGTTTTGCCATGGAAACCAAGTACTCAAAATAATATCTTTTTAGCATTTTATTGATACAATGGTATCAATGTAGAGTACAAAAAGATTTGAGCGATTGTCGTTAGGTGAGAGATTTTAATATTTAAATCAGCAACAGCTTAGCTGGCTCGTTCTTTTTTCCCTTTTTTCTGTTTTGCTTTTCAATTACATTCGTGTGCAAATCGGCATGAAAATGGATTAATAAAATGCAAAAGAGGCTAATAAAATTGCGCAATATTTGGAGTAGAGTGCGTATCGTGCTGCAGAGAGATACTCTCAATAAAACAACGACGTAACGCCGATTGTAGATGAAGTAGTCTACGAAGCCGAGACGTACCTAAATTTTTATCCGGCCAGGGGCTATCAACTTACAACATTCTTCCAAATCAATACAATGATGTTCTTCCTCTATTATAAGCACAACGGAAGTACCGACCGTCACTTTCTGTGAATTTTTGTCAGGGAAAATAGAAACGACCCCTGGGATTAGGTCTATCAGACTACTGGATCTGCCGGGGTCGGGTATCATCTCTCTTCCCGTCGCTGACACTCTCTTATCGCGGTGGAGAGAATGTACGCGGGTTTTTTTGGTGTATTCTTTCCTCGGACGCAAGTGCAGGTACCTCAAGCACAAGAGGTACCTGCTACTTCAATAGATGTTAGGAAATTTGACTATGCATTTAGCCTGGTTAGGTCTGAACGGTCCCCAATTTTTGATGGTTTGAATGGAGAGATATGCAAAATGTGGAAGTTCATTCCAGAATACCTGGAGTGGAAAAGTGCTTTTGTTGTTATTCCCCTGAAGTCCCTTGATAAAATCAGAAGCGATCTTCCTTCTTATCGAGGCATCAGTCTCCTTCCAGTACTTGGAAAAGTGCTGCAAACGGGCGTTTGACTACCTAAGCTGAGATCGAGTGGTCCAACGACTGGAATAGCTTGGTTATCCGGATATTACTCTTTGGCTGAGCTACTTTTCGGAGGCAAAAACCACTCTAGGCATGAATGGGAAAGTTGAGCTCGGAGTAGTTAGTTGCTGCCCACAGGGATCCTTCTGTGGTCCACATCTTTGGAATCTCACCATGGAATCTCTGCTCCGGCAGCTCGGTCCCTTCTGTAAATGTAGTGCCCATGCGGATAAGTTTCTTCTTCTGGTCGAAGGTCAGGCGGAGGTTGGCATATTGGTGGAAAATACACTAGCAATGCTGCTGAACCTCGGACGTCGTGCTGTTGACATAATATATTGGAGCTTCTTTATGGCTTGTGCCACTTATGGAGCTGCCGTATGGTGGGAAACAGCGATGATGATTTCGGGTCGCCGAAAACTCCTCTCGATGCCATATTATATAATGCTTGCATGTCTACCTGTATGTCCCACCTTTTCGACGGATGATATTATGCAGATTTTACTACGTACACCCCCTCTTGACCTGATTGTCATGCAACATGCTGTTGCGTTCAGCTAAGAAGCGAATTGAGTGTGTCAATCCTGCAGAATGATTTTATTACCGATGATGTAGCGGAGAGGAAGGAATATCTAGTGAGCAGGCGGTTTCTAGATGATAGGGTTATTTTTAGGTGGCAAGACCGTTAGGACAATAGTCTTATCTATCTATCCTATTTTATCTCATCTACTTCCAAATAGCTCATGCAATAAAAATCCAGTAAAATTTTCGGCATGAATCCGGTTCGTATAATGTCCACTTAGAACTCCTACAACTATTAAAAGGTAAACTCTGCTGAATGGAAGAGTTCACTAAATCTTTAACGATGTAGGCAGAGCCAGAAAGATGTTGGCAGCTCGAAACATGCCAGAAACACGATCTAAGCAGGGCGAGAAAGACCTTCCCAGCTACCATGAAACACGGATGTTAGCGAACTGAGATCACTTGAAGAATTTGAGAGAACTATGCTTTGTAATGTTTTAGGACTGTCCGCTTGAGCGATGAGTATCGAAAAAGATGAAACCACGAACAATATGAGCAGTACGGCGACACAAAAAGTTCAACAAATGTGCTGGTAAGCCATGCTCTTCGTATGAAAGATGATGATCTTGCAAAGAGACTAGTGGGGCCACGGAAGCAAAGGCGTCTACGCAATCAACGGAAGAAACAAGTGGACCCGGATTTTTGTCCTGTCAGCACAGTAGAATTCTGTCGCTACAAAAACAACCGAAAAATGGTTAAAGGGACAAAAAGGAAGACGGATGTTTATTATATACCTTTCATTAGCGAGAGAAAAGTAGGAAGGAGTAAACCGTAACTTTCAACCTAACTAGGAAACTCGGTCTAGTTGACCTACATGTTGAGTTGATTTAATGTTACGTAAACTTTTCGAAACAATGCGTTTATTTAAATTTTTTCTTTATTTTCTTCGACTCGTTCGAACATTTGTTGTGGCCTCTCACCATTCGTCTCTAACTTGAATATACGCAATAACTTACTCATCTATCACATGACGGTCTACCTTTTACTGCTAACTGTCAAAATGTATTGCAAACATTAAGCCATCAAATCAAATTCTGTATTTCGTCCTGTGACAGCGTCAAAATGTGGACGGCTCAAGACCACGCCCAACTCAAAGTGCTGTCGAAGGAATCTTCTTTACAGTGAACATATATTTTCTAGGAAACGTTATTGAACTTGTGTTCAAACGCGTCTAAAATAAACTGATATTCGATTTGTGTAAGTGTTTGTATATGTATGTATGTATGTATGTGTATATATTAAGTAGCCCGCAGGCATTGTTGCAAGCGCAATTATTTTAATTCTACGCGATGACTTTTCAATTCCCGGCGTAAGGGCAAAAAGTGCACGAAAAATCCCACAGGCATTAGCTAAAATAACAACACAATTACAACAACAACAACAACAGAGGCGCAACAACCAAGCGTAAGTGATATGCCATGAACAATTTACAGCATCCCCTGCAGCGCGTCAGTGTTAAATACACATATAAATATGTAAATTTACATATATATGTATATATGTATTTACAAGCGCGTACATATGTATAAACACCAGCGCTTAAGGGTTTATATGTATGCGCATCTGTTGATTTTATGAACCAACATTGAAATAATCAAATTAATGTCACTTGGAAGACGACATAAACTATGCAGCTAGCGCAAGCGTTACAGCCACAACAACAACAAAATGTCATACAAGAAATATAAACAACTTAACAACATCAACTACATGCCGGCATCATATACACAAATAGAGTGTGAGCGCGCGTAGACGCGCTGCGTGAAAATGTGAAGCGAGCGCGCTAAGAAAATTGACGCCTCGACACATGTTGATGAGCGACAAGCGCGCTTACATACAATATATATACATACATACAAGCGCGCGGTGCTGAAATATAAATATCGACTTTGACGCACATTACTTCATTTTCGGTTTCAGTTTCGGGCGTCGGGCGTCAGGCGTCAGACGTGTCGGGCGTGTATGCCTGCAGGCGTTTGGTGAGCGACTGGCAAATTGTCGCGCGCAATTAAGCATCTATAGCGACAGGCGCGCAGCCAAAGTAGAGACAAGCGCGCAACAAAAGTGGTGTCAGAGTTAAAGTTTAGTTGGGGCAAATGGTGGCGGAGCCGCGACTTGTGCGCCATGCATTATTGCTTACGCCAGCAATTTGTACGCACTTACGCGCTAATTAAATAAAATTTTCCACTAACAGCCAGCGCGGCTGTAAATACACTGTTTATGCATGCATGTTTGTATGTAGTGCGCGGCATGCAACGCAATTCTCGCCACAACTGGCAATAAAATTAAGAACTTAAATGTTTCCAGATGTTGCATAAAAGCACCATTTCTTGCAGTCAACAGCAGTATATTTTTAACCCTTCTTGTTATTTTTATTGCTGTGCTCTTATTTTCATTGCAACCGGCAAACAAGTCCGCTGCGCCAAACTTAACTCACAGTAGCGCCCCGAAGTCATTGTGGTAATTTATGCAAATACCATATGGCAGCGTTGCTTGTTGCACGGTCAGCAACTGGCGCAACCCAGCGCGGTGTTTTTTGCTCAACGTCTTTACACACTACTTAGCGGCGCTCAACAGCATCAATGCATTGAGCATCCGGCTGCCCAGAAAGGGCACTTAATTTCAATTTCAATTTGCATCTTTTCGCCCTTAATACACAGTGCGCTCAGCTGCGAGCTGCTCGCGCGATCAGTTGACTGCTACTTAAACCCAGTCCATTGAAGTATGAGGTTTTTTACTGACCACACCTCTTCTTAAAGCAATTTTTGAAGCTTTGAGGAGTTTATGGTATGATTACACCACTTCAGAAGCTTTAAAAAAAGTTAGCAAGTAAAATAGACGCTCTTTCCTAGTGCAATAAATCCGCTTGAAGGCGAGCCACTGTGAGAAGGCGACTTCGCTCCCCAGGGCTGTGCGCTGGGTCTAGGGCTCCCCACGAAAAAAAACCCTTAATGAAAAACAGAAAACAACCTCGGAGGAACCTATTTTACGAAAAGGAAATTCTGTAGGCGGATAAAAAGATAGGAGAAAGTATCCGAACTCATCAAACTAGATCCCTAGATATTAAACAACATATGTTTTTAAACATCTATTAAAAGCTCCTAATAGTTTCTTCCAGGTTTCGGATACATGATGTACTAATATAACTGAACTATGAAGGGAGAGAGAGAGAGAAAAAAAAGGTAAGGTGTAAAACAATACAAAATGTTGCTGCTATATTAAATCCCCATAACATAGAGAGTAGACGATAAAATCATTGACTTAAAAAGAAAGAAAAGTAGTGATCAACAATTAGACATAATACTCGTATTCCTAACTCTGCGGAGAGAAAAAGAGGCAAAGCGTGAAGAAGAGGAAGGTCGAAGCCTTGATCGCATATTATATTCTCGCAAAGATAAAGAAAAGTAGAGTGAGTGGAAGAGAGAGTCAAGAAATTTATGAGAAAAAGACGCAGATATAACCAATTATACATTAAAAGGACGACTACAGAAGAGACCGACCAACCCACTTAGTCCTCAACACCATGTGAGAAACTGCCAATATGTGAAAAGGAAAATCGTC
This sequence comes from Bactrocera correcta, assembly GCA_027475135.1. NCBI lineage: Eukaryota > Metazoa > Arthropoda > Insecta > Diptera > Tephritidae > Bactrocera > Bactrocera correcta. The sequence continues at coordinate 45,063,175 of CM050326.1, forward strand.
GAAGCTCTAATACTTCATTTTCGTAAAGCGAAAGCAATCTAGAGCAAGTGAAAGAGATAGTCAAGAAATTAATGAAAAGTAAAGGAGATATAATCAGTTAGAGAGGCACTTCAATGTCAAGTGAAGGAAGATGAAACCAAATATTACGAATTACTAACAATCACTTCGAGGGACAAAAGTTTTAGAAAGAACATCTACAAAAGGGACTACCATCCGATCTATTAGTGCCTACTTATAAAGAATCCTGCCTACTGTAGAAAACTGCCTACGATGAGGAATAAAATGGTTAAGCTCAAGAGTTGATGTAGAGTTTTTCAGCTCACTAAAGCCTAAAGATATCTAGAAAGGGTCTGCCAAAATGTTCAAATCGATTTTGTTTAAGAGCAGAAAGTAATCAATGAAGATCAACGTCTTCTAAACAAAAGTTACAATTAGCTTAAAAGTTCGCTTCTAAAAGCCTTTGAAACACATATCGGGTTCGTTTTTTTGCATTGATATTTAACAGAAACGTCAAAGACCTCATCAACTATACTCGTAAAAAGTCGATATATAGTATGAGTAGGTCATTTAGATATATCTCTCTGTATAAACATGAATAAGCCTCTGAGTTTTAGAGATACATATCGATCTGCATACATCCTTTTCTTCTCAACAAGCTGCTCATTATATATAGAAAGTAGATATGGTCTAGCCGCCACACAAACTCATCGGTCAAAATTAAATCCTTGTATTAAAATTTTTTTTTATTTGAGAAGATTTCTTTACGATATCAGGCAAAGATTACAGCAATGCTATAAATTTTGAATAAATCGGGCCACTAAAGCATATATGTAAATATCTGTCATTCAAACTCAAATAGATAAAGATTTTCATAAAAGATCTTTTTCCTTATTACGTAACATTAATTTGACTTTCGGCTAGTTTATATGAAATTGGTTCTAATGTTGAAGGTAGAAGGAAGCCTTTCTAGTCTACAGTTACCGCAAGATTATAAAGCACAACTCGAAGTTTCGATATAACGAAATTATGAAATAATAAACGATATTTCAAAAACATTTTATAAATAGTTTATGTTGAAAAACAATAGCTGAAAATGGAAAAATTATAAAAAAATATCAAAAAACAGTTTGAAAAAGAGTAAAAAAAAAATTTCAAACAAAATTCTCAAAAAATGTTAAAAGAAAAGGTTTTGAAAAATTTTCGAAAAAAAAGATTTGAAAAAAAAATTTAAAAAAGTTTCAAACAAAATTTTCACAAAATGTTAGAAAAAACTATGAATAAATAAAAAAAAAGGTTTTCCGAAAATTGAAAATAAATAATAATATTAAATTATAAAATATAAAATCATAAAATTAAATTTTTTTTTTTTTTTTTTAGAAAATAAGTTTGAAAAAAGTAAAAAAAAGCAAACAAAATTTAAAAAAAAATGTTAAAAGAAAAAGCTTGTAAACAAAATTTTTAAAAAATGTTAACAGAAAAAATATGAAAAAAACTTATTGTTTAAAGAAAAAGGTTTGAAAAAAAGTTTTGAAAAAAAAGTTTTGAAAAAAAGTTTTGAAAAAAAGTTTTGAAAAAGTTTTGAAAAAAATTTTTGAAATAGTTTTGAAAAAAATATTAAACAAATTTTTCAAAAATGTTAAAATGAAAAAGTTATGAAAAATTTTTGAAAGAAGTTTTCAAAAAAAATTTTGAAAAATGAGTTTCGAAAAAAGTTTATAAAAAAAAGTTATTAAAAAAAAAAAGAAAGCTTAAAGAAACATTTAAAAAATATTATTAATCTTGTATCTGCTCTAAAATTTGAGAAATTTAAATAAACCGCTTCTTCTAAGATTTAAGAGTGATTCATCGCTCACTACGGTTACTTGAAGTAACATACTTTTTTACTATACCGTACACATTTTCTTGCAACATAATAGATTTTTAACGACAAAAGACCTCTAACCTCACCGCCTTACACAGAAATTGTTGCTCTTAACATTAATACATGTTGCAACCCCTTAGAAGTCACAGTTGAGATCAAAATCACACACACACACGCAGTCAACTGCAACATTGAACACATTAAATTGATTAATTTCATTTGAATAATGGTTGGGCATAAAATCTTTGATGTCGCACCAGTAAACATAGATTTCTTTATGTGCTGCAACTATAATACATATATTTGTTGCACGCTTTATGCATTTAGAGGCCATTAAGGTGGTGCCACATGGCACATATTGCGTGTTTTTTGCTTTGCGCTTGCGACAAATGGCATAATTATTGTTGTTATTACAATTGCTGCTATTTATTTTATATGCTGTTAATTTGCGAGCGAGAGAGTAAATAAACGAGTGAGTGAACGAAGGAGCAACGAGCGCACGAATGAGTATGACTTGAATGGGAGAATGTTGGTGATAATGATGCTGATAATAGTGATGATGGAGATGTTAATGTTGCTGATGACTATAATGTTTATAATGATGATGTTACTGATGAAGTTGTCGTTAATGCTGTCACCAATGACGTTGTTGCCACATTGACACTAACAACAATATGTAAAAACATAAGTCATAGGTGGTATTTTTGTTGTTGCTGTCATTGTTGCACTTGTCATATCAATTGTAATTGAGTAACATTTGCAACTAGTCGACTGACGCATCCGCATTAACTGTAACTAACTATATAAGTTATATACAGCGTATGGATGAACTTGCAACATCCGTGAATGCATTAGGATGTACTTCATTTCTTAAATTGATTTTTATGCACTGAACTGGATATTAAGTTTGTCATGAAGTTTGTGACACCCAGAAGGAAACGTGAGAGACCTTATACTAAAATATATCGAAGGTATATAAAAGATCAGCATCCACCTATCTGACCTTTTCTTTGCAAGGAGCTACTAATTTCTCAGAATCGCCGATATCGGAACTCCATAGCATATAGTTGCCATACAAACTGAACGATAGGGAACAAGTTCTTGTGTGGAAAACTTTTTTATTTGAAAAGATATCATCACGAAATTTTGTACCAATTACTATCTTAGGCTACGCAACAATACCTGAAGAAATTATTCAGATCGGACCACTATAACATATAGCTGCCATACAAACTGACCAATCAAAATTTAGTTCTTGTATGGGAAACTTTTTTATTAGACAAGATATCTGCACAAAATATGGCATGGAATATTTTCCAAGGTAGTAGTATAATTTTGGAATAAATTGTTCAGATCGAACCACTTTGTCATATAGCTGCCATACAAACTGATCAATGAAGATCAAGTACTTGTATGGAGAACTTTTTTACTTGACGAGATGTGTGCATGAAAATTAGCACGAATTATTAGCCAAGATAACGGTACAATTTCTGAGAAAATATACCAGATCGGACCACTATAACATATAGCTGCCATACAAACTGAACGAGTTCTTGTTGAACTGCTTGCTCATTTACACTCATATCCAACCAATATCAACTCGAGAAATAACGCACACCCTAATATACATGCGTTAGTGTGTGTGTATGCGCGCATATTCAAGCAGCTGTGCATATATTTTTGCATAGCAATTCGCTTGTGTATTGGAATATCACCGGCTCGTACAACATTTTGATTGATGAAGACATCTTCCGCTAGGCAATGAGCGCACGGCGCACACATAGCAACGCACAGCTGCACACAGATGCCTTAAATATAGATATGTGTGTGCGTGTATATCTTAACTTGAGTGCGCTTTTGCATTAACATTGCTGTCTATTTACTTCGATACAACTTTCTGCTGTCACGTCTTGACCGCACTGACCTGTCCAACTTGCAACACATACGCAGACCCAAATGTCACACTTGTCCGGACGCGCGCACAAGCAGCATGCACTCAGCGTTGTCACAAATTTACGCACATAAGCAGCTACATATCTGCTCAGCAGCTAGTCCACCGCACTTGACATCTGTCAGCCAGTGTTGCATTGTTGCATATGAAATCGCAAAGCAAAGCAAGGCTTGCTCACTTCCAGGCGCAACGCCACACATAACCATACACAAGTAATGCAACTAGCTGTATTTTGTTGCAAGTTAAAGTTTTCATATTTACATGAAAAAGCTTGTAAAATTAAATATTTTTCGCTTATGTTGTTGATAGAAATTTGGAGCAACTACAAGCGTTGGCAATTATTATTTCCTGTAAATGTTAGTAGCGCCCAGTTGTTTGACTGTTAACACACATATTTGTATGTGTGTGCGTGTGTCTATTTTTTCAGTTTACATTTTCAATTTCTTGGCGGCAGTTTAGGCAAATTGTAGGCAATTTGTATTTGTAAATTGAATAATGTTTCAAATTTTCTTCCGATTTTATTTTGAATTCATTTTAGTTTTTTATGACAACTTTATTTATTATAGAAAACATATTTTAAGAGAGTTATGGAAAACGAAAATTTAAACACTCAAAAATAAGAGTAAAAAAAATTAAAAAAAAAAAATAATTAAAAAAGTTTGAAAAAAAAATTTTAATATTTCGAAAAAATAGTTTTGAAATAAATGTTTTGAAAACTTGTTTTGACAAAGAAAATTTTGAAAAAAGGTTTTGCAAAGAAAATTAAAAATTTAAAATAATATAAAACAAAAAAATATTTAACAAATGAAAGTTAAAAAAAGTTTTGATATAAAAACTTCAAAAAAATTATTGAGAAAAATTTTAAATAAAAGTCTGCAAAGAGTTTTGCAACAAAAAGAAAAAGTTTTGAAAACTAATTTTTGAAAAAGAAGTATTGAAAATATGTTTAAAAAAATAGTTTTGGAATAAAAGATTTGAAAAAAAAAAATGTATTGAAAAACTAAGCTAATGAGAAAACTAAAACACTTATGAAAAAAAAAATTTGTTTAAAAAAAGTTTAAAAAAAGGGTTCGAAAAAATTTGATAAAAAAGTTTTGAAAACAAAGTTCAAAAAAAAAAGTTTTGAAAAAAATTTTGTAGCAAAAACAAAAAACTTAAAACAATCAAAAATATATTTTTCAAATATTTAAGTAAAAAAAAAGTTTTGAAAAAAATTTTCCGAAAAAGAAGAAAGGAACAAACATTGTAAAATTAAAATAGTAAAACAAAAATATTTTTCAAACAAACATTAAAGTTAAAAAGGAAGTTCCAAAGTTTGACAAAAAAGTTTTGAAAAAAAATCTTTTAAAAAAGTTTCAAAAAAAAGTTTTGAAAATATATTAAAAAAAGTTTTGAAAAGCTAAGGTAATGAAAAAACTAAAAGACTAATGAAAAAAGAATTGATTTAAATAAAAAGTTTTAAAATAAAAGTTTGGAAAAAAATGTTTTGACAAAAAAAACAAAAAAAGAACAAAAAAAATTTGTAAAAATGTTTTGAAAAGAGTGTTTCGAAAACATGTTTTAAAAAAAGAGTTCAAATATTAATATTAAAAAAGAAGTTTTGAAAACAATTTTCGAAAAAAAGTTTTGAAAGCAAAGTTTTGAAAACATTTTTCGAAAGCAAAGTTTTAAAAACAATTTTCGAAAACAAAGTTTTGGAAAAAAAAGGTTTCGAAAAAAAAACGTCGACAAATCTCAAAATAACTATATAAATACAGTTTTGAAAATACACTTCAAATTTACCCACCATTTACCCATCATTATTATCACATAACAGTTATTTATTTACAAATTCTATTCAAATTCTTCCAAAGAAATTTTTACATATTCATTTCAAATATTAAATTTACAACTGTGTTAGGCAGCGCCAAGTAATTGATTTTTATTACCTTTCTGTATGCTAACGGTTTCTGGATACAATATTTAGCACTTCTAAGCACATACATATGTACATACCAAGTATATGGTTATATAAATATAAGCATTCATCTTCAATGTTAAAGCTTACCTGAAAATAAAAAAACAAGAGTAATTTTAATAAAAATACAAACAATTTTCATAGTTATATTTCAGAATTTATCTATAAACACTATAACTGAAAAATTCCCAAAATTTTAAATGCTACAAAAACATTTCGAGTAAAGCTGCATTTGTGCAGATTTTTGCACGCTTTTAACAAGATTAAACGTTTTCTATATTTAAAGAATTTATCTAATAAAATAAACGCAAACTGCACTTCTTAATAAAAGTTCATAAGAGAAACACAATTGTTTTCCATAAATCGATTATTAATCTTGCAAATATATACATATAAGTATGTATAGTATATCAAAGTAGAAGGCATATAAAAAAACCAGTAAGTGAGAGCAGGAGGGAGTGTGAAAGGAAACAATAATACGAGCAAATAATAAGTGAAGGATAAGAAAATGTGAAGTGATCTTCAGATCACTGTATGATTTTAGCAAAAAGATTGGAAGACAGAAGCTGCCAAGAAGAGAGTGAAGAAGTCAAAGAAAAAGAAGAGAACGAAGCGTACTAAATCTCGCCTCGTTGTAAAAGAGGATGAACATCCAGCTAAGGTCTGCTACCAGTATGAATATTGCATCACCACATTATGATCGTTAAACTTAGGTCAACGCCATGAAACATACTTAAGAAATAACTCTTTGACTATTCGGAAAAATGTCACACAGATCTGTTATAACAAACGCAAAATAATGTAATGGAAAGCCAAATACATTCGAGTAATTAGCATAAGTAAATTGAAGTCATGGTCAAAGCTCATTTCTTACCGAAAAATAAACGATTCTTACAAGGGAAAGGAAAGAAAATTTTCCAACTGAAAAAATTGATTCAAAATTGGAGTCACAGGAGTCTTTTAATTAACATCGGCGAACGTTACAATAAAAAAAATTAATGAATATAATTATACCCAAAGTATTAAACCATAGATGTCCAGTTTTTATCACACTTGTCAACTACTGCTACAACGTACTGAGTAAACTTATAACAAGTGCTGCCCTCTTTCATCGATAATACGAGTATATAACTTACAGTTCTAAATTATCGTCTGTAGAGCTGTTGTCCACAACCATAGTGGTCTATTTGTTAAATAGTACAATGTTTGCACAAGTATTTTGAGTAGAGGCTTTTTATAGCAAGTGTATATTATAGCAAGCACCAAACAACCTTTTGAGGCATAGTTTTCGAAACAAATTATTCAACATTTTACTCCGAAGTCCAATCAACGATCATTGGAATGGACTACATGTGATGAACCCGCTCCAAGGCATGAAAAAGTGAAACAATCGGCTGGCAAGGTTAATACAATATTCAGGATAATAATTTTTATTGATTAGCTGGAAAAAGTACGGGTCATCAACAGCGACCTAGAGTTATTAAAGCGTTGAAGAACAAAATCGCCCTTTAATGGAACTATGTTGAAATTACAAAACAAATTTAGTTCTATTCTAGAGGTGTTGTAGAATTTAATAAGACATTATTGTTTACAATTTTTTGAAACCCGTAAACCCATATAACACCTTAAGGCTGAATTAATCCACCATTCCTCGATATACTGTTGGTAGCAGCGCAAACTGCAGGACCGTTACGGATATCTAAATACAAGTTATACCACAGCGCAGATTCGAGTAGTGTTCCAAAATTTCTTGAACTAGCCGAAGAGGTGAAAACCTTCTCAATTGGTGGCGCTTCGCTCTATGGACTCTTGTTAAGTTCCAAGAAGATCCGACGTTTCGAGTCAATTGTTTTTTAGACTTATTTCTGGCTTAACGTGTATGTAACTAAGCAAAACAGTGGAATCATCGGCTCACATTTCTTTAAAAATGAAGAATGTAGTCGTCAATGGCGACCGTTATCCCGCCATGATAACCAACTATTTTCGACGATATGCGGTTTCAACTTGTCGGCTCCACTTCTCACACAACGCATCAATCAAAAGATTTATGGAGACAACACTTCAGTTTCACGTTTAGGAACGGTGGATTGGCCAAGATCGTGGTCTCAAAATATTCGGCATTTTAAGTAAGGCTTTATAGAATTTTTATAGATGGTTAGACATATATATTAAAAAATCTATGAAAATTGCATATAGCCTTACTTAAAAAGCTGAATAACTCGTGAAGTATTAATGACAGCGATTTTGACCTTGAATCTTTTTTATAGCAAATAAAATTTTCTACAAATTTGTCATTGAAATTTTTCTATAGCTCCTTTCATTTACGAGATATATTCAAAAAAATGCGAAATTCTTGGAAAAATCGGATTTAGAATCTCGTACTACCCGCCGGTGTGAGTTACGACTTTGTAGCACTGAGCACTTTTGTAGAGTGAATAATTCTGAGAAAAAGTCAAAGCGATGCCATAAAATACCTCTGATCTGTAGGAATTTAAAAATAAAAACTCACGATTGTAGTGTATTTTCTATGGAAAATTTTTACAGGCCTTGGTCCAGTTCTTAATGTTAATATTAAGAGCTAAAATTTTCAAGGAATTTTTTTCAGGGTATTTCCAAGGAAATTTCGTAACGGGACTGAAAAGAATTAATAGTTCAATAAAAAAACACCCTTATACTCATATATGATTTTTTCTTTCCAATAATATGGAAATATGGAAAATATAGAAAACTAAAAATGGGAAACCTTTTCATTAATAATAAGAGCTTATGCGTGGTGAAAATTGTTGAGTTGTCTTTCAACCAATTATTCGTAATATGAGGTGAAAAAATCATAATTTTTTAGCAACCCAAATATGGTATATCAATATATAATATAAATTGATATATAAATCCATGTCTAAATTGATCAGCTAAGCGTTCATCAACACCAACATCAGCCGCTTAACATTCCAGCATTTAATTAACACAAATTTTGTCATATTAAACTTAGTACACACACTGACATACACACTCATACAAGTGCACATTGCATGGCGTGCAGAAATAATCTTTTATTTAGGACGGGGGTACCATCAAACTTGCATAAACTAAATTTATAGCGTTTCATTGCCTTAATGAACGTGGCATATGAAGTTCATGCCGCACAAGCACATACAACATACATACATCAAGGCCTGCCTAGCGCTCATGTCAGGATACTACAGTTCATCAACGGGTCATATTGTGCGCAATTATTAGGCTATTTACGGGTAATGAATTGTTGTTGTACACAATCAACATTTGTTGGTAGCAGCATTACTTTTGTTGCTTTTATTATTAATGCGCTTTTTGGGTTGTGGGTGGTTGTTGGTGTTGCATGTAATATTTTTTTTTGTAATTTTTGGTGGCAAGTTGGAAGATGGTAGTAGTGATAGTAGGTGCATGTGTGTATGTATAAGTGCATTGCTTTGTCTGTGTGTGGATGAAATCGCGCTTTTCACCGCCTTTAATTGTCAATAAACGGGCATGAAATGACCAAAAGTGCGCACATACACATACACATATTGATTATATGAAGCACATATGTACATACATACATACATTTTTATATAGACACACCCACATAAATTTGTATTTGTATTAATGGAGGCCCAGACGTAACCCACACCCTCTCCACCAGCAGTATTTCACCTGCACTAATCCGATCAGCAATTGCAGCCTATACGTATGTATGTATATATATGTAAGTACAGCGGTAACTATACACAGTTATGTGCATGCCTTGCCACCCCTGCCCACGAGTGCCAATCAAAATGAATTTCAAAAAAAATTCTATAGTTACCCAGTGAAGGTGTGGAATTTGAGTAGTTGCGGCAGCCGACAAAAGTGTAACGGTGAAAATGAAAACCGCTTAAAATTGCATATAAACAGTTAAAAGCCACATGAGTACGCTCTATTAATTTGGCTTAAATAGAATTGTGCGAATGCGTATGACCAAGCGGAAGGCAACTGCGATGATGGCAATAGCAACAGAGCCAGCTGGTAAACAGCCTAGATAGCGGTTTGTGTATGAATGTGTGTGCAGATGTCTGAATATGTTTGCAGTTGTTTGAATGTGTGCGCAGTTGTGTGTCTATGAGTGAAAGGTGAAAAAATTAATAGCGGCGCATACTTTCATAAAAACCTTCATATACTTTTTATAGTGGCATTTTAGGGGTGTGTGGCTGAGTATGGGGCACAGCTGACGTTTCGGCTGTCAATGCATGTGATATATTTGTATAATATTCTAGGCACACATCTGCATACAAACATGCATATGTATGTATATACAGCTTATGTTTGTGCAAGCAAATTTAATTTAAATTAACATTTTTTGCTTATCAGATGACATTCGTGGAATATATGTACATACATATATATGTAAAATATATGTACATATATACCTAATAAAAAATTTAAAAAAAATTTTAATTTAAATTCAATTTTATTATATTGTATATTCAAACAAATTCATATGTTTATTTATTTATTAGTAAAAATATTTAAAAAAAAACAAGTTGAAGTTCGATTAGAAATACGAAAAGACTTTTTCGACTACCCAATGCATACTCATTTATTTAAAAAAATACCAAAATGCTACATAACGGGTGATTTTTTTGAGGTTAGGATTTTCATGCAGTAGTATTTGACAGATCACGTGGGATGTCAGACATGGTGTCAAAGAGAAAGATGCTCAGTATGCTTTGACATTTCATCATGAATAGACTTACTAACGAGCAACGCTTGCAAATCATTGAATTTTATTACCAAAATCAGTGTTCGGTTCGAAATGTGTTTCGCGTCCGTGTCCGATGAGCGATGAGGCTCATTTCTGGTTGAATGGCTACGTAAATAAGCAAAATTGCCGCATTTGGGGTGAAGAGCAACCAGAAGCCGTTCAAGAACTGCCCATGCATCCCGAAAAATGCACTGTTTGGTGTGGTTTGTACGCTGGTGGAATCATTGGACCGTATTTTTTCAAAGATGCTGTTGGACGCAACGTTACGGTGAATGGCGATCGCTATCGTTCGATGCTAACAAACTTTTTGTTGCCAAAAATGGAAGAACTGAACTTGGTTGACATGTGGTTTCAACAAGATGGCGCTACATGCCACACAGCTCGCGATTCTATGGCCATTTTGAGGGAAAACTTCGGACAACAATTCATCTCAAGAAATGGACCCGTAAGTTGGCCACCAAGATCATGCGATTTAACGCCTTTAGACTATTTTTTGTGGGGCTACGTCAAGTCTAAAGTCTACAGAAATAAGCCAGCAACTATTCCAGCTTTGGAAGACAACATTTCCGAAGAAATTCGGGCTATTCCGGCCGAAATGCTCGAAAAAGTTGCCCAAAATTGGACTTTCCGAATGGACCACCTAAGACGCAGCCGCGGTCAACATTTAAATGAAATTATCTTCAAAAAGTAAATGTCATGAACCAATCTAACGTTTCAAATAAAGAACCGATGAGATTTTGCAAATTTTATGCGTTTTTTTTTTTTAAAAAGTTATCAAGCTCTTAAAAAATCACCCGTTATAATATATAACTTATAATATTTTAAATTAATATAAATATAAAAATAACTTTAAAAATCTATTTCTAAAAAAATTTATTTATAATAATTTTATAAAATTTATTAAAAAAAAAACATAATGTTTTGGGTAGTCGAAAAAGTCTTTTCGTATTTTGTCAATACAGGTAGATGTCGTTGCAGTCGTACGTATATCTCCTGTGCTACGAAGCACATTCCGTCATACCATACAGTGTTGGAAAGGTGAGATTTTAAGCTTCATTTAACCAAACAAAAAATTAAATTCGGGGAAGTTGGAAAAAGTTACAGCTGTTCAAAAATGAGTGAAAAAAGTTTCGGTTGTTCAAAAATGAGTGAAAATAATAAAGAAATTCGCTATATTTTGAAATTTTTGAATAAAAAAGGGAAGAAGCCAAGCAAGCCACAAATGAAATTTGTAAAATTTACGGCGGCAATGCTGTATCAGTTCGTGTAGCACAACAATGGTTCGTTCGTTTCCTTTCTGGAAATTTTTTGTGAAAGATGCACCACGCTCTGGTCGAACTAACGTTGAAAACGTCGCAGAAATTATGGAAAAAATGGACCAGAACCATCATATAAGCAACAAAGACATCGCTAAGAATCTTAACATTCATCACCAAATGGCTTGGAATCATTAAAAAAAAGGCTGACTACAAAAAGAAGCTCGATGTTTGCGTACCACATGAATTTTGTGTGGAAAATTTAATGGACCTAATTAGCGTCTGCGATTCTTTGCTCAAACGAAATGACATCAAACCAATTCTGAAGCGAATGATAACAGTAGACGAAAAGTGGATCAAATACGACAATAATGTGCGAAAAAGATCATGGTCCAAGCGTGGTGAAGCTCAACAAATTGTCGCAAAGCCAGGATTGGTGCCTCGCAAGGTTTTGAGGAGTGTTTGATGGGATTGGAAAGGAATCATCCACTATGAGTTGCTTCAGCCTGGTGGAACAAATGGTTCTATATTTTACTATCAACAACTGACGAGATGGAAGCAAGCAATCGAAAAAGCGGCCAGCACTGATCAACAGAAAAGGCTTCGTCTACCATTAGGGCAACGCTAGACAACACACTCATCTTTGATGAGTCGGCAAAAAATGGTAGAGCTTGGCTGTGAAGTTTGTTGCATCCACCATATACACCTGACCTTGTACTATCGGACTACCATTTGTTTCGGTCACTGCAGAACTTCCTTAATGGAGTAAAGTTGGCTTTAAGAGAAGCCTGTGAAAATTACTTGTCACAGTTTTTCGCCGAGAAATCAGAAAAGTTTTACACTGATGGAATTTATCTTTAGAAAAAAATGGCAAAAAGAACGTGACCAAAATGGATGATGTTTGGTTCATTGAAGTTCATTGTAAATAAAAAAAAATTACTTGAAACTAGATTAGAAATACGAAAAGACTTTTTCGACTACGCAAAATTTATATTTAAAATTTTGGTCTGTTTTTTTCAAAGCTATGAGCTATCGTAATATGAAAAAAATCGATTTATTTATTAATTTTTTTTTTTTATTGCCAATAATAACCTATTCGCTTCTTCTTTGTTGAATGCCGAACCTAACCTAAAAATATTTTTTATTTTTTATTTTTAACAAAAAATACCTCTAACCCTATAATGAACCCCTAACTGCTCCTTAAACACTAATAATTGCTTTAAAAGCACATTTGCGAAAAAAATAAATAAATAACTTCAATTACTCAAATAAAAACAATGTGACTTAACACAACCATAAAATAAGCTAATGCGTGTAAGCAAACAAATAAACGCCAACAAAGTCAATTTAACAAAATGAATAAATTTATGAAAATGCAAAAAATAATAAATTAAATTGCATAACTTATTGATAAAAAATAAGCAAATAAATAAATAAATGTTTTACAATGTTATTTAGTTGTTGCAACTGCTGGGGCTGTTGTTGTTTTATGTTGTATTTTTTCTGTGTGCAGAGCGATTTTTCAGATTTTTTCAGATTTTTTCATTCGCACACCGCTTTGTCTGTGTAATTACAACATTTTGTATTCGCGGTTAACCACTGAAAACAATTCGAAAGCGAAAAAAAATAGTTGCACCTAGTGGCTGGCGCCCATTCGCACACGCGGACGAGTGCACTGTGACCACACACCTATGCGCCAGACCGCTGTGCGCTCGCAAATAACTATTGCTCACAGGCACACATACCATCATACACACACATACACATGCATACATATCCATACGATTGAACACAATTGCATTGACATGCGGTTTGGCTGTCAGTTGGTACACGGGACCAATTCAAATTGTAGTTCGAATCATTCGACCACGAATCTAGTGTATTTACTTATGCACTAGATATACGTGTATCTATATTCGATATACATATATTTATTTAACGCTTATATGTATTATATTTGCAAATATTTGTTGGTATGTGTGCTGGCAATGCAGGTGACAGATAAATGAACGCTTATAGTATGCCGCTATCGGTATTTCATGTATCTGTGTATTTAAATGCGATCGAATTCAGGTAGTGCGACAATTTTCAGAAGCTTCTCTTAAGGCCAACTTTACTCCATTAACAGAGTTCTGTATTGACTGAAACAAATGGTAGTCCGATGGTGTACGGTCAGGGCTATATGGTGGTTGCATCAAAACTTCCCAGCCAAGATCTGCCAGTTTTTACCGAGTCATCAAAGATGAGTGTGTTGTCTAGCGTTGTCCTGATGGCAGTCGAAGCCCTTTCTGTTGATCAGTTCTGGCCGTTTTCTCGATTGCTTGCTTCAATCTCAGTAGTTGTTAACAATAAAATGTAGAATCAATCGTTTGACCAGACTGGAGCCGCTCATAGTGGATTATTCCTTTCCAATCCCTTGAAACACCCAGCATAACCCTTCGAGGCGTCAATCTTGGGAATCTTGGCAATTTTGCAACCATTTTTTGGGCTTCACCATGCTTGGACCATTATCTTTTTCGCACTTTATTGTCGTATTTGATCCACTTTTCGTCTACTGTTACCATTCGCTTCAGAAATGGTTTGGTTTCATTTCATTTCAGCAAAGAATCGGAGTTGTGAATTCCGTCCATTAAATTTTTCACAGACAATTCATGTGGTACTCAAACATCGAGCTATTTTTTTGAGCCAGCCTTTCTTAAGTGGTTCAAAATCGTTTTATGACTACGCTGCCCAGGTCATGTCACTCCAGCGGAGAGAGTATTCAAAGCAGTATTCGCCTTTCCCTGTAAAGAAAGAGGATACCTCCAATCCTTTAGGAAGTCCAGGAAGAGAAGGAATCGGCAACACTAGGCATCTTCAATTGGCGTCAAACAGCGAAAAGGAAAAACGATTGGCCTGTTGTAGACTGGGCGTCAGCGTTGTCTACGCCACTAAAAAGAAGATGTGCACTTCAAAATACCTGGTCATTCTGACATTAAAGCTTTCACTGCTTCAAACAAATATCGCACACAAATTGTCGAATAATGTGAATCTAGCAATAGATTGGAAAAAGGCGAAAACTATCCTGACAGCTGAAGCTTTGATGATCACGGATTTCTGGATTTCATGGTGTGATCCACATTGACTGATTGAAGAACGCGAAGGCTTTTCAAATGGCTTTGATGATCACGGATTTCAGGATTTCATGGTGTAATCTAAATTAACTGATTGAAGAACGCGAAGGCTTTCGTCTGAAAATATGACCGTCACCGAGATCTGAGATTCACAAAATGGGATCTATGTTAATATCTATATTGATTGTTACACAGAAAAGCAGAAGTAGCAGTCCTTCGAATAGGTATTTAGGTATTATAGCGAAGTATATAACCTGTCGCTCTCGAAGGATCTGGAAGAAAAGCGGAAGGAACTGTGGAACTGGAAGCTACCTTAGTGCTCGACACTAAAGACTTGAATTGAAAGAAAGGCACAGCTGAGGGGCACTGTTTAAAGGTCCACACAAATGTATACCTACTATGAACTCAAAATAGAATTTTTAAAACTTAACCGATGATTACAGTTGGGATTTCATATATTTATGTAGGTATATTGATCGCTTTGAAACCACTAAACCCATTTTAATTAAGATTTATAAAGTACTCAAGCAAAATCTACCGAAAACTATAAAATATTCAACAACCCATAGTTAGCACTCCAAATTTGGGAGCAAACCCAACATAAATTTTGTATGACTTGAATGCGGACACAGATGAAATAAGCCAAAAACGTCGCAACAAAGTAAAATTTCAAATAAACAAAAAAATCACAAAATGATTAATTACAGTACAGCCCTCCCGCTGCCGCATAGGCATACATATGCCTATCGCCAACAACCGACAGTCGAGAGTACACACTTACTCACCGAAGAGCGTTAGCAATCGTGATAGTAGGCGGCGGCAGGCATAAGTAAATCCCCTAAAAACTAATTTGCATTACAAATGAGTGCGCATGAAAAGAAAACACACACAAAAAAGGAGTTGAATTCACAAACGAACACAGGCGAGAGTAGAGAGAAAAGTGAAACGCTGCGGAGAATGGTATTGGTTAGAAATAGAGTAGGCTATGTGCCGAGACTGAGTATATGTCAATAATAGGCGCATATTTTGAGCGATGAGTTCTAAATTGCTGACGACATATCGATTAGCGGCCGCGCTGCAATCAACCGCCACGACTGTCAACCTCAATTTATACTGCTTTGCAACGCTAGGCGAACAAATGTGTTTGGTATATATATACCCTGAAGGAAATCGAGAGAAAGGCGAGTTAACCCAAAAAACAACAAGGACTGGATTTGCATAAATCGCTACTGAATAACAAAGGAATCGATCTATTTCTGAAGCAGATACTTACAGGTGATGAAGAGGTCACTTACGGCTGTGTTAAGCAAAACGGACTTGGTCGAGTCGCCATGAGTAGGAGCAAAGGATGAACAACAAGGAAAGACTTGTATATACGTTTAATAGGGTTATTATAGAATCATCTACCACGAGCTCTTCTACGATCATACTCCTACTTCGAATCTGTACAGTCAACTATTGAACCATCGAAAAGAAAAAAACCGTCCAAACGCGTGTAGCTTTGATCAATAGAAGAAGAATTGTTGTCCATCAGGACCACATACATGAATAGCGCTGGGGAGGTTCCTTTACATACACCTTATAGTCAGGACCTGGCACCAAATGATTTCCTGCTTCTGTTTATATATATATTTATCAAGTTCACAAAGTACTCTCTTTTCTCTATACTGTTCGAAAGGGACGAAAGAATGAGAATAACACTATTAATGACTCGAGAAGAAGAATTGTGATTCGTCAAGACAATGCAAGGTCACATACATGGATAGTGGCTCTCTACAAGCTTTCGAAGCATATAGCTGGCACTAAGCGTTTTCCCCCTGCTTCTGTCTATGGCGAATGAGTTCACAAACTAATTTCTCCTCTTTTTACTGTCTGTTGTAGTTCCAAAAGGGACGAAAGCTTCTATGATAATGATATTATTACTGACTGTGGTTGATAAATATGCAATTATCTTCAAAATTACAAGTAGCTATTGCCGAAACGGTATATATTTGTCCAAAACCAGAGCGCTCTAGCTATCCCAAATAAAAGCTTCAATATATACTTCGCTATTGACTACATTTTTCCCAAATTTTCAACGACCGAAATCTTTACTTCATCGGACCAGTATAACACTGAAGCAAACATAAACAGAAGATGACAGCTTCCTAGCAGTATATAAAAATCTCCAATTTTCTACAATATAAAATATAGAAAATCAACACAATCGAATATTACTTCTCTTTATGACAGAAGTGTGAAGTAAATGTCATATAAGAGCAATTTCCCTACAAGGCAGGTACTTCGGAATGACCATTTATCGTTGTATATAGTAATTAGTTTGTTTGACAAGCGAAAACGACTTATAAAATATGCAAAAGTGATTTGGAAAAGTGTTAAGCGCAAAAGTATTTATGCGCTCTAACGTCCTAATATGTGCAGCGCCTCCATGGTTGTTGGCAATTCCGTGAACGTACAAATCAAAAATCAATGCAAATCGTCGGTATTTCGCTGAAAGTGGAAAATAATTACTTTTTCGTGACAATTTTGCGAGATTATCGAAATGGGTCTGGAAATAATACAAGGTGAGCGTGTATTAAATGTTGTAGCACTTTAATTCCAATAATTTTGAAACCAAAATTTTTATATGCGATGGTTAATAATGTTGGACGTAGAAAGGGTAGTTAATAATATATGCAGCGAGAGCATAGGCTAGGTTTATGCAGCGAAAGTGATTATTATTTAAATTGCGGCAATTTGAAGGAACAAGAAGATTGGAGTCATTCTCCACTTGACTTTCAGCACATGGTAATAATTTGGGTATACTTGAGGCTTATACTTAAGTCGGAACTAAACAAAAAATTATATACAGGTTCATAGACTACGATATTATTTAAAAGTTCAGAAGTTTTTTGGAGCAGTTTTATCACTTATTGACAATCTTAGATCTGCAGACAATCTTCTATTCTGACAACCCAATATACAAGGCCTTGGTTGGCTTGATAAACAGGAAGGCGCAGGAGCGCCAGACTGCAGGCGGCAGCCCTTAGGGTGTCATTAGGCTCTCGAGTGGTAACCAATTAAGCTTTATCCAATAACTCGATGGATTGAATAAAATATCTGACTTTTTTTAACCCCAAATACCTAATAGCTCTTAAATTGGGGCATAGGTACGCGTGGAAGATATCGCGACTCAATCTGCTGAGCATTCGCACAGATAATGTTCCACCGTCTTATCATCCACCAAGCATGCTCCGCATTTCGCCGAATCCACTTTACCAATTTTCTGACCTTAGGGATAGGTGCTACATGAGGACCTCTACAATATCACTTAGTTTCGTCTTAACTATAAGTAGCAGCTTTTTGGTCTGGCCACCATCAAGGCTACCCCAAAATACCTTTGTTATACGCCCTATATTGCTAGGACTACTACAGACGGTGGCGCTACTGTTCCTATGTCACCCTTTAGTGTATCGTTAAATATGTGGATTTCCATGTGCCCATTCTTCATTAAAATGTGTTTAATTCCTCAAACAACTTAGAATTCTAGATCACATTGTCAATTTAGTCCCATGAAGTCCAACTTTTGGAACATTTGAACCTTTTTTCTTGGAAGCTCTTAAAACGGAGTAGATATTTTATTAAATCATGACTAAAGGATCTCGGTAAAGTCGATAGATTAAAGTTATGGTGAACTAGAACTCAGGATTTTATGAGATTGCAGATAGAACATATTGTTTGTAAAATACTATATATTGATATGAATACTAGAACATATCGGAGAAACACTCAGGGCAGTCTACAGTCACAGTTGGGGTTTCCTCTTAGCTCCTTTTCTGAAAGCAATAATGTATTTAAAAAGTTCTGAAGCTCTTCCCATCCTGACGATTTTCTAAA
>CM050326.1:45082444-45132444 GCA_027475135.1 Bactrocera correcta
ATCAAAAATGGGTTGAATTAGATTTATACTACCCTCAGCCCCCGTATACCTTCTTCTTTACTGGCGTAGACACCGCTTACGCGATTATAGCCGAGTCAACAACAGCGCGCCAGTCGTTTCTTCTCTTCGCTACGTGGCGCCAATTGGATATTCCAAGCGAGGCCAGGTCCTTCTCTACTTGGTCCTTCCAACGGAGTGGAGGTCTTCCTCTTCCTCTGCTTCCCGCGGCGGATACTGCGACGAATACTTTCAGAGCTGGAGTGTTTTCATCCATCCGGACAACATGACCTAGCCAGCGTAGCCGCTGTCTTTTAATTCGCTAACTATGTCAATGTCGTCGTATATCTCGTACAGCTCATCGTTCCATCGAATGCGATATTCGCCGTGGCCAACGCGCAAAGGACCATAAATCTTTCGCAGAACCTTTCTCTCGAATACTCGCAACGTCGACTCATCGGTTGTTGTCATCGTCCAAGCCTCTGCACCATATAGGTGGACGGGAATTATGAGAGACTTATAGAGTTTGGTTTTTGTTTGTCGAGAGAGGACTTTGCTTCTCAATTGCCTACTTAGTCCGAAGTAGCACCTGTTGGCAAGAGTTATCCTGCGTTGGATTTCTAGGCTGACATTATTGGTGGTGTTTACGCTGGTTCCAAGATAGACGAAATTATCTACAACTTCAAAGTTATGACTGTCAACAGTGACGTGAGTGCCAAGTCGCGAGTGCGACGACTGTTTGTTTGATGACAGGAGATATTTCGTCTTGCCCTCGTTCACTGCCAGACCCATTTCTTTTGCTTCCTTGTCCAGTCTGGAGAAAGCAGAACTAACGGCGCGGGTGTTGAGGCCGATGATATCAATATCATCGGCATACGCCAGTAGTTGTACACTCTTATAGAAGATGGTACCTTCTCTGTTAAGTTCTGCAGCTCGAACTATTTTCTCCAGAAGCAGGTTGAAAAAGTCGCACGATAGGGAATCGCCTTGTCTGAAACCTCGTTTGGTATCGAACGGCTCGGAGAGGTCCTTCCCGATTCTGACGGAGCTTTTTGTGTTGCTCAACGTCAGCTTACACAGCCGTATTAGTTTTGCGGGGATACCAAATTCAGACATCGCGGCATAAAGGCAGCTCCGTTTCGTGCTGTCGAAAGCAGCTTTGAAATCGACGAAGAGGTGGTGCGTGTCGATTCTCCTTTCACGGGTCTTTTCCAAGATTTGGCGCATCGTGAATATCTGGTCGGTTGTTGATTTACCAGGTCTAAAGCCACACTGATAAGGTCCAATCAGTTTGTTGACGGTGGGCTTTAATCTTTCACACAATACGCTCGACAGAACCTTATATGCGATGTTGAGGAGGCTAATCCCACGGTAGTTGGCGCAGATTGTGGGGTCTCCTTTTTTGTGGATTGGGCATAGCACACTTAAATTACAATCGTTGAGCATACTTTCGTCCGACCATATTTTGCAGAGAAGCTGATGCATGTACCTTATCAGCTCTTCGCCGCCGTGTTTGAATAGCTCGGCCGGCAATCCATCGGCCCCTGTTTGAAATGCCGTCCCACAGTTCCCTTATACCGAGTTGTTGACGAGTGCTCTCAGAGAGCAGGAGTGCAAGCCGAGTAGAAAAACGTTTGGCTGTCTGTTGTGATTGCAGCTTCTCGACGTCGAACCATCCTTGTGTTTGTTGGCGTGCGTTTTTTGCTGCACAGAGGCGGTGCGAATTTTTGCTGCAACAATATAGTGGTCCGAGTCGATATTAGGACCTCGGAGCCCGTATACCTAATATACAGATAATTGAGCTTCCGGGTGTCTTTGTACCGCAGGCATAGGCCAATATGTGAGTTATCTCAATGAAACTGAGCTAGCGTGTTTTATTCAGTGTATCTTTGTGTATAAAATAGATACATTTGAGTGAAAACTTGACTTATGTATACATATAATAGTACATAGCTCAAAAGACCGCTCCGGGGAAACCGTTTTTATACGATAGAGGAGATTCATACAGCAGCGAAGACGGAACTGAAGGCCATCCCGGAAAGTGACTACAACCAGTGTTTCGAAGATTGAAAAATCCGGTGGCATAAGTGCATTGCGTCGGGAGGGAATTACTTTGAAGGGGATGAAATTGATTTGGAAGAATAAATAAAGAATTTTCAAAATAAATACAATGTCACATTTTTTGGGCACAGTAGTATGTGGTATTGGGAAAATAGATAAAATCTGGTCGATACTATCCCAACATTATACTACATATAATGGTTCTCGTTTTTCTTACAAACTTTATGTGTCTGTCAGTATAAGAGTTATATAAGTATATTATATTTTTATATAAATTTGCACCATAAAGTATTTCCTTAGATTTGATTCTTGTAAGTTTCAAGAGTATGAAAAGTTCGATTGCACCCTTCTTTACTTGTTTTTCAATAGTTTCGGTAGTCGTCACTTTCCGGATATACCTACCGAATTTGTAGATTTCGCAGTCATAATGTAATAATTAATTAATTATTATTTAGTAAGTATGCAGACAACATTTAAAACGAAACAGAGAACTATATAATAAAAAGGTAATTTTTTTATGGAAAGAGTGTTAATGGAATATTGTACTTATTTCCATGGCTAAATGCTTAAATATAAAACGAAAATAAAGTTTAATTTAAAAAAATGTATATTTAAATTAAAGGAAAGTTCGGTGCTTTAATTATATCGTCATATCTCTTACAGTTTAATACTCAAAAGAACTATTATGACATATAATACCAAATTCAGTTACAATAGTTATTTTTTCTGGTCGATTCTTTGTAAAACTGAATTTCAAATTTGTCAATGAATAAGTTGATCGAAGTGCATGTAAATATACAGCATATACATACATATGTATATCAAGTTGGTAATAATTTAATTTTTTATTAACAGCATTAAACATCATTCTATAACCAAAATTGAAAATAGGATTTATAAATGAACATATACTTATATATGTAGAAAAACACACGTGCTTTGATTTTTACTTATTATATTTCAAACCGTATAATAACGGTTTATCTTTATTTTATCCAATTTATCTTTTTACTTGTTCACAGTTACAATATTTTCGCTTATAATTATGGTGTTAGACTTTTTCGCTCGATGTCCGTTATTCAAGTGAAGTTTCCGTTTCTCATCTGTTCTATTCGCGTCCCTTTCATTCTGTCAGTGTTGTCGTGTGTCCAACACATTCTGTCCGCACGGTCCCATTTTTTCGTTCTACAACTCGTCCATTCCTGACTGACGGTCGATGTTGCCTTAGGTCTTACATTTTTTCCCACCCTTTCTACTTCATATCGACCGGGTTTCAATCGTTTAGTTACTTTGTATGGTCCTAAGAATTTAGGTCGTAACTTCATTCCGTTTTTGTGTCCGTCTGATTGCAATCATCATTTATGTTATATTCGATTGCCCTTTTACGTTTCCTATTAAATGACTTCCTATTTTTTCTTGAGTTTTCTTTAGCTATTTCACGTAACTTATCATGCCAATCGTTTAACTCCCTAACTTCTTCACTTGAACCTTTTTCACATATCCTGAGGTATCGTGGAGTGCATAAAATTTTTTCGCAATTTTTTGATGACATCTGTCAGAGAAATGGCTGGTTAAATGAGATGCGTTTTTTCACTGGCGGACACGATTTTTCATACCTGGATGAAACACAAAAACCCAATTTATTCTTAAAAAGTACGTTAATGGTTATCGTCCACACTAGTGTCAAAAAAAAAATATTATTAAATAAATAAGTAATCATGTTTTTTTTTTTAATTTTTCCCCATGTTTTTTCACATAAATTTTGTCATAATGTCAATAAATTATAAAAAATTATGAATCTAGTAAGATCGATAGCCAGGAGTTTTGTGAACATAAAAAGAAATTAAGCAAATTGGTTGAGTAGTTCGACCGGAATCATGTCCGCCAGTGTGTTTTCAGAAAAACGCGTTTAAAGTGCCAGGTGTGCACTCCGGTCCTCTTTCGAAACCTTCTAATGTTAAAGTGAGTTTCTATTTTAATTCCAAGGGTATAAGGAAACAGAAAATGCAAAAACAAAGGAAACAAATTTTTTAAAGATTACCTTACTGACCCCTTAAGGCAAGGTCCTCTTTTACCCGCACGTCGCAATTTGTTAAAATCTTAAATGGGACCTTTTTAGTACTTCGATTTGGAGAATTATTTATAAATTGTTGAACCTTCCCGCCATACTTGTACCACTGTGAGGTATTTGGATGAGATAACATAGCTAACATTAGGATTACTACCCTATGTATTCGTTCCACTCTCTCGATCTATACCACCACCTTTTATCATTTGTTGGGTAGAGCCACACAGTATTTCCTACTCAATCACAAGTCTTTTTAATTGAAAAATGTTCTTGCTTATGTGCTATCAATATTATCTAATTATCCATTTGTTTTGGTACCACAATTAGTTCCTTTGCCGGATCTTTGTATAACATATTATATCATGAGAGATAAAAAAATCTTCGTAAGAATTTTTTCCAGTATTTCGCGAATTGCTGGCGCCCATTCATCCTTTTCTTGTTCCCTTTTAATCTGTGCTGTAATGATTCGTCAACTAACATACACGCTAATCTACTAAAAGCATCGACATGCTTCATTTTAGATGTTCTTAGTATAATTCAATTATTGTAAGATCATTGCACATCTAGCTACGGCGGAACATCTTCTTTGTTAATGGCATAGCAAGTGCATTGCAATCCGTTACAGTTTTGAATTCCAGACCTAATTAATACACTCTCCATTTCTTAAATGCTTTGAAGATGGCGAGTACTTCAAGTTCATAAGAATGAACTTGTTTTCTGGCTCATGATTTGCACTGGATGATATGCTACAGGCTCTCTTTGCAACATTACCGCGCCATACCCTGCCTTGATGGGTCTGAATGAACTTCCCTTATTGCGTTTGGGTTATACGAGTATAATTCCAAAACTGAATATTGTGATAGCGAGAGTTTAAGTTGCTCGAAAGCAAACGCGTGCTCTTCCTCCTACTTAAAATGTTGATCTTTTCTCAGAAGATCTCATAATATCTTAGCCACTAGCGCATAGTTTAGAATAAACCTTTGAAAGTAGGATGTTAACCCTGAAAACTGTTGTATGGCTCTCTTGTCACTCAGTGGCTTAAAAGCTTTAACTGCTCTGGTTTTCTCCACCGACTGACGAATTGTGCTATCTTCAATTATATACCCCAATAAATTTACTTTGCGCTTCAAAAACTTACACTTTTTCCATCTTATTTGTAATCCAGCATCTGCTACTACTGTAAGAACTTTCTTTAGTTTGATTAATTCCTCCTCCTTATCTATAGATGTAGTAATTAAATCATTCATATAAGTGACTACACTTCCCTCATCTTTTAAGTCTTTAAAAATCGAATGGATAAATCTACAAAATATTGCTGTTGAATTTGAGATATCAAACGGCACAAATTTAAATTCAAATTGACCTTTCGTTGTTACAAACTTTGTCTATTTTCTGGAATTTTCTTTGACAAGAATATGCCAAATCTAGTGTGAAAAAAACTTTATATCTCTAGAGCTTTCCAACTATCTTGTCAATTAAAGTCATTGGAAAATTATCGCGCAAAATAATAAAGTGTACTTTAGAAAAATAGAAACGTTCGTGTAATGAAATAATTGCTACATACCTAAAAAAAAATCCAAACGTTCCTTTTTTTCGACAAAGGAGGTATACAACCCCTAAAAAAGGCTGTAGTGTGTCAGAAGTCTGTCTCGTAACTAATTCTTGCGTCCATTTATCGGTAGCCATGCTTTTTTTTAACATTGTCATCGACAAGTTCTATGTAGTCTGAGCCTCCATTTTGAGTACTCTCTTACAATTGTATATACAATACAAGGTATATGTATTTATAATCTTATACGATAACGTGAATTTACTAAAAAGTTCACTTAATATAAAAGAAACCTGTAATCCTTGTTGTACTAGGAACTGCCTCAGTCAAACCAGACCTTCGAAATTTGTTGCTGACGATGAACGTTTGCTGTCGTCTCAAATACACTTCTTTGCCGCTTCACCGACTTTGCTGTACTGAATATTATTCTATATCGTTCGTCAACATAATCAGCTTCAACTCGTTCGTTGTCCACTCTGTTGCGCCGTTGCGGCGCAACCGTTTCCATACACTGCTCGTTCGAAAACACGAGCCAACTGCAACCTATTTGTTGCCGATTCTGCTACGCTATTGCGGTGCAACAGTTTCGCTGACTTTAACACTTGTGCACATGCTCACCTGCTCTTCCAGCTTGCTGTTTTTAATGCACCCCACGATGCCAGCTCAGAACAGCCTCCAAAACTTGGATGTGTCTCGCTGTTCCACTGCACTGTCCACGGAGGTCTCGATCTGGTGCTAAATGGTGCTTCCATCAGGTTTTCTCTTACAGCGCACTGTACTCCGCATAGAAAATTGGACGAGCCCCCAATTTGTAGAAAAACACACGTTCTTGATTTTTACTTATTATATTTCATACCGTATATTAACGGTATATCTTTATTTTTTCCAACTTATCTTTTTAATTGTTCACAGTTACAATATTTTTGACCTTTTTGCTCGACGTCCGTTATTCAAGTGAAGTGTCCGTTTTTCGTCTATTCTGTTCGCGTCCCTTTCTTCAGTCAGTGTTGTCGTGTGTAAAAACGCTCAGTCCGTACGGTCGCATTTTTCCGTCCTACATATACAGTAGTACAAGGTGGCGCAAAAATTACCTTCCGATGTTTTGTGGCTGTACTTTTTTTAAAAAATGAAAAACTTTGATTCTACTTGTGGATTATTTTTATTTGGACTTTTAAATTTTTTTTACATCAAGTTTCATGTAAATGACCGCAGCTACAGTTGATTGTGCATCTTCAGCATATCGGTTTTGACACGTGCAATGTGTGCCGTTGTACCGTCCTGTTGGAACTACATATTTCCCAAACTCAATTCATCAAGTTGCGGCAAAACGAATCTGTTGATCATTGCTCTGTAGCGCTGACCACTCACGTAACCGTTTGGGCCGCGTCGTCTTCGAAGAAAAAAAGTCCGATGACTCCTCCAGCGTAAACAGCACACCATACAGTGACTTTGAGCGGGTGTAATGGCTCATCGTGGGTTACACGCGGATTTTCAGTGCCCCAAAAGCGAAAATTTTGCTTATTTAAGTACCCGCTAAGATGGAAATGGACCTCATCACTCATGATTATTTTTGATGAAAACATCATTTTCCTATTGGTGGTGATTAAGGATGACTTGAGCGTATGTTGGACGCAATTGGCGGTCAGTCGCTAACAGCTGATGCACCGTCTGGACCTTGTATGGAAACATCTTCAAATCTTTTACCAAAATTTGCTGAAAACACCGTCGACTGATACCCATTTGGGTGGCACGTCTTCTGGTCGATGTCGACAGCGCTTCCATGAATCCTCGTCAACAGCAGCAATATTCTCTGCAGAACTCCGGGGTCTACCACGCCTGGCAGCATCTCGTGTTGAGCTAGTCGGGGCTGCTTTACTACACAAATGTCAAAACAGGACTGACATTAGAGGTCAATTGCAAAATTTATAGCATCTTCTGATAGGAGGATTACTTTTGCGCCACCCTATGTAACATATATGTAAATAATTATTATAGCATTTTTTGTTTTGCGCGACACGTTTTGGCCTCTAGTCTACCTTACTCGCCAGATGCGGTCGTGATGGTTTTATACATTATAAACTGAATGGTATTTTTCGCTACTCCCTTATACCAGGTTTCGCACCGTTAAATCGTCGCTTTCGAGTGTTTTAAGTTAATTTACATTCAACGATTCGGATATATTTTTTTCGGACTTTTGCTATCCGTTTAATGCGTTCTTTGTTGTTTTTCCTAGTGTTGGCTTGGGGAAACTTTTTAAATATGTGCACATCACTTCCACTTGCGATCTGACCCCAGTTCTGAACTAATCGTTTTGTCGTATTCAGTACTCCATTACAAATTTTCCAGAGCTTCCTGAGTTAAAAGTTGCGGACACCAAAATTCTAAGTGATGGAAGCTACAAACTCGGCCAAACCCCTTTCTCCTATTCCTGCTATGCCATATTAGTAGTTACATCCACTTCATATCTGCCGCACGTTAAGTACAACGAAGTTGAAAAAGAATTCATGAAAGAAAAAGAATTATTGAAAATATTGAACATACTCTAAGTTCCATTACAGCCACACGAAATTCTCAACCTCTGAAAGTTACCGAGTAAAAATGACTTGGTGGGAACTTTTGGTACGTCAATATATTCCTTCATTATTGCTTCTTAGCCAAACGGCAGAACGTTGTAACCGTTTCCCTCTTTGTATAAATTGTTTTCTTTCTCCTTATGCCCCATCCGATTGCGGACGCATTTTTTGCGACAACTCTTTCCAACAGCAAACATCATCCTCTAAAGCCTGTACCAAATTTTTGTAGTCAAATTAAAAAATAGTAATAAAAAAATAAAAACAAGAAGTAAGGAAGGGGTAAGTTCGGGTGCAACCCAACAATTTGTACTTATGCAATATGAAACAAACAAAGCCCGGTAAACCCTTTAAGGTATAAAACGTAAACCAAAGAATCGAAATCCAAGCAATTTTATATATACTTACATATGTATACTTTATATAACTCATACACTGACAGACACATAGGGGTTGTTAAAAAGCGAAAACCATTATATGTGGTATATGGAAGTTGGGATAGTATGGACCAGATTTTGCCTATTTTCCCAATACCACATACTATTAATATGCCACATACTAAAAAACCAATCATATACTTGTAGAGTATACATTGGTGGATGTTCGGAAAACCTGATATTAGTTATATATGGACTAGGTCAAGTTTTCGATCAAATTTGACTATTATATTATTATATTAAACATGCGGTACAAAGTCTCCCGGAAGTTCGAAAATCTTTATATATTATTAGGTATATGTGAGCTAAGAGAAGTATTGACCCGATTCAACCCATTTTTGACATAGATTGTCATTGTCAGCGAAGGATTATCCCCGATTTTTAATTATATATCACACACATTAATCGATATTTTCGATCAAAAGTTAACTAAAGGTACTGGGGTCCAAATGTTCGGCACCTATTGATTTTAAAATTTTTTGTTCATTTGGTGGCATATACTAAAGGCATTATTCGTCCGAAGTTGTATTCCGTTATATTAATTGCTTTATGATTTGTGTACGGAAAATATAAAGAATCAAGTGCAAATTAAAACTGTGCTTTCCATGGAGGAATGGTTGTAGTTCGATTTCGCCCATTTACACACTGTGACATACTATTAGAAGAATACCAAGTACTCAGTTTAGTCGAAATCGGTTGGTCGAGTACCGAGGCAAGGGATTTTACCAAAAAGTGGGCGGTGCCACACCAGTCGCAAAATTTTCAAACCGGCTCCTCCCGATTTCATCTATTTTCAAACTGTCGGTGGGAATTCTTCTAATATTCCCCATCTACGAAATGTTATTGTAATGTAATGAGCATATCAAGTTTCATCAAGTTGTGTAAATTTTTACTCAAGCTACACCTTGCACTGATGGACGCACGGATGGACAGACAGACAATCAATCGGTTTTCAACTGTTTTCCTCATCCTGATCATTTAAATATATTTAATCCTATATCTATCTCGATTAGTTTTAGGTGAACAAAACTATTATACTCTACGGCAACAGGAGATATATAAATGAAAACAAAAAAACATTGTAGCATAGAGAGTACTGTTCAGAAATATTTCTTGAAATAGCTCAGACACACGACGGCCTTTTATATTATATTAAACCAATAAATGTAAATGAACAAAAGTGTAAGCCTGTTTACATATGTCTATTATCACCAAAAATTTGTCATCCGGTTAAAATTTATAACATCTTAGTACCACAAGAAAATGAAATCTTTATCTAAGCGTTTACTGAGAGAAAACATATGTATATCAAGCAAAATAACTAACTTGAAAATTAGACCAGGAAATTTACACTGGCTTTTAAATAAAAACTCAAAATATAGCCTTGGCAACGAGATCAGCTATACCATACAGAGCGGTTATAAAGCCAATTTGGAAATATGGTATTCAACTGTGGGGTACGATATGTGCAACTAACATTGACATGATACAAAGGTTCCAATCAAAATTCCTTAGAGCGATAACGACTTAACAGTGGTACATTCGAAATGAAAACATTCACATTATTGGTACAGAAAGCAGAATATTAAAGGACCGATGAAAGCAATACGAGCTTAAACTCCAGAAATATTTATATCCATTAGAGGATATCTTGATACAATCGTGTAATCAGACTTGTTTCAAAACAAGAGCCTTCTAAGAAGCTGGTAAAGAACGTGTGAGTGCGGATGTAACCGACATTTCAAGCTCTTGCATCTTAAAATGATCAAATCCAGGGATTAAAAAATATTTCGAAAGCATTCAACATTTATTATTTGACGAAATTGGAAATGAAATGCAATCAAATTGTGTATTGTGTATGATATATGTATGTCATTTAATCTAATAACTGTATTTTACTACCCGTCAGCAAAAACTATATTAAGTAAAATTATCCTAAAATGAGATATATCTGACATAATCTTAACCTAAAAGGCTAAATTTAATATATTGAGTTCATGTACAAAACGTCAACCTTCCGATTTAATGACACAAGACTAACTGGAAGATTGAAATCTTTTAATCTATATACTATACATAAAAATGAATCCCTTTTTCCCTTGATCACGGCATCACGCGTGAATGGCGAGACCGATTTCACTATTTCTTTTTTTATTGTCTTTGTTATTATTAAGAGAAGGTTCTTATATAAGAAAACTTACGAAAGTTGCGCAGGAAACTAGAACATTTCACTTTTTTAATAAAACGAGTGTTTTTATTTGCGCTTACTATAAGTCAACGTTCGTGGCCCAAAATCTGCGAAATGTTAATGATGTATTGTGTGGCACATACAGAGAAGCCTGTCAACGTTTGAGATTGCTAGAGAATGACGCTCATTGGGTCCACACTCTTAAAGAAAAGGTATTTAATATAGAATTGAGACCCGAAACTCAATATGATTCCGAGGCATTAAAAGAAACCGTTCCACTTTTAAATGAGCAACAAAAATATGCCTACGATAATTCTATGAAAGTAGTGAACGATGGAACGGGTGGATTTTTTTATTTAGGTGGGACTGGAAAAACATTTTTGATATCACTGACTATGGCAACAATTAGATTTCAAAATGGTATTGCATTTGCACTTGCTTCGTCAGGTATTGCAGCCACGTTGTTGGAAGGCGATCGGACCGCTCATTCCGCACTCAAGTTGCCCTTGAACATGCAAATAAATGACACTCCAACCTGCGACCTTTCGAGAAATTCAGCAATGGCCAACGTCTTGCAGCAATGCATATTTATAGTTTGGGATGAGTGCACAATGGCCCACAAAAAATCTTTAGAAGCATTAGAGCGCACTTTGCCTGATTTGCGAAAGAACCAAAACCAGTTTGGTAGTGCAGTGTAATTATTGGCAAGTGATTTTCCATTACCAGTAATACCACGATCAACGCCAGCCGACGACCTTAGAACATGCTTAAAGTCATCCATTTTATGGAAATATGTTAAAACGCTCAAATTAAGTATGAACATGGGAGTCGAACTGCAGAATGTCCAATCCGGAGAAACTTTTTCAAAGCAATTGCTCGATATTGATAATGGAAAAATACCTGTTGACTCTTCGTCTGGATACATTACGTTCCCTACCAATTTCTTTCACTTTATGAAATCTAAGACAGAACTGATTGATATGGTTTTCCCAAATATTGCACAAAATTATAAAGATCATGTTTGGATGAGCGATCGACTTATATTGGCTGCAAAAAACATTGATGTCAATGAAATGAATTTACAAATTCAAAATAAGGCAACCGGTGAATCGCTTGATTCAGTCACTAACCAAGATGACATTGTTAACTATCCAACGGATTTCTTAAATTTGCTGGAATTACCCGGATTACCGTTTCATAATCTGCAATTAAAAATCGGATCGGTAATAATCATGTTGCGGAATATAAACCAGTCACGTCTTTGCAATGTCACCCAACTTGCGGTGAAGAGATTAATGAATAACGTGACAGAAGCCACAACTTTGAAAGGGAAGTACAAAGGCGAAGACGTTTTAATTCCACGGATTCTTCTAATTCCGAAAGACATGTTCGACTTAAAGCGATTACAATTTCCAGTGCGGCTAGCATTTGCAATGTCGATCAATAAATCACAAGGGCAGTCGCCAGACCAAGAATATTGTGTATCATAAAGCATTAGAATAATAAACACTTTGTTTTTGGAATAATTTTGATTTATTAATATACCAATTAGAATTCAATAATCACAGTTAAGAAGACAGAACATTTTCTGTTGGGTCAACTATACTTAATTAAGAAATTAACTTCATTCAGACAAAAAGAAAACAGATATCTATTGATTATAGGGCGGTACGAAGTTCGCTGGGTTAGCTATTGTAATACATAAGTAGTTATAAGGGAGATAGTTGTAGTATTGACTAAATTGTATCAATTTGTGACATTTCTACATATTATGAACAGAAACAGATCAGTTTCAGTAAGGTGAATCACAGACAATCACCAAAGATGTTTGAAAGTCCTGATATTAGTTATATAGGAGCTAGGGCAATTTTTCACCCGATTTTATCCGATTTAAGCACAGATATGCTTCGTTAACAGAAAAATACGTCATATAATCAAGATGATTTTCACATAGGAACATACCATTAGCAGGAAAGGATTCTCTACTAATTTCAGTTATATATTCCACACCTATATTTTCAGCAAAAAGTCAGCTTTATTAGTTATAGTTTCATTTAGACTATTTTTATTCATAAGGTGGCACACATCAAAGGCAATATTTGCACAAAGGTTTAACTGGATATATTGATCGATTCTTGATATGTATACTAAAAAAATTAATCAAGTATAAATTAAAATTGTGATATATGAGAAGTAGGCGTGGTTCTTATCCGATTTCACCCATTTTCGCTTTTTAATATGTGAAAATAATACCAAATTTGGTTGAAATTGGTAAAGTAGATTCGGAGATATGTGATTTCACATAGATGTGGACCTTACCACGCCCATTGTCAATTTTTTACATGGGCTATTATAAAGCCCTCTTGTATCATCGTGGGTGTGAAATTTCATGTCTATGGCTTATTTAGTTATTAATATAATATATCACACTTTTAGTAGTTTTTAACAAATCCGTTATATGGTGATTTTTTACCAAGGAACACGAGTATCAATTACAACATCTCAATTTTTACTCAAGTTACAGCTTGCATGGACGGACAGACATTCACCAGGATATCAACACATATGCAAAACGTTAGGTGAACGAAGCTTTATACTTGTAGCAACATTTTGTAAGAGTACAAATTTTATTACTTGTATTAAATCTAAATTAACGTTCAAAATCATCTAAAAAAAATGTTTGAAATTGTTATACATTTATTATTATATTAATTAAATTATAATATATTTTAAAGTGTAACCTAATTTAAGAATTCTTACCCTAATTGGACCATTTAAAATACTTACCTTAATCTATAAAAAAAAATTATTATATAAATAAATAAATTTTTCCTTTTATTTGAAAATCTTTGCACGCTTTTATAAATAATATTATATAATAATAGGCAATATTTTTTTTATGTCATGTTTCCCAAATAAATATATATATTTGTTCTCAAAGCATCTTGAGAATTTCAATAATGTGCGAGCAGGGACCTAGACGTGGTTTAAAATTAAAAAAAAATATTAGCTGAGTGGTTCTTGTTTTCAAAATTCGGCTTTCGGTTCAATGAAAGTGACAAAGTATACAATAAACAAATATATATACATATGTATGTATTTGTATATACAAGAGAAAATTACAAAAGGCCAGGTCCAATCTTATTACAGTTTGGCATTACTCAAGTATACATACTCAAAGGGATGTTTCCATGAGTTTTGAGTCATGAGTTGGCATATTTTAAAGCACTATTTGTAAAAAGTGTTATCCCTATATTCATTTGTGCTTTATTTATTTACTGGAAATTTTAATAATCAGATTGAATTAATTTTTGTCTCAAGTAAACGTGGGGAGTATATGCGGTATTTGTTTAGTTTCGCTAATTTTCACATCATAATATGGGAAGATAGAGTCATGAGTAGAAGTTCACGAAAGTGAGGAACGTTTTCTGAGTGCCATTCACTTGAGAATGGCCAAAAACGATTTTTTACATATGGCTCAAGCAGCTCACGACCACTGTAAATGCATTAAGAATTAAGATTTTAGGGAATGCACCACTCTCTTAATTAGTTAGGTGCGCTGCCCAGCTGGTTGATGTTCTCGTAAGAGTAAAGGCTGACATCATCACTCGTCCAATAAGTGTGATGAACGGGACAAGGACTGAGACGAATAGGTCCTTGTGAAATTTACTACAGTGGCAATATAAAGGAGGGCAAACTCGATGTGGAGTTCGTGGAGGGAGAGAGATTCAATCGCCGAATTCTGGCATCCACACCGGTGGATGAACGTCTAGTTACAATACTGATCAAAGTGAGGTTCTTCAACATAGTGCTGATTTGCGGCCACGCTCCGACGAAAGAGAAGAACGTTGGGACCAAAGTGGTAGTCTATTAGCGCTTGGAGCGCTCTATAAAAGCTGTTCCCGACATAATATCAAAATCGTGCTTGCTAACCTTAACGCCAGGTAGGCAATGAAGGTATCTTTGACACCACGAAATGAAACATCCCAAAATGAGTTGAGGCTGATCGACTTCGCCGCGATCTGAATTAATGTTATCTGTAGTACAAGATTCCAGTACAGGAAAATTCACCAAGCTAACTGCCTGTCTGCGGATCGAAAAGACACAAACCATATCGACCAAGTTGTGATAGACGGAAGACACGTGAACAGTTGTTTAACCGTGTGTACGCTCCGAGGTTCTAACATTGGCTCGGACCACTGTCTTGTTGCAGCCAAAATACGCACCCATCTTTGTGCAGTAAAAAACGATGAGTGCTCAGCATCCAATTTTGACAACGGTTACTCTTAAGCTTTCCGTAGCATCTTAAAGCTTCTGACGTGGCTTATCACACTTTTAAAAGCTTTCAAGCTATCCGTTAAATGGAGAGTGCATTGAGTAATAATAAGTTTTCCCCTTCTTCACACTGCCGAAGTAACTGCTGAGTGAATTTGGTTGATATAGATTTAGTAAGATATAATCGTTAAACTTATTACTAGTAGTGGGTGGAACCGTGCCTCCTTTTTAAATATTTAAATATTACAAGATGCCCCTGCCAAATGTAATTCGTTGTACCAAATGACGGTCTTATATTTTCATGCCTTATTTCGGAACTTTGCACCTTTGTGAGCGTGGCAATGACCCAATTCCCCCCTCTGCTATGCCCACCTTCTCATGGTGCCAAGAAATATGTAAACCAGGTTTTAAAAAGAGATATCAATTTTTACAGCAACAAAATCCCATTAGGTGATCAATATAAAAACGCAACCTATTTGATCGTTTGGCCCTCTTGAAGTAACTTTGAGCACTTTGAGTGATTTATATAAGAGGACACATGAAGCACTTTATAGCTAGAGGTAAAGCCATCTTATAGCATCACTTCTCATTTCCCTTCTGTCTCAACCTCAATATCCTCCGTGATATGATAAAAAAATCGATTAGATTGCAGTTCTAGTATTGCCAAAAAAATTTTCGCACACAGTGGCAGTATATAACAAACAGCCCATGATCATGATCCTATGAAGCTTACTAATTGTTTATTACACTACAAATAGATAAGGTCATTGGGTAAAGATTTAGGTTAAATAATCAAATTACTTAAATATAGAATTCAATTATATTAAAACCGAGTCCACTAATCCTAGAACATCGGGATTTGTTTACGATTTTACGCTATATGGCGACGAAGGCGCTTGTCTTTCTTACGGTTTGGGATTATCTTCGGATATAGTATTAAATTTAGGGAAAGATATTCCCAAGGATAAACATTTCAAGTTATATTTAGTTTAACGTACACTTTGTGTCTCGTTAACTTACTTCTCTACAAAAATGGTCTCCATAATTTAAGCGTTAAGTTAGCGTAAAGTTCTGCGAAAATATCCGAGCGGAAACTGCTTGGAGATGAGCATTTGTAGCGGAAGCATGCAGGTGTTCGATGGGAGACATTAGGAGCATATTATGAGAACTGCTGTGTTCTGACACGTGTGAAACTTTTTCGTGCTGCGTAGTTTATGGTCGATTTCTTTGTATGATGCCAAAAATATTTCTTTTTCTTTTCCACAAGCTCTGCGGACTAGGGACCAGGGTGCGACTCTGTGCTTTGCCAATAATCGCGTTGGTATGTGGAGAGGGTTTTAATGTCATCGACTATAATATTAAGATCCATTCCTTCCATCGTGCAGTTCAGAAATACGGTCGCTGGGTATTTAATTGGGGTGGGTGTTAAGCTCCTTGCAGAGAAGAAGCGAGAAAGATCGGTAAGATAGCTGTGTACTTTTGAACACATACCATCTATTCTATTAACGACGTCCATAACGCCCAATCATCAGCGCATGAGGTGATGGAAATTCCTGGTGGTGGTTGAGAGAGTTTCGAGACGTTTATCTTTTATGTCAAGTTCAATTATCTTTGTGGTTTCATGAAGGCACACGTTCTTTTTGTAATGCTTCTAAAACATGGGTTATAGTTGTTTATTTGTTGAAAAAAATTCTTGAGCTCCGGCAATACCCATTAGATAATCTCTGTTTTACCATCTTTTAAAATATTGCGTAGAGTCTAACCACTATTAAACAGTGTGTCGGAAGACTTGTTTAATGTGTGTAAAGTTGTTAGTAAAACGACAAATACCAAATAATTCGACCATTTCTCTTGTTTTTATTTGAATATCTAGTTAGCATATTACAAGTTTACATTAATTAAGATTGTAAACAAATATATGAGTGAAACCATTGATATGTATAGTACATGTCTAATATTTATCCAACGCAATCGAAAAATTCAAAATACCTACCCGATGCTCCGAGATATTAATATTGTGTTATAAATAAAATGTTACATTTGAAATACACGATATGCACTTTACCTGTAATTGTAAGGGTTATGTTGAAAATTGTATAAATTTTTGTTGTGATCTGTGCAGAACCGTTATTTGACACTGAAGTGTGAAATGTTTACAAATATATTAGAATAGTTTGTGAGAAATCGTACATTAAGTACAAGGTGCATTGCAAAATAAACAAGACTTTAAAAAAAAGAGCAAATATCTTTTTCTGCAAAATCAATATATTCTATTCAAAATAGTCTCCTTCTGCTTCAATACTGCTTTGTGCACGGTCAAAAAGCATTTCGAACGTGTGTTTTAGCTCGTTGGCCGGTATGGCCGCCAGTATGGCGGTGTAAGCCTTTTGAATGACCTCTACGTCTGCATAACGTTTTCCTTTTATTGGCAAATGCATTTTTCCGAAAAGAAATAAGTTGCACGGTGCCATATCCGGTGAACAGAGGTCGTGTTAATGGTTAAAATGTGATTTTTGACCTCTTTAATTATGTCCTTCGAATGTTGGATTCAGAGCAATTTTTGGACCTCAGTCAATTTGTGCGGAACAAACCGTGCACACACCTTTCGTAAGCCCAAATGTTCCACCAAAATGCGATAAAACGATATTTTGGAGATGTTCAATTCCATTTCCATGAATTTCAATGATGATTTCGGCAGATTTTTGATGAATTCATGCCCAGTTTCGTTCTGGTGATCACGGATTTTGATTGTCCCATATGTTGATCGTCATTTATGTTCTCAAGACCACTTTGAAAACGTTGAAACCATTCGTGCACTCGGCTGCGGGATAGGCAATCATCGCTATAAACTTGTTTCATCAATTGAAACGTTTCGGTAAAAGTTTTCCATTAAAAAAGAAAATTAATTTTGGCTCTTTGTTCGAAGCTCATTTTCGCACCGATAACACAAATATACTGACACTTAAAACGCAATAGCTTCACTCCCAATCAATGAAATGTCATGAAAATCTCACAGGACAATCGACAAAGATAGCAGATTCTAACGCACCAGTGGACATATAGATGAGGTCACCAGGGGGAACTAGATTCAAAAAGTCCTGTTTACTTTGGAAAGCACCTTGTAGAACCTCTTTTAAAATGTGCTCTCAATATGAACGCGTGATAGAAAATTGATTATTTTTACGTTAAAGAAGGAAGGAAGATCTGTTCGCGGGATAGCGAGTAAGAAAGGGTGTATCCATCCACACAATAATCAATTGATTAAAAAAATGAATCTAGACAATCGTTTGGAGCGTTACAGTAGAGTTGGGTCTTGGAGGAAAGCAACTCCTAAAACAGATGGTGTTATCCTAAGAATATCTTTAAAATATCGCTTTAGAAACTCTAGAGAGGTAAAACGGGACTTAGAGGAGCAATAAAATAAGGGCGAGAACAATACGGCGGAGGTTGTAGGAGTATGGTTTGATTGCGCTGAAACCAGCTGCTATACCATTTTTAACCAAGAAAATGACGCTTTCTCGTTTTGAATGGGTGAAAACGTACCGTAACTGATCTCTGAAGCAATGGAAAACGGTAATATGGTCGGATGAAAGCAGTTTTAGTTTGCACTGCAACGACCATTTACCGTATGTTTCGCCGAAAATTGTGTGACGAATCTAGGTCTAGGGGTCTAGGCGTGCTTTTTTTTTATATCCGAGCTCCTTTACTTTTTATTGATGGAATGATGAACGTTCAGAAGTATAGAGAAGTTGCATCCCATTTTATCGTCGTAGAAGGACAAGACTTCTCCGCTCCGTGTCATCGGGCTGAATCGGTAAGTTTTATATGCTATTTAATCACCGATATATCCTCATATTTATACATAAAACAATGTCATCTGTCTACATTTTCTTTTTTGCAGGTTCAGAAAATGTTTGCAGACCTTGGGATATCGCCGATGATTTTTATAGGATATTCTCCCGATTTAAACTCGATCGAGAATTTTTGGCATGCCATGAAAATGAAAGTAGCTCAACTCCACCCCACCTCAAAGACCTAACTGAAAAAATACTTAATAAGGTGTGGGAGCAGGGAATTTAAGCAGAATGCCTTGAAAACCTCCATGTTTCAATGCCTGCACATCAGTTAAAGTGGGCAAATGTGGTTCAACTGCAAACAAACCATTTAACTAAATATTTATTAATTTATCATATGAAAAAAACAACGCAAAAGTTACACGAAATTAAAAACAAAAATAGAGTACAAAATAAGGATTCTTATTTAAATATAATATAAAAAATATTTTCATATTTTCCTTATAACAAATAGTATAAAAATTAAAATAATTTCCTCATGAAACTACTCATTTATTAAGTATTATATCCTATATTATATATAAAAATAAGTTGGGTTTTTGCCTGTTCGCCTTAGCTGACTAAACTGTTACAATAAATGAAAAATGACCCAAAGCGAAGCCTGAAGGCCTGAAGGGAATCGAATGGAGATGGTTTATAAAAAAAAAATTCCGAAAATGTTCATTTTTTACCGAGCGTAAATTAAAAAAAAAGTTCATTATTTATTTATAACAGGCAATGTTAACTTTAGATAGAGAATGTTCTTTAACATTTAGCAAAGCTGCAAATCACTGATAAAGGCGAGTTATAGCGTGAATAATAACAAAAACTACAACATGCGCCAGGGCACTGGCAAGCCGTTTTTGGAAATTTAATACTTGCTAAAATAAGACAATCAGGGAAGATAGCAATGGAAGTTTCTTCGTCAGGAATTGCAGCAACTGTTCTAAAGAATGGAAAAACTACTCATTAATCTTTTAAACTTCCGTTATCTATTGAGCAACAATTAATATGTTCTATCCGCAAAAATGGGCCTCTTAGTTAACTATTGCATGCTCTCATGGGCAGTTGTATTTGCTGGAGATTTCCGACAGACTTTTACTGTGATTAACGGAGGTACGCGAGCAGATATTATCAAAGCAAGCTTAGTACTGTCGCCCTTATGGCTTGGATTCAAAATATAAAATTACGGGCGAATATGAGAGCTCATTTTCATGGAATCACTGGTGGTGATTTTCCACAGCAACTGCTTAAAATTGGGGAAGGAATTTTTACCACTCAAAATTTAAGCAGTAATTGTAATCTTTTTCCAGATGAGTCTGTGGCTAAATAGCCCATAGTTTAGAAATTTTAATAGATGTAGTATACCCTGACATTTGAATTTGCACGAAAGTTTAAAAAGAATTTCATTGGTTGTGTTCTAGGGCAATAGTGTCACCCAGGAATGATAGTGTCAACGAAATAAACTAAAATATCTATTTATTCAAAAAATTCCCGGAGAAATAAAAAATTACAAATCGATAGACACCGTGACTTATATTGAAGACACGGTCCATTATCCCTAAGAGTTTTTAAATTCAACAAAAACTTTCGGGACTGCCACCACATGAATTGGCTTCAAAATTGGAATTCCAATTAAGCTTTTGTGGAATTTAAGTCCACCAAGCATATGCAACAGGACGAGGCTGTTTATTAAAAACTAGGACTCCGATGATCTGCCAATCCAATTTAAACGGCTTCAATTCCCAGAAAGTAGCATATATAGTAAAGGCCGGGCTGTTAGCTCTGTATATATTTTAATTTTTAGAAACATTTGGTAAGCTAAATCGCGGTAATTGCAATACTGCAAAAAACAGAGATGGTAAGGTTTGCGTCGCCACTAGGTTATATGAATTTTACCGATAGTTACTTAGCAAGAAAAAGTTGAATCATAATTTGAGATGAGTGCATAATAGCTCACAAATATTTCTGAAGCATTGCACAGAACAATGCAATATTTAAAAAGAACGATCAAGTTTGTGTTTTCTTACATGCACCACTATGTAGGTTTTAGCCGTCGATTTTGCTATTGCATTCGATGAATAATGTTGAACAAAACAATACCACATGATTAGATACAGGGCGTAAGACGGGCCTTCTTCTGCTCGACTCCTGCACTGTTATACGATATAACAGGAGGCATACATATGTATGTGTATGAAGACATCTTTTAATACTATGTTGTTACATCATACGTATTTAAGTATGTACTATTCCTTCAGTAACTTACGAAGTCAACAAAAAATGTAAATTGCCGAATAACTATCCCATTATATTGTTATCATAATTAATGATATCCTTGAGTGTAGACTATTAAAAACATAAAAAAATTATTTAAATAGTTTCGTCATATATTAAAAGTCTGATATATTGTAACTATTAATCGTAACAAATGTTTGGTAGGTATTATAATTTAAATGCTCAAAAATATTATTTTGTCCGATCTGGTTATAATGAAAAATTATATAAAAACGCTTATTTTGAGCAGTTCTCACACTGGAATAAGTTGGGCATCTCTTTATTCCCGATAATACTCTGACACAATGATAACTTGATACGAG
Organism: Bactrocera correcta; assembly: GCA_027475135.1. Classification (NCBI taxonomy): domain Eukaryota; kingdom Metazoa; phylum Arthropoda; class Insecta; order Diptera; family Tephritidae; genus Bactrocera; species Bactrocera correcta. The sequence continues at coordinate 45,104,023 of CM050326.1, forward strand.
ACTCTCGTTTCTCTATCATTCTCTCTCTCTGATTACGAAAATTAGGAAATTTGGAGCAGTTGATATCAAAACAAAAACGAGATGCTAAAAATAAACATGTTAAAAGTCACTAACAAAAAGAACGACACAATTGGTATTGAATTCTGTGCAACTAAAAGTTTTTTAAAATCATGGTATTTTATAGTATAATGAGTTATATTGTTTATTTGTTATAATTTTCTTTTATTTATATAGCATTATTTTGTTATGTTAAATGATTTATGAAAAATTTGAGTTATTTATCTACGTAATGATCCAGAATTTATTTATTTTATGAATACACAAACAATATTGTTGACTATTTTGGGCCGCTACTTAATTCCTCTAAAGTTTAAAATTTTAAACAATTTGCTTGGAGAAAAGGCGTATAAGCTTCATTTTTTACTTTGGAATATTTAATTAATTATTTTGACTACTAAGAAAACGAAGTGTGCATATACACTCGCCAAAAATATCTTTATGTAATTTTTATAAAATAAAATTTTTTGATATTCATTTAGGGGAATAAAATTTATAGTTTTATGAAAATGAAAGTGATTAAATTACCGGCAATAATATATAAACAAAAGAAAACATGCAGACAAATACATAATCCATTAAAAAAGTCTGCGCACAAGGTACTTAACTCAAAAAAAGTTATTATTCTTCTGAATTCTTCTTAACATTTAATAGGAAGTCGGCTTGAAGATTTCTGTCGAAGGGACCTGAGCCTTCACTGTGCAGCATATCCTGAGGTAATTGTATGTTGGCGGATTTTACAGAAATCTGCCTTTATCTCCGGATTAGTTTCTTATCTAGGATGACTTCAAGATATCTGACAGAGCTCAGTCTGGATATCTTACAGAAGAAGCGCGAAAGTAGAGTCTATGACCCAGCATAGTATATTGACTCTACACAAATACCATCTGTCCCATACTAACATAAGATGTACAATCAAAAAAGTGACACATTAATCTCCAGATTACTAGGGATTACTGTCGCAATAAAAAATAAGGTAACTAAGGTTCTGGGGGTTATCTTTGACACCGGTAAAGTATGAAACAATGCTTACGACCAGTAGACTAATGACTTTAGGTCATCAGAATCCGATTCGACGCCATTACGCGCATAATACCATACTCGACCTTGCTAAAGAATGTGGGCTAAATGGGAAAGTAAACACAATGGTAGCTTCAACCCAAATGACTACAATTCAACCTTTTAGGCCGTAATTGTGGACATAACAGAAGCTTTATATTAAGTCTCTTTGCGTATTTTATGCGACTATAACTAGTTTATCAGTAAGTAACTCTGTTAACATCATCTGGCCCATATAGGAATAAAAGGAAATGAAAAAGCGGAGAAACTGAGCCAATCGAAAGCAGCGGAAGACACAAATCCACTTATCTGCACTATGTCATTCAGCTTCTTCAACTTTTGTTTGAACACCTGAGGCCTTGTTGTAGTGTTGGTGGTGGACATACCAAAAAGCTCCTACTTCTAATTGAAAGGGAGTTCACTAATATTGAAACCTCACCTTTACTAAGCAGATTTTGCGACATGCAGAGTGCGAAGGATAATCGAATGGTTCAAAACTACCTTTCCGAATGCTCTGCCTTCTGCCGGATGAGACGGAACATATTCTGTGACGCTTTATGCTTAAAAATATCAGGTATTTTAACGAATTCCCCTAGTTGGGGGTGGATAAAGCTTAATTTGGATACTATCCGGGAGCACGCTTTCAAGATATCTTTATCGAGTGCAGTGAACGTTCTTTGCCATAAAATATTGCGCTCCATGACTCTAAAGATGCAAAGACCTTATTACCATCGAAAAAAGTAATTGGTTAGATGAGTGCCAGACCGCCCTCACAACATTACACTCCCACACCACACACATTATATACACCACCTCATCATTCACCATCACATCTAACCTACACACCACATCATCATTACATTCCACATCACACGCACACAAATATTACAACATCACCATTTCAACATACCAAAAAATAAGGAACAAAAGGGACGGACGGACAAGGCACCAGTCTCTTTCGCACGATCGCTACGAACGCGCAAGCATCGTCACGTTTCTCCGCTGAATAAATCTCCGTTTTTCGTTCCGCCTTTTTTAATTTCAATTACTCCCGTGCAAGGTAAGTGTCGCTTAAAGTGCTTAGAAACTAACCCACTAAAATATGGTCCCTCGAGCCATAACGCACGGCACAAGTGGTGATACAAATTAATAAAAAAAAAAAAAAAAAATTGTGAAGAAAAAACAAAAAAAGGAGGTGACTAAGTGAACAAAAAACAGGAAAAAACAAAAAAAGCCGGATGTGACAAGGAAAAAAACAAAATAAAATATAAAATGTGAAAAAATTTGTTTGGAAAAAATATAAAACAACGGTTGTGGCAAAGTGAACAAAAAAGGCCGTTAGTGAAAAGAAAAAAAAAATTGTAAAACAAAACCAAAACCTTTTGCCAAGGTACCGGTAGTGCCAAAAGCAAAAAAATATATATATATGTGTGTATGTATGTATATGCGTATGGGTATGTACATAAAATCTCGTACATTACCAAATATAATGGAAAACAAAAAAATTGGTGACAAAATCATTAAAGTGAAGTGACAATAAACTCGGAAGAAGAAAAATATATGTAAAATCTTACACATCGCAATAATTAAAGTGTACAAAAGTGCAAAAAGAAAAAGGAAGAAAAAATAAATTGGGGAAAATAACACACAAGCACATATATGTACATAGTGAAATGATCTAAAAAACAAGTAAAGGAGGTGAAATTGGAGTGCACAAATTTACATAATAAAAAATATATACATACATATATACAAGTAATAAGAAACGGGTAAGAAAAATTAAAGCAAATAGTTAAATCGGTCGCGATAAGCAAAAAAAAAAAATAATGATAAAAGAAAACGGTCGCGGAACTAAACCAACAAAAAAAATAAAAATAAAAACAACAATTATCAACGCGGGAACAAAACTAACAACGCACCTGAACATCTGGACATCACAGAGACCTCAGAGACCTGCACTCTACCAAAAACAGGTGACGAGCACAGGAAAACAAAATTATAACAGCTGACCGCCGTTAGAAGAGAAGGCCACGGACACCACACAACAGAGCAAATACGCTTATACCTTTCAAAACTCTTATTTACGCAAAAGAGTTCGCGTTCAAACACATAAGTACATATGCAATTATATATGAAAATATTTTGAAAGTTTGGTTATCAAAAAACCAGTGGTTTTATTGATTCTTTTTTATTATACAAAGCTATTTCTGTACATCTACCAGTCTAGTTTACACTTAGACATTTTAAATTATTTTAAAACATTTTCGAAATGAGCTCAGATTCAAAAGAATCTAAAGCAATAGAGTCAATAAAAGTTCTAAGAACGATTTCAGAAGAAAAGAGCCCATTTACACCTACTGATGCTACACGCTCAAAGCAAGGTGCTACAAAGCAAGAAAGGCTGAAAGATATTTCATACACTAAGTTTATTGCTGAGAGTGACAGTCTAATTCGATACTGCACTCGATTTTCAACTTCACCGATTCAAGATAATTCTGAATCGGTATTAGAAATCAAAAAATAAAATCTGGGCAATTTCTGGGCATGTCTTCAAGCTGCGTATGACGAGATTGTAGAATCTGACGAATCAGATCTACCTGAAAATTTCAAATCTTCAGCATACTCCAAATATGAAAACTGCTTAGACTAGCACGAGGAAACGAGAGCTATGATCTCCGATCAATTGAGATCAATTAAAGCAATTGCACCTAATCCACAACCGAGAGTAGAGCTGACACAATTTCAAAGCCAAGTGGCGAGTTAAGGCATTCACCTTAAAGTGCCAGTGGCCGTCTTTCCGGGACATGTTTACAGCCGTGTACATAAACCATCCAAAATTATCACAAGCGCATAAATTGTATCACCTCTGATACAAAACAAAAGGTCAAGCAGGCGTAATAGTCAAACAGTTCGCTCTTAATGACAAAAATTTCAATTATGCATGAGAAGCTCTAAAAGCTCGTTACGAGAACAAAAGAATATTAGTCGACAAACAAGTCACAATATTAATGAATTTACCAAAAATTCAGAAAGAAACAATGAAGAATTTATAAAGCTTCAATCCACTGTTTCAAATTGCTTATCGGTTCTAGCGACACAGAATATTCCCACAAACAATTGGGACCCCATTCTGGTAAATATATGCACATCCGCATTACCAGAAAAATCGTTACTTTTGTGGGAGCAATCGCTCTCATCAAGAAGAAAGTGCCCAACGTGGCAACAAATGAAAGACTTCTTAACTACCAAATATGAAATCGCAGAAAGGGTAGACAAAAAAATGGTCAGAACTAAACACGTTCAACACGACCTAAACCGAAATTCATTAGAATCTAAGCGAGTAACAACAACAAATTAAATCGTAGTTTTCTCAAAACACATGCGTTCACATCCGAACAAAACAAACATACGTCATGCAAACTGTGTAAAGGAGGGCACAGGCTGAAATCTTGCGAGAAATTTAAAAAACTAAATATTAACGAAAGAAACAATTTCGTAAGAACGAAAAAACTTTGTACCAACTGTTTGTCACATGCGCATGCGCTCAAAGATTGCTAAAGCAAATTTAATTGCGTTTATTGCCATAAACGACATAACTCAATGCTTCACATTACAAATTTTTCCAGCTACGCTCAAAATAACGCTAATGTCAAAAGATCTGCGGGATTAGTTGCAACAGCAAAACCCGACATACCAAATTCCGAAAATTGCCAAGAAGCAAGATGCTGATCAAAGGCTTTAAAAACTCAGACGCTATACAGCGAAAACCAAAGCAGTGTATTACTACCCACGGCAGTGGTCTCCATCGAGCACCGAGGAGAACTATTTAAACTTAGGGCCTTAATGGACCAAGCATCTCAACGATCATTTATAGCGTCTAGGGCACAAAGTAGGCTACAACTGGCAACAAAACTAGCTAATTTTGAAATTACGGGAATGGGCGGAAGAGTATTACAAAACTCAAATAAAATCTGCCCCATTACCCTTATTTCCCCCCAAGCGGATAAGCGCATTCAAGCAGAAGCTATTGTCTTACCGCAACTAACGAACATGCTTCCAAGCTATCATATTATATACATAAATAGCAAGCATTGGCAAAAGGTTTCACAAATTAAGTTAGCAGACCCCAACTGCAACACTCCCGCTCAAATAGACATTCTATTAGGCAGCGATCTCATACCACAAATTATTCTCGAAGGTGTTGAAAAAATTACAAAAACACTTCTGGCGCAAAATACCATTTTCGGATGGGTCCTAAGCGGACTAGTTGCGGAACCAGTCACAACAATGACAACTCAAGTTGAGGAAATCTCAAAAGAGTACCTCAATACAATTTTGGGAGTGAGAAGAACTCCCCCCCTTATCGATCACATCCCCAGAAGATCGATATTGTGAGGACTTTTACAAATCCACTACTACTCGATTAGATAATGGCCGGTACGTCGTACGACTACCACTAAAGCCAGAGTTTCCCAACACACTCGCCTTAGGTCATTCTCGCACCTCTGCTATCCAACAGTTTTTAAGTATGGAAAAAACCTACTTAAAACCAGAATACGATAGGGTTTTAGAAGAATACCTCCATTTAAACCACATGGAGGAAGTCAGCCCTGACGAAAAAATTATAAAAGGTAAATACTATTCATTTTACCTGCCACATCATGCAGTAATAAAGCCAGACAAAAAAACCACAAAGGTAAGAGTTGTCTTTAATGCATCAAAATCATCAAGTTCGGGGAATTCCCTAAATGACATTTTATTTACGGGACCCACGCTTCAGCCAGATTTAATGCTCCTCATACTAAATTGGCGTATATACAAATACGTTTTCAATGGGGATGCTGAAAAAATGTATCGACAAATAGTCGTACATAAAGAGGATCAAGATTTTCAGCGAATTATTTTTTGAAAAACTCCCAATAGTCCACTACGCGACTTTAAATTAAAAACAGTTACCTTTGGCGTAAACTGTGCCCCATACCTCACCACTCTTATACTCCACGAACTGGCAGAAGACACAAAGTCAGAATTTCCTCTGGCAACACAAGTGTTGAAAACACAAACGTATGTAGACGACATTCTGTCTGGAAGCCACAATCTTCTACAGGCATACCAATCACTAGGACAAGTGACACAAGCGCGCAATACAGCAGGGTTACCGTTGAAAAAGACAACGGCGAACCACCCTAATATTTTAAAATACATACCTAAAGAAAATCTATTAGACACTAATTTCCTTAAATTCGAAAAGAAAAGCTTAACAAAAACTTTGGGGATACAATGGAATGCGATATATGACCAGTTTTTATACATTAATGAGTCATAATCCGCATTATCAGCTATTACAAAGAGGCAAATTTTATCCTCGGTGGCGAAACTTTTCGACCCCGCAGGATGGCTTTCGCCAATTATGATACAAGTAAAAATTCTAATACAAGAATTATGGCTAGATGGTACTGACTGGAATGAGCAAGTAAAGCCACTTCGTTTAGAAAAGTGGTCCCAGTTCGCGAGCAATCTAAAGACGACAAATACAAATCCCACGATGGTAAATTATATCCCAGAGCACAAAGACGAACTACATGGCTTCTGTAAAGCCTCTGAAAAGGCATATTGCGCCACTATATATGTTCGCACACAAAGCGACAAGGACACAACAAGCCACTTACTTGTTGCAAAAGCAAAAGTGGCTCCTCTAAAAACAATAAGTCTCCCACGACTGGAACTATGTGGTGCACTACTACTTGACAAACTAGCATCCATAGTGCAAACGCATCTGGATATAGCAAAATATAAATTATATCTTTGGTCCGATTCCAAGATTGTATTAGCCTGGTTGGAAAAACCACCACATGCATGGAAGACGTATATTTCCAATCGAACGTCTCAAATTCTTGACCTAGTGGGATCAGCCACTTGGCGACACGTAGCTAGTGCTGACAATCTTGCTGACTTAGGTACAAGAGGGTGCAAACCTCTGCACTTTGCCACCACCAACCTCTGGTGGAATGGCCCCCGATGGTTAGCAGAATCTCCCGATTCTTGGCCACAATCGCCCATGCGCAATATTATTGTCCCAGAAAGTCGAAAGATCAACTGCTTTCACGCAACATTGTATGATACTGACATCCTAGAGAGATTTTCATCTTACCCCCGAGCCCTCAGGGTAATCGCTTACATGCTCAAATTCAAAGAGCGACTCAAACTTGGCATTAAAGGAATACGCACAGTATATCCCCAAGGCGATACAGCGACGCACTTAGACTTACAAAAAGCAAAGGTCGCTCTTATCGCATCTACTCAAGCGCGCTACTTCAGCCAAGAGATATCAGTACTGAGAGAATCGAAGCCGACTGATAAAAAGAGCTCATTCCTAGTACTAAATCTATTCATAGATACGAAGGGTCTACTTCGTGCAAACGATTTCAGAAGAAAAGAGCCCATTTACACCTGCTGATGCTACACGCTCAAAGCAAGGTGCTACAAAGCAAGAAAGGCTGAAAGATATTTCATACACTAAGTTTATTGCTGAGAGTGACAGTCTAATTCGATACTGCACTCCATTTTCAACTTCACCGATTCAAGATAATTCTGAATCGGTATTAGAAATCGAGCCCTCAGGGTAATTCAAAGAGCGACTCAAACTTGGCATTAAAGGAATACGCACAGTATATCCCCAAGGCGATACAGCTACGCACTTAGACTTACAAAAAGCAAAGGTCGCTCTTATCGCATCTACTCAAGCGCGCTACTTCAGCCAAGAGATATCAGTACTGAGAGAATCGAAGCCGACTGATAAAAAGAGCTCATTCCTAGTACTAAATCTATTCATAGATACGAAGGGTCTACTTCGTGCAAATGGTCGGCTTGTCAATTCAAGCCTAACGAACGACTAACGTCATCCCATTGTTATACCAGAGAGATCGCAACTTGCCACATTATATCTCAATTATGTCCACGTATACGCTGAACACCGCCTCATGCAACAAATAGTCCGCCAAGAGTTTTATATCCCAAGACTCAAGCCAAAAATAAAGAAATGTATTTTTTCGTGCAAGATATGCACTCTGCATAAGCAAAAGATGCGAACGCAGATTATGGCAGCACTTCCACGGGAACGCTGCAACTTTGCTCCGCTCTTCACTATCACAGGTGTCGATTTTGCTGGGCCTTTTCAAATAAAGGCATCCATGCTAAGGTCTCCCACGCTGATGAAGGGCTACGTGGCTGTTTTTGTCTGTTTTACGACAAAAATAGTACACCTCGAGCTATGTAAAAATCTGGCAAAAGAGGCTTTTCTCGCGGCATTTGATCGCTTCGTCGGACGACGTGGTTTTCCGTCAAAACTCATGAGCGACAATGACAAGACATTAATAGGAGCTCAAAGAGCCACTGAAAAACAGTTTGTGGACTTTATCAAACAAGTTTCACCTGAGATTGTACAAAAGTACGCTCCCCAAGGCATTAACTGGCAGTTCATATGGTTTATGGGAATCAGCGGTAAAAAGCTTTAAATCCCACTTTAAAAAATTTAACTTTGAAGAATTTACCACTTTATTAATTCGTATTGAAGTCGTTCTCAATTCACGGCCATTGACGACACTCTCGCAAGATCTCTCAGATCTAACAGCTCTTACACCAGGGCACTTTTTCAAAGGAGCACCCATTCTGGCCATACCTGAGCCAACGAAGAAGAGTATATAAAGGACCTTCATAAGAGGTACCGCTGGAAAACTCCTGAAAAGGCGCCAATGCTTGGAGATTTTGTCCTAATACATGACGATTGTCTCTCCTCCACAGAATGGCGACTGGGTCGCATAGAGAAGCTACATCACGGCTCCGACGGTCACATACGAGTAGTTGACCTCCGTACTCAAAACGGAATTCTAACGAGACCGCTCGTTAAACTATGCTTCTTACCAACTGCATATAACACCGAAAATACACACAATAAATAATCCGTACAGTAATACCGACACGCAGAAATTGAAAAATCCGTCTAATGAACAAAACCGAAATAAACCGCAAACAACAAGCCGATGCTCCCGCTATACAATTAACTAATTGAAAAACGAGAAACACGCTAATACCAACCGTTAAAATTAATGTTCCGTAAGCAATTAACAAAGAAAACCAATCCCAATGGTCGATCAATAAGACGACTCATTCATGCCACATATCGTGGCACGATTGCTCATATCTAATCATGACAGATTTATAATTAACAATCTCCTTTATACATAGTAGATTACCATGGACCTAGATACGCCAGTGTTATCCACACCAACCGTTCGGTCGGCTACCAGCGTGCAACGCACCGGGCCTACCCCAACGCCCCGAGCTGTTGTTGCAACAGCGCCGGCAACAGGCAATCGTTCATCACGGGTCTCGGACGGGCATCGTATAAGATGCCCCCTATGCCGCCGCCCACATCGCCTTCACCACTGTGGGATCTTCAGAGGGATGCGACCGTTACAGCGTCAGCAAGTGGCCCAGGCACATGAGCACTGTTTAAACTGCCTCTCGCAAACTCATAGGCTTCTAGAGTGTGAGTCGAGGGGTTTGTGCCAAATCTGCCACAGACCACATCACACGCTGCTTCATCGCACCTCGATGCGCGATGTAAATCGGCCACCGATTCTTCGCAGCCACGCAACAAGGCATCAACCCGGAAGTCGAGCAGTGCATCAGCGGGTTGGAATATCCATTCGGCGTCGACAGCCTAGGCCCCCAGCCACGGCGATCCGCGGCAGCAACAGCTGCAGCGACTCCTAGGCTAATCAGTTGCCTAGGGGAGCCGGGATGGTTAAATGAGTCTCAGATCCCCCTCACAACATTACACTCCCACACCACACATATTACATTCACCACCTCATCATTCACCATCACATCTTACCTACACACCACATCATCATTACATTCCACATCACATGCACACAAATGTTACAACATCACCATTTCAACATACCAAAAAATAAGGAACAAAAGCGACGGACGGACAAGGCATCAGTCTCTTTCGCATGATCGCTACGAACGCGCAAGCATCGTCACGTTTCTCCGCTGAATAAATCTCCGTTTTTCGTTCCGCCTTTTTTAATTTCAATTATTCCCGTGCAAGGTAAGTGTCGCTTAAAGTGCTTAGAAACTAACCCACTAAAACAGTAATGTTCTGCAAAACATCCGGAGATTGCGTAAGCATTATGCACTATTGACTAGAGTTTCAGGCTAGTTTGTTTTGCTCTCTTCGGAAATTTTAACTACTATTTTCCTTTCAGCCCATCTGATTATTTATTTTAAGAGATATTCGTTATTTTAAATTTAATTACAGACTAAATAAAACAAAAGCCTTTTGAAATTTGCTACATTTACGAAAACAAGTAAAACTGTATGTTTCCGTCACTTTTACTTTTAGTTATTTGGCGGAAAATTTTCTTTTTGTTACTTGTATGCAGATTTTGTCTGCGCTGCCAAAATAGAATTTTGTAAATAAATCACCTATTGTGAAAATGCTCTAAAATTTTAAATATAAAAGATATATTTTAACAAACGAAAATTAGATAAGTATAATTGCGTATGCAGGCTTCTTCATAGATACATATGAATGTACATATGTAAGTACCACTATGAGCAAAAAATATATAATATATAATGAAAAGGTACCAACTGCCTCGGATGAGAGACCATCTCTTTTGATGACGACCACAGCAAACGAAACAAGGCTTATGATTTGGGGGCATGTACTTGGAATGTCTGGTCCCTTAATTGGAGAGGTGCCGTTGCCCATGTCCTCGTGAAAATAAAGGTTGACATCATCGCCGTCCAAGAAATGCGATGGACGGACAAGGACTGAGGCGTGTATGTCCTTGTGGCATTTAGTACATTGGCCATACAAAGGAGCGCAAGTTTGGTATGGGATTCGTGGTGCGAGAGAGATTCCGTCACTCTTCACCATATCACTGATTTGTGTCCACGCCCCGACAGAAGAGAAGGACAATGCGACCAAAGATGTCTTCTATGAGCGCTTGGAGTGCACCTATGAGAGCTGTCCCCGCCACGATATTAAAATCGTGCTTGGCGACTTTAACGTCAGAGTGGGTAAGGAAGGCATGTTTGGCGCAACCCCCAAATGGGTTGAGACTGATCGACTTCGTCAGTGCCCGAAATATGGTTATCTAGATTCCAGTACAAGAAAATATATGAAGCTACTTGGGTGTATCCAGATCGAAAATCTACCAACCAAATCGATCATTTTGTGATAGACGGAAGATATGTCTCCAGATTCGCACCCACCTTTTTGCAGCAAAAAACGCACGTCAACAAACTCCTTACATACAGCCGCAACCGAAACCATTGGCTGCCCTCCGCGCAACGTTCCGATCGACCACAACACGTGCGGGGTGGGATAGATACCGAGAGTTGGAGAGGGAAGCGAGACACATTTCTCGACGAACAAAAACAAAACTCTATAAGTCACTCGTTTTTCGCGTCCTGGTACATGGTGCAGAGGCATGGACGATGACAACAACTGATGAGTCGACGTTGCGAGTTTTTGAGAGAAAAATTCTGCGAAAGATTTATGGTCCTTTGCGCCTTGGCCACGGCGAATGTTGCATTCGATGAAACGATGAGCTGTATGAGATATACGACGACTGGCTAGGTCAAGTCGTCCGAATGGACGAAAACACTCCAGCTCTGAAAATATTCGGCGCAGTACCCGCGGGCGGAAGCTGAGGAAGAGGAAGACCTCTACTCCGTTGGAAGGACCAGGTAGAGAAGGACCTAGATTCGCTTTTAACCTCCAAGTGGCGCCACCTTGCGAAAAGAAAAAACGACTAGCGCGGTGTTGTTAACTCGACTATAACCGCGTAAGCGGAAATAACAATTTATTCTTCAAAGTTTATATCGTCCCCCTTCTAAGTAATCCCCTTTGGTCCTCGCCATTGTTTTTTTCAATCCTCGAGACAGCTGTTAAAGTCAATTTTCGGAAAAGCTTTCACGCGATTCATGCTCAATGTTTTCATATGACTCGAAACGGTTACCCCGGAGCGATGGTTTGAGTTTGCTGAATAGCCAGAAGTCACACGGAGTCACATCAGACGAATACGGTGGTTGCGGCACGATACGGGTTGATAATTTGGCGAAAAACTCTCAAGAATCAATTTAGTATATGGCGGTGCATTATCGTGGTGCAAAAAGCAAGAGTTGTCGGCCCATTATTTCGGCACTACACCCCGATAATCGAAGAAAACTTTCGGAAAGCATTGTTTTACAGATGTTAACGCCATGCTATTTCTCGTAAAAATTGAGTGATTTTGTAACCAGTCGTGCAAGTGAAAGCTTAGCTCTTAGGCCCAAATAATTCAAAATGTTTTTTTCTTCCGATATTTCAACGTTGCCAGTAAGATGACTGTTGGTCGTCCATTCTCCAGCACCAATTCCTAAATTTTATTGACGTGTTGATTATCAGTTGATGTTTATTACCATCAACGCATTCTCGACCCTCTTTGAATAATTTGCACCAATCAAAACACTTGCTCGCGACAAACAAAAATTATCTGAATGTTTCGGCGCAAGAGATTTGATTCCGCTCACAAATCTTAATTTAACTTTTTCGTTGAATGATTTCACTCATCGTAAAAATCGCCGAATGCATTTTATGTTCTTCAGAAAGAGAAGCGGTTACTAACACTAATTATTATTTATTATTATTTTGATATGACATTTGACACAGATGTCATTGACAATCATACCCACCTAGAAAAAAAGATTTCACCGAATGGGTTTCGCGAGAAATTTAAATTAAAAAGTCTTACTATTTTTTACCCACAGTTGTTAAGTGGTTCGCACCTTCATATTGACATATGAACTTAATTTTTTGTTTATGTTAAATAAGTATATACAATTTAATATTATTTTAAAATGTATAGTTACTCGTGTTAACGAATGTATTGAAATATAGACATATGTATGTATCCAGTCTGTAGAAACAACTACTATGAATAAATGAAAAGTCGACTAATATATTTATTTTATATAAAAAAATAACAATATGGAGCATTGTATTTTAATAGTAACCATTTTTAATAGATACATATTTATGTATAAATATTAATAAGTGAACTTTGATTACTTGTTTATATTGTGATGTTATTTATTTAAGCATTTCTTTTGTTATAGTAGTTATTAAATATGTACATTTCTTCATTAATTTCTTGGCATCGCCATCTGCATTGGCTGATTCTATGTCTACAGTCTTGTCTTGTCTTACACAACATATAAATGATAAGCGTGACCAGCTTAGTCGAGATATCGATCGTTTTTGAGATATCGATCTGAAACTTTTTTTTATTTCTAAGGAGGTGCTCATTTATCGAAAAACCCGTAATCGGATCAATAAGCATTTTATGGAAAGCTTTCTTATTTGATTAAATATCTTTACGAAATTTTCCAAGACAACGCTAAAGTCTCCCATTAAATTTCTCAGATTGGACCACTATAGCATATTTGTAGCTGACATGCAAATTGATCGAATTAAAATCAAGATAAAGACGTTTTCTAGCTTTAGTACAACCGAAGTTTACGTTCTTCCTAGTTTTCATACAGTTACCGTACTGAGATGCGCAGACGGACGAACAGACAGTAATAATAGAAAAACAAAACTGATACGTAAATTTACAATTTATAAACGAAATGACTGATTTATCGGTTATAGATGCCGAATGCAATTCTATCAGCGTTCGTCACTCTGTTTTTGTTTTTCGTTTCAAATTTTTAACACCTCTGAGTAACTTATTTTATTATGACTCAAGCCTTTAGCGAGCAGAATACAATTATTAGAATGAGAGAACATACCCGTCGACTTACTTACGCATTGTATGCATTCTACGAATGACTGCCTTAAAGTGTCGGCATAAGAGGAACTGCGACTGTATGAACGAGCACAAAAATAAAAACACCCAGTGACCCTGTTAAATTTTCTAAATCCGTTTTATTATTTGTTTACACAAATACGTTCGTGCTTCCTGATATATTTTATATATTGTACGTTTGAATAAATATAATGAACCCTAATAGCTTTCATTTTATTGTCTTGAAATTACATAAAAGACAAGAAATATGTCATAGCATCATAAAGCATTCAACGGCACGACCATGTGTGATGTTGTTTCTTATGTGTGAAGTTACGTTGCATTATTGTTCTATTAAATGCCGATCACTGCTTCGGGGATACTGAGTAACTACTTGTACATACAGGAATTAAAACAAATTTGAAAATATATCTCAGGGTTGTAGTTTATATGAAGTTGTGTTCAAATTTCAGAAATATCTATGTATATTAGTTTTAAATTAATCCAATAATTTATAAATTATGCAAAACATATCGCAAATCTCAATGGTTTTAAAACCACTGCGTGCATTATATTATATACACAATTATATCTGAACACTCGTCCAACTAATTTAAAGTATGATGTTTATACAAGTAACTGCAGTATTACTTTTTAACTTTCACTTACTTTACGAAGGCGACGAAGTCATTAAGCGCTAGCTCACAGCCCGGCCAACGACATATTCCGTGTGCATATAGCGGGTGGTGGTACTTCTTTGGGCTATTGGTGTGCTTGTTGTTATTGACGTTTGTTTCATGGCTTGCCTCTGTGGCGTTTGTGTCATTGTAGTTGATGCAATGAGTTTCGTTGCTGCCGCCATTGCTACCACTTACTGCATCCAACAGGCCACCATAATTTGGCGTCATCTGTGCACCACGTATGCAGCGGCTATTTGCAGCCGCTGCGGCAGCTGCTGCGGCAGCTGCCACTGCTGCAGCTGCTGCTGCATTATGATGTGGTGCTTGCGTATGCGATGCAGCCGCTGCTACTGCTGCTGCTGCATGCATAGTCGATGGTAAAACCTTTGAATGAGCTGCTGTAGGCGACAGAGTCCTTACTGACGACAATATTAATGGTGGCGGAGGCAATGTTAACAAAGGGTCACGTGCTGCAACATTTCGTGTTGCATGTTCTTGTTGCTGCAACTGTTCCTGCGTTTGCTGATCCAGCCGTAATAACGGCGACATGCCATGGTGCACTTTTGAATCAGCCATATTGCATGTCGTAGATGCCTGTCTTGTTTCCAACTTTTGCCCTGACGGCAACCTATGGTGTTGTACATTGACAGTCGGCGAAGGTGGCGTAGTTACGACGTCATCCATATGCGTGCCAGCACTATCATTGGGGCAAGTATAATGTTTGATATTGTCACGGATTTCACTGCAATTGTCAGTGCTGGTATTTTGATTGCTATTACTGCTACATCTACTTCGACTGGGACTTCCACTTCTTGCACCCACGACGCGCTGTTGGTAATGCATATATGCTGCGAAAACAAAAAAGCACACATACATTTATAGGTAACATCATCTGTACTTATGAAAATATCATAAAAAGAGTTTAAATAAACAACATATATTCATATGTACAATATGCACTGGATTTCAATAAAATCACCATGTATATCATCAGTTATATTGTTTCCTTGGTCCACAGGATTCACCCAAGTTGTGAATTCATCCAATTCATTAGCAACCGAATTTTGGCATTCATTGTCATTGTGGTGTTCATCAATGGATGAAGGCGGCGACGAAGGCCGCATACATTCTGTACTGCGCTGCATTTGCTGTGAATGTAAGGTTAGTGTATTTTGTTGAGCTTGTGTACTGCTGCATATTTTGTCATTATTGCGATTATGTATGCGGGACACGAAATTTGTATCATGTTCAGTTGCGGGTAGCATTGACACATCCTCTGGAAAAGCGTTGCTGGTGTGTTGAGAACTATCATTGTCGTCATCGTTTTCTAATATAATATTCATTGTATTTTCATGTTGCTCTTTGTCACGTTGATGCTGCCATGCAATGCATCTATGATTATGGAAGTTTTTGTTATTACTGTTGTTGTTTCCACCATCCTCGATTCTAGCTTTGCGCTGATATTGCTTAAAGCTATTACAACTAGTAGTAGCACCGTAAATATGTGTAGAAGAGGAACAATGTGTAGTTGGCTCCTGCAATAACGGCTCGTCTCCTTCCATGCATTGCATAATTGAAGGCTTAAAGTCCCCACACAAGCTACTGTCATTGCTCTCCCTATGTGTTGGGTTACTTAATGCAGAATTGCACTCTACATCTAACTTATAAGTATGCTCTTCCTTGTTGTTCTGCTCTTCCTGTAAAGATGTATTAACAATTTTAATAAATTGCTTGTTTTCACAAACATCGAGTACAGCATTGTGGTTAATGTTGTTGTTATTACTGATATTCAAGCGTGTGTTCTTGTTTTTGTTATCAATATCCTCGTCGTCATTTTGTTGTGGGCTTTGTCGTAGCCGATATTCATTATGTGGTTTTGTTGAATTAGCTTGGTGCGGCATATGTATTTGTTGTTGATGCTGATGCTGTTGTAATAAATAATTTGTTTCATAATACGTTTCATTACATTTGGTCAATGCATTCGAAGCCTGATGTTGCAAGTGTAATTGCTGGTGCGCGTGACTGAACAAATTACTAAAAGGTGACGATGATCCATCAAGCTGCGTTTGAAAGTCCAATTGCAAAGGTTTAACAAAGCCTGTAACACACATATTTGATAAGTATATATTTTTTATAAGTGTCATGATAATTATTTAATTATTAAATATAAGCCGACACCATTAAATTCTACTGTTAATTTTAACAAGGTCTAAAGTAATACTCAACACTAGAGCTGATTCTTTTGGCGAATATATATGAAAGCTTTCCCAAGTCCAGACTAACACATTGAGAACATTTTCATGAAAACCAATTAAGGCACACGTACTACTGTGGTTAAAAAGTAAAGTAAATTTGTTCATAAAATGTAAATTCTTCATTTATTTTTCTAAGATAGTTTGATACTCTTCAAAGTGAAGGCATATTAGGCGAAAATGGTGGTTAAGTTGAGTTTTTTTCAAGAAGTTCGCGAAAAATCAGTGACATTGTGCATTATCGTGATGAAGAAAGAACACAAACGACGGATAATACTAAAAATATGTTCCATTGATTTAAGGGGTAGTAAAATAAAGTGTAATATCTTAGAAATAGTCTCTGCAAATAGGAAGTAAATCTGTCAAATATTTTTGGAGCTATTCGATAATTAGCAAAGCGTTCTCGAGCGCTTTTAAACGTTTGGGAACAGGTATTTGTTGTAGTAGAAGCTGCAACTTTAAATACGTTTTTCTCAAAACCAGTGGCTCGGTAGATTTCAATGAAATTTATATAGCTTTTTGAAAACATAAAAAAAAAGAGTTTTTTAAATTTAATTTTTTTTAATCAAATGGCTTTTCCCGCAGCTTCGCTCGCATTGAATCCCTCAAATACTTAAATATCAAAAATTACAGAGTACAACAGCTAATCTGGGGGGGTGAGAAATTCCAAGCCAGGGTGATGTTACTATGTCAGTATAGTAAAAGCCTCAAAGGGTTTGGCATTCGTATGTGTCATTGTAGTTCCACAGTGTTATAAACAATATCAAAAAACTAAATATATAGTTAGATTTTAATATAGTCTCATAAAATTATATGTTATAACGAACCGAAAACATAGCGGTGAGAATTGTAATTGCGTAAACCCAACAACAAAATAAAAATTTAGGAGTTTTTGAAATTTACGAAGGGTTATGAACATTAGTATGTGTATGAATAATATACAATGATCATCTTCATGGTGGTGATGTTAATCCAATTTTTTTCTGATTTGTGCTTTTGATGCATTTTTGTTTTGCCAGATTTTGAAATTTTTCGACAAACAATACCCAGCAGGATATGGTAGACATTGGTAAGCGAGCAAGGTAAACGATGCAGCATGATTTTATCGCTTACTCCGACCGAAAGTAACAGATCACTCCTTTCGCTTACCATAGGGACGAAGAGTTCTTCGATGCCGAAGTTAACGGAGAATACTTCTATGCCAAGGTCAATAATATAATAAAAATGGTTTTCTTTTAATTTTGTGGCTGAGTCTCTTTTCGTTTTGTTTTCCAAGCAAAGTAACTTAAAGAAAGCCTTTAGCGAGTCTGATGCATTTTTGAGTTTGGTTAACAGATCTGATTCGGTGAAGCCTTCTACTTTTACACATTTTACAAAAAAAGATGAAACCGGTAATTAAAAATTTCCATCAATGAAAAAAACACGAAAAACTGACCAAATAGTAACGTATTAAATTACTGCACTTTCTTCATTTTTAATTAGTCTTCTCATATACCTTTTTGACAATATTAATATTATTTCTTTATTCACAGTTTAAACACAAAATTAAACAAAATGTTTAATTAAAATAGCAGCTCACCTAAACACAACCACTTTCTGAAAATTTTCTTCAAATGCTTGACGATTTGACAAAATAATGAAAATATTTACTTACAAATTTTATTTCATCAACTTGTATTTGTTCTTTACATATTGTATTGTAACGTTTTTCATGTACTTACTTGATTATAAATATGAGCGCAGTAGAATTTAACCGCATTGCTTACTTTTATGCATTACCTAGTATCTAAGAATTCTACATAGAATTTTCTTCGGAGCATTCTTCAAAAAAAATGTAAGCGGTGAATCATTATCCCGCTGGGTAATATCTACCGAAATTAATTTTTCAACTTTGAAATTTATTTTATCGAATGTAAGCCTCCGTGGACCTTTTGCCGAAATAAAAGAATAATTGTGCAAATTTTCACATCCTTCCGTGTTACAGTTTGGACGCGTAAAAGGTGTTCCATAATTAACGCAAGATTTAAATTTGCTGCCATTTACGTAGTTAAGTTTTGAAAACTTAAAACCACAAAAAAAAACCATAACTTTGGCTGCACCGAAGCTAATATACCCTTCACAGGTGAAATTCTTTCAGTAACTATGTGTTAAGTTTGTATGGAAGTTATATGCTATAGTAATCCGATTTGAACAATGTCTTCGGAGATTACATTGTTGCCTTAGAAAGTAATCTATACCAAATTTCTTGAAGATACAACGTCAAATGCAAAAGTTTTCTATACAAGCTCTTGATTCCGATCGTTTGGCTTGTATGGCAGCTATATGCTATATTTAGCCGATATGAACAATTTCTTCCGATTTATATTATTTCTATGAACAATAACTCATACCGAATTTCGTGAAGATATATCGTCAAGTATTTGTTTCCGATCGTTCAGATTGTATGGCAGCTATATGTTATAGTGAGCCGATTTGAACAATTTCTTCGTATACTACATTAGTATCTTAGGAAATAACCTGTGCCAACTTTTGTGAAAATAAATTGTCAACTGTGAAAGTTTTCCATACAAGAACTTCATTCCGATCGTTCAGTTTGTATGGCAGCTATATGTTATAGTGATCGGATATCGGCAGTTCCGAAAAATGAGCAGCTTGTAGAGAAAATGACGTTTGCAAAATTTGAAAACGATGTCTTAAAAACTGAGGCACTAGTTCGTACATATACAGAAGGACAGACAGACAGACGGACATGGCTAAATCGACTCAGCTCAACATACTGCTTATTTGTATATATACTTTATAGGGTCTCCGACGCACCCTTCTGGGTGTTACAAACTTCGTGACAAATGGAGCGTTGCATGATAGAACAACGTTTTTTTTATTATTGTTAAGTTCGACAATTTCATACAAAATATGGTCGGAATATTGTCATAATTGCGACATATATGAAGACAAACTGAAATGGAGAAAAATTTAAACCTTAGAAAAGGGAAGGAGATTATTTATTAATAATTCATTCCTTTTTTTGTTCCATTGATTTTAGATGAAGGATTAGTGATGGTCACAGCATGAACTTTGGTTGAAACTGGATCAACTCAACCAGAAATTACGTTTCAACTGTATTTTTTTATTAAAATTTCTGTGAAATCAAGCTGATTTAATGATGACTTTTGTAAAATAGAATAATATATCATTTTTTCAAACCAAAAAATATTTAAAATTATGTCGTGTCTGTAACTACTCCTAACTGCTTAAGGTATAATACAGGGTTTTCCAATAACAGAGATGTAATTCGTTGAAAAAAAAACACGTTAATTACTAAGAAAATTCAAATGCTTTTCATTTAATGTGAAGTACAATCGATACAACTTAGTTTTAAATAGAACATAATTTATAAACTTTGGTTAGTTCGTTGGTTAAGTTCTTTGGATGGTGGAATTTAAAATAAAAAAGTAAATTAACTCTAAATGAAAAATATAGGCGCAAAATATCTTCGTTAATTGAGCAATTTATAAGACTTCTTCTTGTTCATATCTTAATTTTCACTATCCAAAAACTCTTGTTTCCGTGATTGTTAATTACTTATTTCCTATTAATTTCAATAGATACCAAGAATCACTAGTTCTATAATTAATATGCTGAATGTCTCTTTCAAAGCTTAGTGGATCAGAAACGTCCGTTACGACTAAGATTATTTAGGTACAATTAAATTATGTATTTTGGCTTTCAACTCAACTGCATTTTGGGTGACTGGGTGATAACTTCGGTATTACCGATGTAATTTCCATTCGTCCAAACAAATTTCGCTTGAAGTGTTGCCAAACTTTACCTTTTTTATGATATTTGGGCCTTCAACTCTGTGAAAGTGGGTTTAACTAGAATATCAAAACGTGCAACTGCTTTGTAGCAATATTATTGCGTTTATTTGGCAAACATATTAATAGAGAACGGAAGATGGATTAAAAAATTATTTAATTTAAAACTTTTTATTTACACAATTTCATAAAATGGCAAAAAAATTTGTTCAGCTCGTACCGAATGTGAACAAGGCAAACTACAATTTAGAAACAGTAAAAATAAAATTAAGAGACCGTGGGAAGTATTTTGAACTTAAAGAGTTGATACATTTTCTATGCAATACAAATGCAGAAGAACTCAATCCCACTAAGCAAATTTGCATAATTACTTGCATTTGGAACAATTCATTACTGACAGATCTCTAAGGCAAAAAAGCAATAAATAACATACCTTGATGGATCAGATATTGTCGTTGTACTAATTGTAGTTGTTGTATTAGCTCTTGTTGTTGTACGCTCAAATGGTGTTGCAGTTGCATAGTAGAAAGCGTTTCCCTTAAAAGTTGAGTCTTGTTGCTTAGAAAGGTCTGGTGATGATCATGGCGATATATTTTCTTTGAGCTTGGCACGTCAAAATAATTTTGTTTATTGCGGACGTCAAAGCCTGCAGAGCTTTTAGATGTGCGAATGCAAACATCGCTATTACCGCACATACAGTTTTGTGCACAGAAATGTATACTCTTAGGCCTGTGCTTAGTTCTGGGCATTGCATTGTAATTTCGTAAGTATACGTCTTCTAATACACCTTCAAAGGCTATTCGTTTCTTATTTGAAACGATTTCAATTGATTTTTCTTTTTGTTTAAATTTTAGTTGAATGAGAGTCGAATTATCACTTGCTCCATTATCGAGCTCTACTCCCTCATTTGAGACCCTTCTCACTGGTACGAACGGGACGTTCCGTTCCACTATATCTTTATTTGGTTTATTTAAATTATTCGGTGCTAAGTCTCTTGCTGTCCATGACTTTGTTTGACTTTTATTTAAAGACTGACAACTTTTGTGATTGTTGAGAATCTCCCGAGTTTTTTGAGCTGAATGCTTCAGTTGATTTTTAGTTCTTAAAGATTGTTTTCTTTGCCAGTTTGAATTTGTATTTGCAATATTCTTGTAGATGCTTATCGATAAAGGATGATTATCAGCACTTCCTGTCTTTTTCCGAAACTGACGTAGTTTTCTATTTGTTGTGTTGGTTTCTTTCATTACGCGAATTAAAATACAGCCTGAAATGTATTGGTGAAAAAAAAAACAAATTGTACACAAATTTTCAACTACAGTAAACCCTAAGTCCAAATATATCAGAATATCAGGTGTAAGTCAAAATCACTAGTTCGGATACGAAATAAAAAAAAGTAAAATATTGAAAAAAGTAATACCAAAAAAATGTGTCAATTAGATAAATACAGATTATAAAAACAATTTGTAAACTCTTGCAACGGGTTTTTATAGAGGATAATAGTTTTGTTCATCTAACGTGTTGTTTATATCACCTAAAACTAATCGAGGTAGATATATGATTATATTTAATATATGTATATAAATTATCAGGATGAAGAGACGAGTTCGTCAGCTGTGCAAACTGTAACTTGAATAAAAACTCCAATCCAAGTGCTATGATGACTGAAAAATTCATTGCCATAAGTGTATTGCAGCGGGAGGGGATTACTTTGAAAGTTCACCTTTCAATTTGATCAAAGTAGTATTATATATTCCGATCCGCTGGTTGACGCTTTGCACCCTAAGGTATTTCCGTGGCTTTGATTCTTGCATGATGCAACGGCATAAAATGTTCGGTTGTACCCGAACTTAGCTCTTCCTTACTTGTTTCTTATTCAGTTTATCTGTTCGACTTTGTGAAATGTTCAAGGAAAACTCAAATCATCAGTTCCAATTTTTATACTCTTGCAAGCAGTTGCTACAGAGTATAACACTTTTGTTCACCTAACGGTTGTATGTATCACCTAAAACTAAGCGATATAAATTTAAGGTTATATAATGTATGTATATTATACAAGTATAAATGATCAGGATGACGGGAAATTCATTGAACTGTCTGTCTGTCAACGTGAGTAAAAATTGAGATAAGTATATCGATGAATATTGATATGTGGTATATTTAGTACAAAAAAAAGCTTCAGTTAGTGGATAGGCGTAATCGGACCACAGCCACGCCTACAAACCGGCAATAACCGAAAACATATAAAGTGCCATAATAAAACACTAAATTAAGATGTAAAACTGTAACTAAAAGACGTTTGAAGAAGTGGGTGTGGTCTTGCTCTCTAATAAAGTTAATGTACATATCTCCTAAACCACTTAAGCTACAAAACCCAAATTTGCTGAGTACAAATCCTTTAAGAACTTCTAATAGCACTGTAAAAATGTAGGAATTCGGAGGATAAACCCACACACCCCCCATATAACAGTACTGTTAAAACTGCTAAAAGCGCGATAAAACAATAACTAAATACGCCAGTTTTATTAAATTTTACCCCCGAGATGATATGAGAGGGTTTTATGGGAGTCTGCGTGGAAATTGGACGATCGGCGTGGACCGTCCACTTTTTGGTGAAACCAAATCAATTTCATTCCCTTCAAAGTAATCCCCTCCCGATGCAATTCACTTATGCCAACGGATTTTCCAATCTTCGAAACACTGGTTGTAGTCACTTTCCGGGATGGCCTTCAGTTCCGTCTTCGCTGCGGCTTGAATCTCCTCTATCGTATAAAAACGGTGTCCCCGGAGCGGTCTTTTGAGCTTGGTGAACAGCCAAAAGTCGCACGGCGCCAAATCAGGTGAATACGGTGGTTGCGGGACGATATGGGTTGTGTTTTTGGTGAAATGATCACGAATTACGAGGGCAGTATGGGATGGTGCATTATCTTGGTGTAAAAACCAAGAATTGTCTTTCCATAATTCCGGCCTTTTTAGGCGGTTAGCGTTACGCAAATGACGAATAACGTTCAAATAATATTCCTTGTTGACTGTTTGACCGGTTGGAAGGAATTCATAATGCACAACACCACAATAATCGAAGAAAACAGTCAACATGACCTTGATTTTTGAGCGACTTTGGCGCGATTTTTTTGGTCTCGGCTCTCTTTTGGCACGATATTCGCTCGATTGATCGGTCGTAAGCATAGACCCAAGTCTCATCGCCAGTTATAATGCATTTCATGACACCCTGGTAGTCGGAAAGCATCGTTTCACACATTTCAACGCGACGCCTTTTTTTCCAAAAAATTCTATGTTTTCGGTACCAGTCGAAATTTGACGCGCTTGAAGCCCAAAACATCCTTCAAAATGGTATTGACTGAGCTTTTCGATATGCCAACTTCATCAGCAAGGTCTCTAATTGTTAATCGACGGTTTTTCAACACCAAATCTTTGATTTGTTGAACGTGAGCTTCGTCGGTTGAGGTTGATGGTCGCAATGGCCGCTCTTCGTCTTCGACACGTTCACAGCCGGCTTGGAACTCACCATAGCACTTGTAAACATGTTTTTTAGACATAGCCTCATCACCAAAGGCTTTCTGCTTCATCCTCAACGTATCCACAGCAGATGATTGATTCCGTAAACAAAATTTAATGCAAATTCTTTGCTCAACACATTTCGGTATCGCAAAAAACGATAAACTCACTTTTAGCAGCTTACAAAACGACACGTATCTCAAGCACTAATGAATATTTTGACATAAAATTTGACATAAGTGTGACTGACAGTACTACCAACCTAAAAAAAAAGTATCTCTCCAAATCCTTCGACGCGCGCAGTTTAATTTCAAATGTCATTATTATTTTTTGGGCACAGTAGATATAACTGAAATGAAAAGATAATCCTTTTTTTATAATGGTTTGTCTGTATGTCAAAAATGGGTAGCTTTGTGGCTAATACCATGTTCAGACCAACACTTAATCACAAGGCTCCGGCTGTTGAATAGTTTATCCCACTAATCTTATAAATTTAACCGGATTTCGCCATACAAAAAAGACAGTTCTTTATTTCATCTCCGAGGTGATTTGAATCTAATCTACGTGAAAACTCTCTGTGCGAATCTGATTTAGCACCATCTACTTGTCAGCATTGGAAATCTATTACATTATCACAGCCGATTTAGACACTACAAAGAGAAAAAAATGTAAACAAACAAATTAATTAAACGCATTGAATCTAAATTCACCTGAAAATCAATTTCCCTAATCAAAAAAAGTCCCTTATTTCCATTTTACGCAAATATTAAAAAAAAACTGCTATATAACAATGTTTTCTTTTAATAAATATTAAGCGATGTAAATTCTTGAATGGCAAAAACATCTGTTTTATCATCTGGCCAACAGTAGTGAGAACGGGCTAGATTAGTAAAGAGTAATCACTTAAAATTTTTAGTGGGAACATAAAACATAAATATATATATACCTTTTTTGTATATTGTGTATACATTGCAACTAGTTCCAAATAAAAGAAAGGATTTACAAGCAATTTGAATATGATTTAAGCATATAATTACAAAATTACAAAACTGCTATGAGAGTATTGGCCAATTTGAAAGATCGCTGATTTTGAGATCGCTGAGTTAACATAGCTATTTCTTCGTTACAATGCTGTAGCAATCTTGCACTATGTGCTGTTGCAATTCTAAATATATATGCCTTAACCGAGTTTACGCCTAGATCACGCTCTATGTATATCAGCACATTTACAATACCAAGGCGCTTTGACAATTGGTCTTAGTACTTTGTTTTGAAATTGTTGGATAACTTTCTTATAGCTTGTGTTAGTACATCCCCAGAGCTGTTCACCATAGCTCCACATCGGTCGGAGTATTCGTTTATAGTTAAGTAACTTCTTTTCGATGGATAACATTGATTTGTTACCGATTAACTAATTATAGTTTTTGAGTTGCATGTCCAGCTCCTTACGTTTATTTTTTACGTGAACTTTCCACCGTAGCTTAGAATCAAGCGTCATTCCTAAGTACTTAGCGGTATTAAAGTACGATATTCGTACACCGTCTATGAAAATTGGTAAGTGCTGTATTTTGTTGTATGTAGAAACTTAGCTTCATTTAGTTTCATATTTTGTCTGCGATTTCTTTGCCCATTGCAAGACTTTATTTACAGCTTTAACGCGGAAGTAGTGATCTCATAAATACGATTTTATAATTTTGACATTATCGGTAAAAATCAGTTTTAGTTTCGAAAGCAGTTCTTTGTGACAAACTTTATACAACGCTTTTGCAACATCCAAAAACACGGTAGAACAGAATTATTTTTTTTCCTCAAAGGCTTTTTCAATAATATGTGTAATCCTGTGGGATTTCAATAATATGTGTAATCATAGAATGGTTGACTCGAAACCCAAACTGATGGGCTGGAATTATGATTTTTCGTTCTATGATTTTATTGAGACGTTTTATGAAAATTCTCTCAAAAAGCTCCGATATTATTGGTAAAATTGACATGGACCTGTAAGAAGATACATCATATCCTGGTTTTCCTGGCCTTTGAATAATCATAGCTTCAGCAATTTTCCAATAAGTTGGCACTTATTTAAGATGAAAGCC
Source organism: Bactrocera correcta (assembly GCA_027475135.1). Classification (NCBI taxonomy): domain Eukaryota; kingdom Metazoa; phylum Arthropoda; class Insecta; order Diptera; family Tephritidae; genus Bactrocera; species Bactrocera correcta. The sequence goes on from CM050326.1 coordinate 45,130,340, forward strand.
GCGTTAATAGTGTTGACAATTTTTACTACACTTATTGGAGGAAGCTGTTTTTGAACCTCGGCAGTAATCGAGTTGTAACCGGTGGACTTTTTGTTTTTCAGATTTTTGATTTCCTCACTTAGCTCACTGCTTGTGCAACTTGAGACTTCTTCTCTTTCTTGACTGGAAGCAGCAGGATAATGGGGAGAATACTTTGACTAAATAATCCGAAAATACTTCTGTTTCTTTTCAATCATCTCTAGCCCAGCTATCAGCAATTATTTTAATGAGACATACTTGAGTTTCTGGTGTTTGTAGTCTTTTACAGCTTTTCCTAAGAGAGTAGTAGGAATTTCTCCCATTGCTTAGGGACCGAAGATATTTTGCGAAACTTTCGTTTTTAAACCTCTTTATTTTCTGACTAAGATCTTTAGAAATTTTATTTAAAATAGATTTATCCGCTGGGCAACGATTATGATGCCATTTAAGTCGTAGCTTTCTTTTTAATTTAATTATTTCTCTTATATCAGTATGATATTTAGAGTTTATAGTAATTTTCCTTAATTCTGGTGTACTGTTCGTGGCTTCGTGTTGCATACTTATTGTAAGGTGTAAAATTTCAGATTTGATGATCTGAAATATGATCTTTTCTCCACCCATTATGACTCTATACCTGTGTTTTTTTATTAAGCGTTGGTACTGTTCAAATTGGTTTTGATGCCTTGGAGGACTGTACACAGAGGTAAGTGAGAGTGGACTTTTAACTCCGTAAATAGTCACTGTTGCAGTCTGAAACTTTTCAGTTGAAAGTTTTTCTTCCTCATAATGTTTAATCGTATTTTTAATTTATATTGCGCTTCCACCCCGGGCGCAATTGCTAGGAAGAATTGTATGGCAAGTTTCATAGTTTTTAATTTTAAAATAGGTTTGTGACGTAAACTGTGTCTCCGATGTCATTCATACGTAAACATTTTCCAAGTTCAGAACAATTTCGATTTCATTCTTATGGTTGAATAACTCATTTGAGTTCCATACAAGAATTTTTATATATTTAGATATCTTTGGTGGTAAAAAGATATTTTTCAAGCTTGCATAAGCGATTTTGTGAGGAAGTGTTGAATTCTTCTTGTTTGTTGAGTTTCAGTAAGATCTGTGATAAAATGCTGTTATTGGATATATAATAGTATTATCATTACTATTTGCTTTTAAAACATGAGCAAAAATAAATTTTTTGTGATGTTTCAGCTGTAATTTTAGGATTCTTGTTGTTGATGTTCATTGTTTTTTGTTCTGAAGTTTACAGAACCTTCTACTTTTTGGACTAGACCATCAGCTTTTTTATGGCCAATGTTGTTAGCTCGCAATTTCTGTAATTCTTTGGCAACAAGGTACCCTCGATAGTTGGCTGAATGTGCTTCGCCACAGTTACAGCATTTCTAAGAGCAGTCTTCTCTGGTTTCACATTCAGACGTTTTATGCTTACCGGCGCACTTAACCCATCTTGGCAATGTTTGCATTGCGGGATCATCTTAGGCAGTTTTACTGGTTCAATAGAAACAATTGAGTTTAATATAGTCTTGGTTTCGTAAATATTTTTTCTGTGGGGTGGAATGTTACCGAATATATGTCGAGGGGAGTTTTAGTTTTCAATTGAAGACGATTGACAGCACTCAGTACATCCTTGCTCTTTTAAGTCATTAATAATATATTTCAATACGAAAGTGCTTTTGGTATGCATCTGTAGTTCTCTATGGAGAAAGTATTTACTTTATATATTCCATTATATTAAAGTTTAATGTTAAAATTGTTTTTTCTTCCGATTTTGCAATAGCATATAGCTTTTATAATTACTGCCGTTGGCATCTCCGGACTCCATAATTGGTGGAGGCCGCGAATTATGTTTTTGGGTAAGTGATTTCAATATGGCATTATCTGCTTATTCGTGAAGATCAGGAGAATATCCTGCTTTTCGTTTTTTAGCTGGTCTTTTTTTTATAATCCATTCCGTCTAACTAGTTCTTCCTCATTAATTGAGAATTCAACCTTATTTTCCAAATTCGGAATTTTTTGTCTTGCTCTTTTAAGTCATTAATAATATATTTAAACACGAAAGTGCTTTTGATACG
>CM050326.1:45132944-45184193 GCA_027475135.1 Bactrocera correcta
CGGTTGGTATGGTGTGCTGTCCTGCGCATGGTTGCGTCGCAAGCTGTGGACAATTTTTTTCGCACTGCGGATACCAGGTGTATGGCGTCTTCGCCTTGTATATTTTCTGAACTCCAGACCATCTCAAAAAGTTCAGCATCAAAGTCTTTTTGTTTCCAAGTTCGTTTTTGGCATGTGCTCCTGCTGCGGCGTTCCGTCTCTCCGGCATATGAGACTTCGGCAATAATAGCCATGTGGTCACTATTTGTAAATATGTCCGACACCGCCCACTTAATGTGCCTACTAAGAGCGTCGTTGGCGAACATGAGATCGATTATGGAGCCTTTGTTTCCTTTTTGAAATGTATTTTGCGTTCCGCTATTCAGAGTCGTAAGATTCGTTTGGCCGAGGAATTCAAGTAGTAGACGTCCACGGTGGTTTGTGCGCCTACTACCCCAAGCGGTCGACCACGCATTGAAGTCGCCTGCGATTATAATTGGGGATTTTCCTCTGGTTTCTAGAGCAAGTTCCAGGAGGAAGTCTTCAAAAACCTTAATTGAGGCGCTGGGAGGGGCATAGCAGCTAACAAAGTATATGCCTCGTATTTTTGCCCATGTGAAAAAATTATGCCCTCCGGAACGAGACATAAATGGTTGTCCTTTACATGACCATATCGCAGCCTTTCCCGATATGTCTGTAGTCCAGGTGCTTTCCGAACGCTGGGAGTATTGCTCGCTTAGTAAGGCCACATCAATGTTTTTTTCAAATACTGTCTGTTTCAGTAGCTCTTGTGCTGCTGCGCAGTGGTTCAAATTTAATTGTATTATCCTCATTTCCCTAACGATTTCGCCATCTCTAGATATTTGGGGCACGTAGTACTCAAGGCTGAGTGTGCTCCTTTGCAAAGCATGCAGCTTGGATCGTTAGTACATGACTTCGCTACATGTCCACCGGCTCCACAACGTGTACATAGAGACGACCTGTCCACAGGATTGCAACATTTGTGCGCCATGTGCCCTAGATGAAAGCACCTAAAGCAACGGGGAATAGGGGAGTATTCCCGGAGGCGACATACAGACCACCCGATCTTTATCTTGCCTACCTTGAGTGCGGTCTTGGCGTCCTGGGCGCGCAGGCATAAGATAGCTATTTGTGTTCCGCTTCGGGTCTTTCGTATGCTCTTAATGTTTAGTTTTCCCAGATTTTCTAATCCGCACTCTTTTTGCAATGCTTCGCAAATCTCTTCTGGAGAAGTTATTTCGTCCAAATCCTTGCACATAATCATGACGTTGTGGGTTTTTGGTTGTATCACAGCCATTTCCCCGACCACTCCTTCTAAGGCGCTTTGGAACGATTCGGCTCTTTTATCCACTTGGTTTTTCAACTGTAATAGCAGGTCTCCTTTCAACGTTTTTCTTATGTACGTTACGCTTGAGCCCAATTCCTCTAAGCCACTGTCGCCCTTTATTTTTCGGAGAATATCCGCGTATGATGCACCATCCTTTTTTTTAAGTATGATGGCGTCTGGCCTCGATTTAATTTTCTGTTCGAGTGGTCTTCGCTTCTTAACGACGTCCACCCAAGCTTCGCTTGCGTTGGGTCTGACCGTTGTATTGGCTTGCATTAATTTCGCTGCCTCGCTGTAGGTAGGCTGTTCCATTTTGTTTACATTTTTAGGCTTTTTAGTGGGAGGTAAAAAGCCTATTGTCTCACGCAGCCTTTTCGGGGTATTTACCTCCTTACCCATTGGAGAAACCTGGGATGCTTTCCCTACCATAATTCTTTTGGGTAGGTTATTTTCGCCTTTCTCAACCTTAGCATGTAGCGCCACTATGTTGCTTACCAGGTCGCGCATAGCCTGGTTTATGTGCCTTTGGCCAGCCATCATGTTCTCCAGTTCTTTTATTTTACTACCCAACTGGTTAAAGTTTTGGGTAGTTTCGCTACTTTGTATTTTTCCAGAGGGTTTGCCACCTTCAATTATGCGGTTGGCATTTTCGCATTCTCTTTTTGATCCAGCAGCGGTGGATATCTCGTTTTTTTCGTTAGGAGGTGTTCTCATAATTTTTGAGTTCCTTTTAAACGGATTCTCGGGGGTGCATCCACAACTGTTCTCAGAGGCCATACCTCAATGAGAAAATAGTTGGAAGCTACTGACAGTAAGTATGTTCAGTCACTGCCCCTAAAACCTTGCTTATATTTTCAATGGTTGGCAATGCCAAAACCAAAGGGAATACGAAAAAGGAGAAACAAAAGGAGAACAGCTGATCAAAACAAAACGGCAATGCAAAAATATTAGCACGCGTTTTGTCAGGATTGCTGTTTTCAGGGGAAAAATAATATTTCTTCAACAAAATATACGCGGGTAAGTGCGAATGAATTCTTTGTTAAAATATGCAAATTGTACTTATCTTTTCTTATAATATAGTGTCCGTTTGGATCGTTGAAGCTTCCGAAAGCCTCAGGTAAGAGATGAACTATAGACGGTGCTAAGACTGGAAGTTTAAAAAAATACCCCAGGACCTCACCAAAACACAACCACCTCACTTGAACTATGCACATGCAAGTGATGTGATGGGTGTTGGTGTACATGTGTGCTGATGTGTGTAGATGTCGGTGTGTAAATGCTCTCACGAGTACTGTAGGATGTGGGTTGTAAGCGTACTGTGGTGAAAGTTGCGTGTTAGTGATGTAAGTTTGAGTCGATGTGGTGTGATGTGGTGAAGGTTGCGTGTTAGTGATGTAGGTTTTGAAACGATGTGGTGTGGTAATGTGGTGTGTGTGTTGAGGTCGGGGGAGGATGCTCATTTGTACACAACTTTTTCGTTCTGGTGTATAGGTGGTTGAAGATGCGCCACGCTCCGGAAGGACTGTCGTTGAAAATTGCGATAAAATCGCTGAATTGGTCGAAGGTGACCGGCATAGCAGTCATCAAACCGTTATAAACCATTTGAAAAAACTTGGAGTCACTAAGAAGCTCGATGTATGGGTGCCACACGAATTGGTTCAATAAAAATACCGCAAAACTTTTTTGACAACCCATTATTTATGTCTCTCCCGCCAATTTTGTTCCTCCGCTTCTTCCAGTTTGTTGGACCTGTTGTGTTTGTTGTTTTGTTTATTTTATGTTGTTTTAGATTCGCTCGTTTAATTTGTTGGTATGTATGTATGTTTTACAGCTGAGTTTCGCGCCCAGTGTTTTTTGTATGTATGTATTTTTAGTTTCGCGATTTCATGTCCGGTTTATGTGTTGTTTTTAGTGTAATGTTTTTAGTTAAAGTGGGAATTTTGTCCACATTTTTGATATATGTATGTATGTACATATGTGTATATGTATATGTATATGCACTGTTGTTCTGCTTGTTTATTTTGGTTTCCTTTTTGCTTTTTCCTGCTCTAGTTTTTGTTTTTTGTACTTTAATGCACTCTTTTCGGTGATCTCAAATTTCGTGCAAATTTATGTTTTATTTGGTTTTTGTGTTGTTCACGTCACCTTTTTGTACTTTTTGTGTTACATATACATAAATCGATTTTAATTTGTTTTCTTTTTTAATCCCACACTTTTTGCACCATTTGGTGTGAATTTGTATATGTGCATACATACATATGTACTTCCTTTTGGTGTCACTGCACTTTGTTTTTTTCACTGCACAGTTTTTTTTTCTTGTTTTAATAACCCATAGTGCCTCTCACTATGGCTCGAAGAACCATGATGAAACGTACACTCAGTATAGTGGCGTGCAGCTACCACTGCGTTAATTAAAATGAAAATATCCGTTTTATATTTGTATGCACTTTATTATTTCGACAAATTTATTTACACCACTAAATTAATATTTTATAATTTATATATATAGATTGTAAATGTAATCCACGGGAGGGGCGGCGAGATTCCAATTCCGAGAATTATTTGCCGGCGTTGGCGATCGAGTTGACGCAGATTCGTATGGTAGCGAATGTGTACATACATACATGTATGTATAAACAAATGTTGATATGCGAAAAAGGTCAGCGCGTAGGAACCGTGTGGTCAACGTTTTTATTCAAAATATTAAACTAAATTGTGAAAAAAATGATGATCAAATCCTTTTGTTAGGTATAAGATAGTGGCTATTTGCTGTGTTGAAATCCAATTTGTCCCCAGGTGTGGTGTATTGGTGCATGTTATTTTCAGGTGTTGAGTTTGGTGTTCCTATTAGATGAGGTGAGTTGTGCTAGGGCGCGCTAAATTTTCCCGGATAGAGTAGGGGAGGCTTAACTCGTTTAAACAGATGAGTTTCTGAAATAAGCATTACATCTATATTCTTTTCTTAACACAATTAGCATTTCATATGCAGATATTTAGTAAGCACATTTATTACTTAATACATTTTTTAGCATTTGATTTTGTCATTTTATTAAATCTTGGATCATATTTTGTATGGTAGACATAAATTGTGTCATACACTGTGTAAGATTTATAATCATAGTTTTAATACCTCCTTTTGGAGGATTTTGCGGCAGTTACATTTGTACAGTGTTGCCTTTCACCACATTTGCATAGCTTCTTTGCATATTATTATTGTTAGAAGTAATAGGATTTGAACTTTTTTCTGAGGTTGCTATAATTTCATTACGGGGTGTTTGTAACATTTGGTTACGACGCGCTTGAATGCCTTGTGACAACTTCGATTTCGAACCTTTATATACAGGCAACCTCTGTAGTTAGCGGTGTGATTTCCTCCACAATTGCTGCATTTTTTGTTTAATTCTTCTTGTTTCAAGGGTGCATTTAGAATTGGGATGTAAATCACCACATACCACACAAACACTGCGTATAGTGCAGTATGATTTAGTATGCTCATATTCTTGGCGGTTAGTACATTGTACCGGACCGTTTCTTTTATGTGGTTCTTCCACAGTTACTCTACGATGCAGCAAATATTTCAAATTATATATTGGATGTGTTTCCTTTTTTTTTTTTTAAGTTGATTTTAGGTCGGCAACAATTCAATTTTAAACATTGGCTGTGGTACTTTGTTTCTATTAAATATATTTATAACAGTTTTAACTCTAAAACCGCCTTCTTCCAATGCTTTTTTGACTTCAATAGAGTCTACGGCGGGAGGATGGGGTCATGTGTAGAAGTTCACGCAAGTGAGGAAAGTTCTCTGATCGCCATTCACTTGGGAGTGGCCAGAAACGATTCTTTTACATATGACTCAAGCAGCTCACGACTTCCGGTCTTTGACCAAGTATCCTCTGGGTAGCCTAAGAACATCCGTTTGAAGGCGAGCTAAAGTGAGAAGGCGAAACACCCCTGCATAGGGTTGTGCGCTGGGTTTGGGACCCGCCACGTAAAAAAACACCCCCAATGAAAAAGAATAAACAGCCTCGGATGAGAGCCCCCCCTTTTGATGACGACCATGGCAAACGAAATAAGGACTATGATTTGAGGGCATGCACCTGGAATGTCCGGTCCCTTAATTGGGAAGGTGCCGCTGCCCAGCTGGTAGATGTCCTCGTAAAGATAAAGGCTGACATCACCGCCGTCCAAGAAATGCGATGGACGGGACAAGGACAGAGACGAGTAGGTCATTTACTACAGTGGCCATATAAAGGAGCGCAAGTTTGGTGTTGGATTCGTGGTGGGAGAGAGACTCCGTCGCCGAGTACTATCATTCACTCCGGAGAATGAACGTCTAGCCACAATCCGCATCAAAGCGAGGTTCTTCAACATATCGCTGATTTGCGCCCACGCCCCGACGGAAGAGAAGGACGATGTGACCAAAGATGCCTTTTATGAGTGCTTGGAGCGCACTTATGAGAGATGCCCCCGCCACGATGTCAAAATCGTGCTTGGCGACTTCAATGCCAGGGTGGGCAAAGAAGGTATCTTTGGCACTACGGTCGGTAAATTCAGCCTCCACGCGGAAACATCCCCAAATGGGCTGAGGCTGATCGACTTCGCCGGGGCCCGAAATATGGTTATCTGTAGCACTAGATTCCAGCATAAGAAGATACATCAAGCTACCTGGCTGTCTCCAGATCGAAAAACCACCAACCAGATCGATCATGTTGTGATAGACGGAAGACACGTCTCCAGTGTTTTAGATGTGCGTGCGCTCCGAGGTCCTAACATCGACTCGGACCACTATATTGTTGCAGCCAAAATACGCACCCGCCTCTGTGCAGCAAAAAACGCACGCCAACAAACACAAGGATGGTTCGACGTCGAGAAGCTGCAATCACAACAGACAGCCGAACGTTTTTCTACTCGGCTTGCACTCCTGCTCTCTGAGAGCACTCGTCAACAACTCGGTATAAGGGAACTGTGGGACGGCATTTCAAACTCCTTACGTACAGCTGCAACCGAAACCATTGGTTTTCGGAAAGTGCAGAAGAACAGCTGGTACGACGAGGAGTGCCGTGTCGCAGCGGAGAGAAAACAGGCTGCCTACCTCGCAACGTTACGATCGACCACAACACGTACGGGATGGGATAGATACCGAGAGTTGAAGAGGGAAGCGAGACGCATTTGTAGACAGAAAAAGAAAGAGGCCGAAATGCGTGAGTACGAAGAGCTTGATAAGCTGGCCGACAGGGGTAATGCTCGAAAATTCTACGAAAAGATGCGGCGGCTTACAGAAGGTTTCAAGACCGGAGCATACTCTTGTAGAACCCCCAAAGGTGATCTAGTTACCGATGCCCAGAGCATACTTAAATTATGGAGGGAACACTTCTCCAGCCTGCTGAATGGCAGTGAACGCACAACACCAGGAGAAAGCGAACCCGATACCCCAATCGATGACGATGGAGCAGACGTTCCATTGCCCGACCATGAAGAAGTTCGAATAGCAATTGCCCGCCTGAAAAACAACAAAGCGGCAGGGGCCGATGGATTGCCGGCCGAGCTATTCAAACGCGGCGGCGAAGAGCTGATAAGGTGCATGCATCAGCTTCTTTGCAAAATATGGTCGGACGAAAGTATGCCCAACGATTGGAATTTAAGTGTGCTATGCCCACTCCACAAAAAAGGAGACCCCACAATCTGCGCCAACTACCGTGGGATTAGCCTCCTCAATATCGCATATAAGGTTCTGTCGAGCGTATTGTGTGAAAGATTAAAGCCCACCGTCAACAAACTGATTGGACCTTATCAGTGTGGCTTTAGACCTGGTAAATCAACAACCGACCAGATATTCACGATGCGCCAAATCTTGGAAAAGACCCGTGAAAGGAGAACCGACACACACCACCTCTTCGTCGATTTCAAAGCTGCTTTCGACAGCACGAAAAGGAGCTGCCTTTATGCCGCGATGTCTGAATTTGGTATCCCCGCAAAACTAATACGGCTGTGTAAACTGACGTTGAGCAACACAAAAAGCTCCGTCAGAATCGGGAAGGACCTCTCCGAGCCGTTCGATACCAAACGAGGTTTCAGACAAGGCGATTCCCTATCGTGCGACTTTTTCAACCTGCTTCTGGAGAAAATAGTTCGAGCTGCAGAACTTAACAGAGAAGGTACCATATTTTATAAGAGTGTACAACTGCTGGCGTATGCCGATGATATTGATATCATCGGCCTCAACACCCGCGCCGTTAGTTCTGCTTTCTCCAGACTGGACAAGGAAGCAAAAGAAATGGGTCTGGCAGTGAACGAGGGCAAGACGAAATATCTCCTGTCATCAAACAAACAGTCGTCGCACTCGCGACTTGGCACTCACGTCACTGTTGACAGTCATAACTTTGAAGTTGTAGATAATTTCGTCTATCTTGGAACCAGCGTAAACACCACCAACAATGTCAGCCTAGAAATCCAACGCAGGATAACTCTTGCCAACAGGTGCTACTTCGGACTAAGTAGGCAATTGAGAAGCAAAGTCCTCTCTCGACAAACAAAAACCAAACTCTATAAGTCTCTCATAATTCCCGTCCTCCTATATGGTGCAGAGGCTTGGACGATGACAACAACCGATGAGTTGACGTTGCGAGTTTTCGAGAGAAAGGTTCTGCGAAAGATTTATGGTCCTTTGCGCGTTGGCCACGGCGAATATCGCATTCGATGGAACGATGAGCTGTACGAGATATACGACGACATTGACATAGTTCAGCGAATTAAAAGACAGCGGCTACGCTGGCTAGGTCATGTTGTCCGGATGGATGAAAACACTCCAGCTCTGAAAGTATTCGACGCAGTACCCGCCGCGGGAAGCAGAGGAAGGGGAAGACCTCCACTCCGTTGAAAGGACCAAGTAGAGAAGGACCTGGCCTCGCTTGGAATATCCAATTGGCGCCACGTAGCGAAGAGAAGAAACGACTGGCGCGCTGTTGTTGACTCGGCTATAATCGCGTAAGCGGTGTCTACGCCAGTAAAGAAGAAGAAGAAGAGTCTACGGCGGACTCCCTTGATTACAACCATTTAGAGCTCTTCAGTTGATACGAATGATACCTTTTGTTTTTATTTGACAAAAATTTAACGATTTCCATGAAACATTTTTTAGTGTAGGACTGAATTTTTGTTTCGGCTATATTGCCTATTTTCAAAGGCACTGTTGGGTCACCGATTGCAAACCCCTGCATACTTCAACCACATGTTCTTATATATTTTTTGCTATTTCTACTTCTTCTTATTTGCCTAATATTCAAGGTTAAGCATCAGAAGTCATTCACCTCAATGCAGTTAATAATTGTATTTGCATTGTGTTTGGTTGCGTTTGCTCTGTACACTTTTGCTAACGCTATGTTTCGTTCACGCAATTCCACGTACATATGTTTGTTTGTGCAAATTAGTTAGTCGTATTTAGCATGTACTAAGCTTAATATGTTAGCAGCATATTGCAATGGTGCATTCCCATTTTTACATTTCTCTTTTAACATAATATCTATATTGTATGCGAAGAAGCAATAGCGTTAAGTAGGTACTTAGTTTTATGGACTGTTGGAAGTATATAACATATATATGTATATATGAATTAATACAAAGCCGAATTATGTACATATGTAGCGGTATCAAAATATTGTAAAGAATTAAGAAAAAGAATTGTGCAAATAAAGTTGTTGTGTTGTGTTTCGTTGTTCGCATATCTTTCGGAGTTTGGTGGTCAGTATTAGACTGCATCGTGGGACATCGTCGTCATTGAATCTTCACCAGTGGACATTTTTACCATTGGACACTTCAGCAGCGATCGCACACAGCACAGCACATCTACTTGTCGCACTACGTTTCGCTAGTCCCACTTCCTACAGGTGATATACCCTATTTGTTGCTTCGCATATACATATGCAAATTAATTTCGTTGATACTATTTTGCAATAAGTTAACTAATCATTTATTGCCTAACTACTCACAAGAAGGATAGTTATAATTATTTGAAATAATTTTGAAGTCAATATAAAGCACATAGATATAATCCCGTTCTACATTGTCCTTAGACGAACTAAAACTACAACGCACCAGCACCAAGAAAAATATCATACGAATTAAAAATATCATCGATGCTAGCTTACGACCAGGTAAAAAAGTTCTTTCAGTAGCGGAATACAAATGTCGTCAAGGCATCCTGGATTCATACTTCAAGCAGATTCTCTCAATTCAAACGGACATCGAAAGATTGGATGCTGAGGCCGGAGGACGTGCTGACCTGGAAGATAACAACTAAACTGGTTATTCAATCGCAACTGGCAGAAGATAACAACGTTTCATTTTTGGATACAAATTGCCTGGTACAATCAAGTTCAAAACTTCCACCAATTAAGCTTCCTACGTTTGATGGCAAGTGTTCGAATTATCAAAATTTTATTACCTCGTTCAAACAAATAATTGATCACGAGTTCAATTTAACAAATATTGAAAAATTCAACCATTTACGAAATTGTCTCCAAGGTCAAGCCTTAGAAACGGTAAATGCGTTTCAGATTACAAATGAAAACTACCCAAAAGCGTTAGAACGATTGAAGGTACGTTATGACAACAAAACACTAATTTTCTTGGAAGGAATATATTCGCTATTTGATTTACCAGCAGTTAAGAAACCAAATGGCATTCAGCTAAGAAATTTGATTTGATTGACAAAGCTTCTGCTATTTATGGTTCTTTGACATCTAATGACAGTCAAATTTCTCAAGCAATGCTAATTTATCTAATATTGCAGAAGTCTGATGAACAGACCAACGAAAGGTGGAAGGAGTCGCTAGATTTCAGAACGCTGCCGTCGTGGGAAGATTTCATCGCAGAAAGACACTGCCAATATCTGGAGTCACTCGACAACCCGAATGGTAGTACTTCGCCATATCAAGGTTTTAACAAACACTCCACTCCGAAACCAATGAGTCAACCAAAAGGTTACACATTTTCCTGCTCTACCATATAGTGCCAATTTTGTTTTAACAACAACTGAAAGATTTTTAATTGTGAACGGTTTAAGTCGCTAAACATAACTCAACGTTTCGATCATGAAAAAATATTGGACTTTGCGTCCATTGTTTATCAAAGGGACATCAAGTAGCCAATTGTTCATCATCGCACAGGTGCGAGGTTTGTGCACGACAACACCATAATTTACTTAACCGCGGTTCACCTTCAGGCCAACCAACAACCACTCAACTATTTCCTACACAGGAGGCAACCGTACATACTCATATGAATAATTCATCGTTGGATAATGTAATCATGCAAAAGCAAAAATTTTCGTTCGTGATTCAACGGGAAGCTATAGATTGGGAACAGCGCTGCTAGATTCCTGTACGTAAGTCAATTTCATCACAGATGATTTTTCGCAAATGTTGCTGCTGCCAAGAAGCAAACAAAACATTGAAATTCAAAGCATCGGTTTGTCATCAACAAATATTGAATTCCAAACTTCAACTAACATCAAGTCGCGAGTCACCGGTTTCGAGCTTTCATTAACTTTTTGTATTACATCCCACATTGCTTATCAACCAGATTCGGAAATCAAGAGTTCAACAGGGAATATTCCAAACAATATATAATAGTACTCGCTAATGATGAATTTCATATACCAAAAAAAATCGGCATGCTGCTGGGTACGGAAACGTTTTTCAGTCTGTTATCTGTAGGTCAAATCCATCTTGGGTCTAATTTACCTATCATGCAAAAAACGCACTTAGGCTGAATCGTTTTGGGACGCTATAATACCGGCAGTAACAATATATCTAAATCATCTTGCTTATTTTTAGCCAATGAATCTTTAGATGCCAAATTGGAAAAGTTGTAGAAATTGGAAGAAGCTCTACCATCCCAGAGCCTTGGACTCGTGAACAACATATTTTTGATCATTTATACAATGCAACCGTGTCAAGAAGACCTTGCGGTAGAATTGTTGTCAAACTCCCTTTCAAGGATGATCCGACGTGCTTGGGTGAGTGATACACTACGGTATTGCGACAATTCAATGCACAAGAACGTCGATTAGTCAAATCACAACAATTGACAGCACAGTACGTTGAATTTATGAAGGACTACGAGAGCCTGGGTCATATGAGCATAGTAAAGAATACTAATCTGAGCGAACCCCATTTTTTTATACCACATCATTGCGTTCTTAAACCAACAACAAGGCTTAGAAGCGTATTTGACTGCTTCTGTCGAACTACATCCCAAAAATCACTGAAGGATATTCGGATTGTTAGTCCTACAATCCAATGCGAACTTTTTATTCTTTTTCTTCGTTTCCGATTCAATAGGCTTGCACTCACTGCAGACATAGTCAAGATGCATCGGCAAGTATTAATGCAAGAAGATGATCGAAAGTTCCAGTACATTCTGTGGAGGAGTTCACCGACTAAGGACACTCGGACATACCAACTAAATACTGTAACGTATGGAATGGCTGCTGCACCATATCTTGTTATACGCAGTTTGTTGTATTTAGCTGAACAGCATTCAAAACAATTCCCAATTGGCGCAAAGATCGTGAAGTCATCATTTTACGAAAACGACTTACTGTGTTTTGCTGACAGTCTAACTGAACTTTCACGGATAAAGCAAGAGGTAACACAACTGTTAGAATAAAGAAAGTTTAAATTAATAAAGTAACATTCTAATCATCATCGATTCAGAGAAGACGACTCGTTAAAGGATCTAAACGTAGATTCATCTATCACTAACGCACTTGGACTAAAATGGAACCAAAATCTTAATAGTTTTATTTTTTCATTTGAAGCAAAACTAGGACTCACTGGTCGTCTTACAAAACGTTCGTTTGTTGGCAATCGAATTACGAAAATCCAGGACTTAACCAAAGGTGCTCATTGGAGACATGTACCAACTCATTGTAACCCGGCGGATGTTGCGTCTAGAGGATGTACCGTAAAGGAACTTATTGATTCAATATGTTACACCAGACCGGGGTTTCTATACGAAAACGCAAATAAATGGCCAAAGGACAACTGCAATGATATCGACATGGAAGTTTTCGAAAAGGAGATGCGAAAATCTGCATTCAAATCAATCGTAAGCACCAATTACATTTTAGGAGTCGTGAATAAGCGAAGTAACTACTCGAGCAGCCTTCGATTAAAAGCTTGGATGTTCCGCTTCATCAATATTTGTTGACATAATACAAAACTTAACGAATCATCTACTCTCTCATCACAAGAGTTGCCTCACTTTGCATAATTTGGATCATTCAACATATACATTTTGCTAATGACGTTCATATTTCACGACATCCGTTCTTATATACCGAAGGATTTCAAATACTCAAAGTTGGAGGTCGATTGGAATCAGCAGATATTCCAGAAGAAAGGAAACACCCAATGCTGTTGCCAAGCAAATGCAAATTCGTTGTGCATTAAGCTCACCACCTACATCGGAAACACTACCATGCAGAACCAAAGGCACTCGTAGCACTAATAAGACTTCAGTTTTGGATAGTCAATGCACGCGATTTAGCAAGACGTATCGTCAGATCGTACACACATTGTATACGTTACAAGCCAAAGCTGATGAATCAGGTAATGGTACAACTACCTGTCGAGCGATTGACTCCATCTCGCCCCTTTGCGCGTTGCGGTATTGACTTCTGCGGACCAGTCAACGTATATTTGCGTATTCGAGGTAAGACACCTTATAAATCGTACATAGCGTTCTTTGTTTGTCTAGCGACAAAGGCGGTCCATATAGAACTTGTATCGGACCTTACAACGGACGCGTTATTAGCATCATTAAAGCGGATGGAGGGGACTACCCTCTGACATCTTTTGTGTCAACGCAACAAACTTTGTGGGCGCTTGCAGCAAACTAGCTGAATTAAAATCATTTTTGTTTAATACCGAAAACAAAGATACGATTATAAAATGCTGTGCTAATGAATTTGTAAATTTTAATTTCATTCCTCCCAGAGCACCTCATTTCGGCGGTATAGGGTCATCTCAACCGTACCATCAAAAATGCAAGACTTACGGCTGAGGAACTAACAACAGTGTTGGTGGAGATAGAAGCTGTGTTAAATTCTCGGCCAACACCATTATCATCGGACCCAAACGATTATGAAGCATTAACTCCGGGGAATTTTATTATTGGTAGCGCACTAAGGGCACTCCCAGAGCGAAGATTGTCAGCTGAAATAAACAGCTTACACAGATGTAATGAAGTCACAACAACTCAATGGTTATCATCCATGTATTCAACTTACCACCACAAAAATCGCATATTGGAAGAGTTATAAACTGTATTCCAGGAAAGGACTCTAAAATACGTGTAGTGGACATTCGAACAACGAAGGGGATCATTCGGCGACCAATTTACAAGCTAACACTACCATTTAATATTTTATTTTTATTTGGGGTGCTGCCTTGAAGTTTTTTAAGATTGACCGCTGACATAGAAGGACTTAATTTCCTTTTTACATATATTGACTTAGCGGTCAATGCCTGTTTGTACAGAGGGGTCTTCTTTTATTACGTTCTCGCTTTGCGTTGTGATCTTCTTCGTTGCCTATGCGCTTTCTGGTACCTGCAGACTGGTTACTGTCAGCGTATTTGTTGTTGCTCGATTGTTGTTTTCTGCTGCTTCTGCTGACTGCGTTCTTTGATGCGTTCCCTTTTCTGCTGATCGGCGCCATTACTCATCATAGCTGTTACCCTTTTATTGCCAGTAGTTGTTATTGTTGATGGGTCGACAAAGCTGAAGTAGGCATTTAAGGAATGCTTTTGGCCTTGCTGGTGAGACTACAAAGCACTCATTATTGTTTGTTTGAATTTTTGTTTTCACTTGTTGATTCGTGCACTATTTGTAGACATTAATGACAAGAAACTCGCGGCACTTACCTCGCAGTGTAAAATCAAGATGTGCAACGAAATTAAAAAATGGCACGGAGGAACGTAAGTTGACTGTCCGAGTTCGCTGTCAAAATCAAAAAAAGGCTGATGCCTTGTTCGTCGGTGTTCAAGCTTATCTTCGCCAATGCTGAGGCAGTACAAAGCAAATACATGAACAAACGCATAAACACACATACATATATGAGGCACGTGTGCATTTATATGCAATGTGCATGCACTCAAGAAATGTAATATAAACATATTTACTTAGGTTTGGGCAATTGATTACAAATACACTTGTGCACTTGAAAACAGCTCAGACCATACAACATAAATTATATGACAACACACACACATGCACATGTATTGTATTGTACAGTTGAAAATGACTCCATGTGGTGTGCCGTAAATATATGTACATATGTGAAATTAGATAAGTAAGAACTCTGAAATAGTACATATATAAGGTTCACAATTTTAGCAATAAAATGAGAATGAAATAGTTCTCAGCTTAAATAAGTCTTTATTTTTCCCCCACCAGTTGTAAGGATTTAAAGAATCATATTTAAGCATAAAGTTTGATCTTACAAATCAAAGAGAGGGTCAAACGTCAACTCATACAGTACGGTGTCTTTCTGTACAGTCGGTCCCTTTTGTTATTTTTTGTGCGGTGTCCGCATGTGTGTTGAATTCGTGATGTTGTGGTATTGTGAGCGTGTGATGTGGAATGTGATGATAATGTGGTGTGAAATGAAGATGTGGTGTAGAATGAAGATGTGGGGTGAAATGATGATGTGGTATATGAATGCGGAGACTAATTTAGCCATCCCGGCCTCCTAGGCAACTGATTAGCCTAGGATTCGCTGCAGGTGATGCAGCGTTGCCACGACGCTGCTAAGACCGGTGGATCGCCGTGGTTGGGGTCTAGGGTGTCGACGCCGAATAGTCATTCCAACCCGCTGATGCACCCGCGTTACGGCTTGATGCCTCGTTGCGTGGCCGCGAGGTATAGCTGGCCTATGATCGTCGCGCATTGCGGTTCCATGTAGCAGCGTGTGATGCGGCCTGTTGCAGATTTGGCACACACCCTTCAACTCACACTCTTGCAGCCTATGCGACTGCGATAGGCAGTTCACACAGTGCCCGTGTGCTGGGCAACTTGCTGTCGTTGTAACTGGCGCATCCCTCTAAATATCCCACAATGGTGAAGGCGATGTGGGACCCGTGATGAGCTGTTGCCTATTGCAGGCGCGGATGCCGGTGCTGTTACTGGTGCTGTTGCCGGGGCGGTTACCGGAGCTGTTACCGGTGCTATTGCCGGTGTTGTTGGCGGTGCTGTTGCCGGCGCTGTTGCAACGGCAGCTCGGGGCGCTGGAGTAGGCTCGGTGCGTTGCACTCTGATAGAAGACCGAGAGGTTGGCATGGCTAAAACTGGCGTATCTACGTCCATGGTAACCTATGTATAAAGGAGATTGTTAATTATACATCTTTCATACAATTAGATAAGGGCACTCGTCCCACGATGTGTGGCATGAATGGATCGTCGTATTGATCGACCATTTCTTGTTGGTTTTCTTTATTTTTTTGACGGTTTGTTATTATTATTTTTTTTTTAACGGTTGGTATTGGCGTATTTCTCGTTTTCATTTGATTAGCTTATTGCGTCGCGATAAGATCGGTTTGGTTTTTGCGGTTTTCGGATTTGGGATCACCGAAAGTTGGCAGAAATCACAGCTTCACGAGCGGTCTGGTTAGCGTTCCGTTTTGCGTACGGAGATCAACGATTTCTATATGACCGTCGGAGCCGTGATGTAGCTTCTCTATGCGGCCAAGCCGCCACTCGGTAGTGGGAACACAATCATTATGGATGAGGACGCAATCTCCAAGTTTTGCCGCTTGTTCAGGAGTCTTCCAACGATATCTTTTGTAAAGATCCTTTATGTATTCTTCTTTCCATCGACGGTTGAAGTTATGTATGATTGAGGATTCTAATTCTTTTCCATCGATTTAGAAGGGATAGCGACTGCACGCCTGGCTCAGGAATGGTCAGAATGGGTGCTCCTTTTAGAAAATGCCCTGGAGTTAAGGCGGTGAAATCTAAGGGGCCTTGCGAAAGTACTGTAAGTGGCCGTGATTTAAGAACGGTTTCAATTCGATTTAATAATGTCGTGAATTCTTCGTATTTGAATTTATAATTTCCAGTTACCCATTTGAAATGGGATTTGAAGCTTTTTACAGCTGATTCCCATAAACCGCCCATATAAGGATCGCTTGGGGGTATAAATTGCCAATTGATTCCTTGAGGGGCGTACTTTTGTACGATGTCGGGTGACACTTGTTTTAAAAAATCCACAAATTGCTTTTCTGTGGCTCCTTGAGCTCCAATAAAGGTTTTGCCATTATCGCTCATGAATTTTGATGGGTAGCCACGTCGAGCGACGAAGCGAGCAAATGCCGCGACAAAAGCCTCCGTCGTCAGATTACTACATAGCTCAAGATGTACTGCCTTTGTCGTGAAACATATAAAGACAGCCACATAGCCTTTCATGAGACTGGGAGACCTTAACATGGACGCCTTTACCTGGAAAGGCCCAGCAAAATCAACGCCTGTTGTGGTGAAAGGCAGAGCGAAATTGCAGCGTTCCGTTGGAAGTGCTGCCATAATCTGCATTCGCAACATCGCATATAAGGTTCTGTCGAGCGTATTGTGTGAAATATTAAAGCCTACCGTCAACAAACTGATTGGACCTTATCAGTGTGGCCTTAGACCTGGTAAATCAACAACCGACCAGATATTCACCATGCGCCAAATCTTGGAAAAGACCCGTGAAAGGAGAATCGACACACACCACCTCTTCGTCGATTGCAAAGCTGCTTTCGACAGCACGAAAAGGAGCTGCCTTTATGCGGCGATGTCTGAATTTGGTATCCCCGCAAAACTGATACGGCTGTGTAAGCTGACGTTGAGCAGCACCAAAAGATCCGTCAGAATCGGGAAGGACCTCTCCAAGCCGTTCGATACCAAACGAGGTTTCAGACAAGGCGATTCCTTATCGTGCGACTTTTTCAACCTGCTTCTGGAGAAAATAGTTCGAGCTGCAGAACTCAACAGAGAAGGTACCATCTTCTATAAGAGTGTACAACTGCTGGCGTATGCCGATGATATTGATATCATCGGCCTCAATACCCGCGCCGTTAGTTCTGCTTTCTCCAGACTGGACAAGGAAGCAAAAGAAATGGAACTCTTGCCAACAGTTGCTACTTCGGACTAAGTAGGCAATTGAGAAGCAAAGTCCTCTCTCGACAAACAAAAACCAAACTCTATAAGTCACTCATAATTCCCGTCCTGCTATATGGTGCAGAGGCTTGGACGATGTCAACAACGGATGAGTCGACGTTGCGAGTTTTCGAGAGAAAGGTTCTGCGAAAGATTTATGGTCCTTTGCGTATTGGCCACGGCGAATATCGCATTCGATGGAACGATGAGCTGTACGAGATATACGACGACATTGACATAGTTCAGCGAATTAAAAGACAGCGGCTACGCTGGCTAGGTCATGTTGTCCGGATGGATGAAAACACTCCAGCTCTGAAAATATTCGACGCAGTACCCGCCGCGGGAAGCAGAGGAAGAGGAAGACCTCCACTCCGTTGGATGGACCAAGTGGAGAAGGACCTGGCCTCGCTTGGAATATCCAATTGGCGCCACGTAGCGAAGAGAAGAAACGACTGGCGCGTTGTTGTTGACTCGGCTATAATCGCGTAAGCGGTGTCTACGCCAGTAAAGAAGAAGAAGAAGAGGCTACTTGCTTGGGGTCTATTGAAGCTTCTATTGAGGTCGTTTTGAACGTTTTTCGTTCTGACTAGTTTTTTATCTACCCTTTCTGCAATTTGCATATATTTACCAGAATGGGGTCCCAATTATCTGTGGGAATATTCTGTGTCGATGAAACTGACAAACAATTTGAAACAGTGGATTGAAACTTTATGAACTCTTCACTTGTTTCTTTCTGAATTTTTGGTAAATTCATAAGTATCGTCACTTGTTTGTCGACCAATATTCTCTCATTTTCATTACGAGCTTTTAGAGCTTCCCAAGCAAAATTGGAATTTTCGTCATTGAGAGCGAACTGTTTGACTATTACGCCTGCTTGACCTTTGGTTTTGTATCTGAGGTGATACAATTTCTGAGCTTGTGATAATTTAGGATGGTTTATGTACACAGCTGTCAACATGTCCCGGAAGGACGGCCACTGTTCATAACCACCATGAAATATATCTGTGTCGCATACTGGCACTTTAAGTTGAATGCCTGAATTTGCCTATTGGGCTTTTCTTTGTGGCAGCTCTACTCTCGGCTGTGGATTAGGTGCAATTGCTCTTAATAGCTTTAGTTGATCAGAAGTCATTGCCTTTGTGTCTTCGAACTGGTCTAGGCAGTGTTCATATATGTATATGCATTTGTGGACTTTTAAGCTTTGTGCGTATCTACACATGTGACAATACAGATATGTACAAATTTTTTAGTATGTAGTAATTAACTTTTTATGTTATATTTAAGTTGTATCCGATGTCGATATATATGCCGGTATATTTTTCAGCGGATTTTATATATTGTTACAAAAAGTAGTATTAAGTTGTATTTGTATTGCTATATGCATCCCTTATTATGAACAATAGCTGTAGGTATATGGAATAGCATTTGTCTTGTTGTAGACATCTGGCGCCGCGGCTGTCTGCTTGCGTCTGGCGCCGTATAGCATTATGTTCTGGTAATTTCCAGACGCGATATTCTAGAAGGACACGTCGGCATCAGCGAGAAGTGCGTGGCTATATAAGCCGTGGCAGCGCGAACGTAATCGATCAGTGCTAAGAGTAAACTGCTATAGTGTAGACGAGTTGTGAAATAAAGAGTAGTTGAATTAAATTAAACAGTTGTAGTTTTATTTGTCAATCCAGAGATACGAACCTAACAAAGTGAACTAGCAAGCAGTAAAATCGTAACAATATATATATTTGTATTTTTTATATGTTTGTTGTGTCCGTAGTTCTTTTAGGGTATACCTATAAGCAGATCTTTTGTGATTGACTTATGTACTAATGAGAGCTCGTTTAGAGATCTTCGGAACATAATATGTTGAAAATCTTGGTCGTCTTTATGTACGACTATTTGCCGATACATTTTCTTAACGTCCACATTGAATACGTATTTGAATATACGCCAATTTAATATCAGCAGCATTAAATCACGGCACTTTGTACATACATATACATATACATTATGTATGTATGTATAACATTTGTATATGCAGTCCTGTTTGTTTTTGTCGGCCAAAGAACAAGGGATATTGCGGGATGTATGCCAATGTGGACTTTGAAGCGATATTTATGTATCGTAAGTGTGGTGAATTTATGTATTAAACCGCGTAATTTTTGTTGGTCTTGCTTTAGCAGTAATTTACCCGCTTCTCTGAAATAACATAGACTAATCGTGTGGCGTATGCACGTATGTATATATGAATATGCGTGTTCGCAATATTCCTGACGTGAGATCTAAAAAGATCGCAGATATTTTTTTTTGTAAATATATATGTATGTAATAAATATATATGTGTATATAAGTAAATGCAATTTGAAATAGAATATATGTATGTTTGTATTTTGTTCTTTTCTTCTTTTTCTATTTTTAGCTTTAAGGTGTACCTTTTTGTTTTTTATAAATCTGCTTTTGCTTACGGTTTAATCCTTCTTACTGCTTTAAGAAGCAGAAGGGGTATTGCGGAAAATAGGCAAGTAGGTGAATTTTTATTGTATTTGTATTTTTTTTTTGAATATCGGCTTATTTCTTATTCTTTTCTCCGCTAAGCTGTAGGAGAAATAAGAATACCTATTTTTTTTTTTGTTTTTCCGTTTGATTAACGTTCTGATACCCGTTTGTTGGAACTGTTTAAACGGGGTTTACCAGTGCAAACATACATATATCTATATACTGTGATCGCGCTCTCCAGGCGTGTTGATGTTTTTGTTGTATAGCTTCGTTGGTTTAATTTCGCGCCCGTTTTCCGTTTTATTTGTGTGTTGTTAGTTTTTTTTTTTGTTTTTTTTTTTTTTTTTTTTTTTATCGCGCCCGTTTGTAGGTTGCTGAACGTAAATTTATGTATGTATGTTTCAGCATCACAACTCCACTCTTTGCTATTTTGGTTTAATTTAAGCTCACCACTTATTTTTTTTTTTGGTTTTGTGGTCGCACTGCCCTTATTGCGCTTATATTTTCACTCCATTGTATGAATATATATTTTGTGGTATTGTCCACAGTTTTGTTACCTGATATCTCACTGACTTTGTTGTTTTTTTCTTTTGGTATTTTTTTGTAAGGTGCACTTTTGTGTATTGTATTAATATACATATGTATGTATGTGCAATTTTTATTTTTCTTCAGATCTTTTTCACCACGTATATTTTTATATTTATTATATATTTGTTTATTTGTATTATAATCTTAGTTTTTTGTTTTTGGCACTTCAATGTGCTCATTTTTTACTATTTTTTCCTTTTTCTTTTTACGACTTGTCTAATTTTATATTTAATATATATTTGTTTATTTATATTATAATTTTTTTTTCACAATGTGTTCACTTTTAATGTTGATCACTTTGACCACTAGTGCCGTCCGGTACGTCTTCGAAGGACCATAGATATTAATGACAAGAAACTCGCGGCACTTACCTCGCAGTATAAAATGAAGATGCGCAACGAAATTAAAAAATGGCACGGAGGAACGTAAATTGACTGTCCGAGTTCGCTGTCGAAATCAAAAAGTCGGTCCCTTTTATTCTTTTTTGTGCGGTGTCCTCGTGTTTGTTGAATTCGTGATGTTGTGGTATTGTGTGCGTGTGATGAGGAATGTGATGATGATGTGGTGTGAAATGAAGATGTGGTGTAGAATGAAGATGTGGTGTAGAATGAAGATATGGGGTGGAATGATGATGTGGTGTATGAAATGTGTATGGTGTGGGAGTGTACTATTGTGAGGAGGGTCTGAGACTCATTTAGCCAATTTGTTTAGGTTTATTTTTATTAATTTGTGTGCTCTGTTCTTTATGTTTGTTTACAATTTAATAAATTGTTTTTGTTTTGCTTTTTCCTTGATTATTATTATTTATTTTTTTTGTAAAGATTGAATTCACGGAGCGACTTGAAAAAGCACGTCCGTACACTTTGAAAACTCTCCTTCAGTGTTAAGTTGCTATTTAAATACAGATCAGTAAGATTTGTATTGAGACCTCTAACATTTTGAATTATTATTAATCAGTTTCTTGTATCTACGGGTTTTCTTGGTATTTTGGTGACAGCTATAGTGGGTTTATTACGTTTATGCTCGAATTCACGCAGGAAAACCCCAGATGGCCAGAATACGCTGTCAAGAACCATTGAAAAATTGGCAGCGGATATGTCGATCTTAAAAGAACAAATATCCCAGTCGAATTTGAAATAAAATTTTCGGATGTCTGTATCGTCCGCCCGCAAGTCTTGAGATAAAAATTGATTTTTCCGCGGTATTACAATTAAGTTTTCATTACCTAACTTACAGTTATTTGGAGGCTGATCCTGAGAAGTTTCTTGCTTACCATGTTTAGTTAGAGCTTTCTCTGCATTCTGAGCAGGAGAAACCTTCTCTCCTTAAGGACAAGGGGAAGAAAGATATATGAGGTCAATTTTGGGGGGGCATTATTTTTAAGGAAGATACTGTGGTCTCTTCACCATATAGATAGATGCTGTAGATTTCCCTTTAAGAAACCCGTGCTGAGAACAATAAATTAGATAACATATTTAACTGATTCAGAAGCAAGCATGTTAACTGATATAAGACGTCTGCTTCGGAAATGGTGGCTGCATTATTTACAGATATCGGACATATCCTGTGCTGATGTAGAACTTTTTTTGGATATTTTGGAGAGTAATGCAGTGGTCTCTTCTTCAGACGGACGTTTAAATGAATGAATTAATGAAATTGAGGAATGCACTGCGACCTTTGGGTTATTGTGCCCTCTCCTGACTCTTAGTGACTCGCTTAGACCCAGCACATTAATGAAGCCCAACAGACTACTGGGCGCTAGCGAGGGAATGCGATCCCTATCTGGAAACATCAATCCAAGGGCCTTAGTTCTGCGTCTACAGACTTCTGTGCAGTCAACCAGCAGATGCTCCGGGGTTTCAGGCTCCCTGTCGCAGAACAGGCAGTCAGCGCAAGTGGATATGCCCATGCTGTGCAGATGCCTATTCAGCTTGCAGTGGCCAGTGTACCATGCGACTTGTAGCCTGAGTTTGTTCCTGGGGAGGTTTATTACAATTTTTAACCTTCCTCCTCCCATTAGCAACTTGGCATGTCTCATACCATGAGTTTGTAGCCAATCCTCCTCCCTGCTCACTCTTTCCTCCTTGCGGAGCAGCTCCTTCATAGTATGGGGACCCACCCCCGTAAAGGGTTCGGGTCCTACCATCTTGGTGGCGAGCTCGTACGCCAGTTCGTTACCGGCTATACCTCTGTGACCAGGCACCCAGATCAGGTGTACCCGGTTTCGTTCCGCAAGGCTGTTCAGTCTATCCCTGCACTCCTGCACTAGTAGCGATTTGATCTCGTAAGAGGAGATCGCTTTAGCTCCGCTTGACTATCGCTGAGAATGGCTATTCGCTCATTGCGATAGTTGCGATTTCTATATACCGGCTTATGGCAAAAACAGAGCCACCATTGCTGCCGTTGGACAGGTGCGCATTGCGCCCGTCATGCAGACACAGGCCAGCCGCTGTAGCTTCAGTAGCTTTGTCTTAAGCGAAGTTTGCGACGCTACTGAGGCCCAGGCCACCGCCACATATGTGATTATCGGTCTCACTAGCATGGTGTACAACCACCTAACGATCCTTGGCTTACAGCCCCAGGACCTTCCTGCCAGCCGATTGCACACCATTAAGGCTTTTGTCGCATTGACCAAGGTCAGGTTTACATGCTGCTTCCACCTCAGAGTGGAATCTATCATCAAATCGAGGTATTTGACACTGTTGGTCATCCTTATCTCACTGCCCTCAAGTGTGAGATTCCTGCGACTCGTAAACAGGATTACGGTCGTCTTGGAAGGGTTGATATTCAGTTTAACCTTCCTGCACCACCGCTAGCTTTAGACTTCTTTGGATTAGGTCACAGAGAGTGTGCTTATATTTGCCTTTTGCCATAATTACAATGTCGTCCGCATACCTTTGGCAGCGGATCCCATTGTTCGTTAGCAGGGCTAGCAGGTCGTTTATGGCTAGACTTCATAGCAGGGGTAATAACACACAACCCCCTCCCCCCACCCTGTGGGCAGTCTTCTTCTCCATGGTTTTTAGTAGGAAAGACGTTAGACTGATTGGCCTGAAGGATTTCGTCTTTCCTTCCTATCTTGGGTATGAAGATCACCTTCCCTGTCCTCCATACTTCGAGAATGTACGCCATTGCGGGGCTCTCTCTCAGCAGCCGAACCAGGTAAGGCAGTAAAAACTGCTCCCCTTGTTGTAACAGCGCCGGAACGATGCCATCCGCTCCTGGAGACTTAAATCTCTCAAACGAGGCCATCGCCCACCGAATCGAGTCCGCCGTAAACAGCTGTTTGGCGATTCTCCAATCCTCGCGGGATGACCTTTGCTCGATCACGGGTAGACATTGGTCCTCCCGAACTGTCTCCGGGAAGTGCGCCCGCAGAAGCTCCGTGGCTCTGTCTTCCGCACTGGTCGTAAATGTCTTATCGCCTCGTTTGATTGCTACTTGTACGTCCTTTGTGCCTCTGGCCAGAGCTTTTCGCAGTCGAGCCGCTTCTGGCAAGATGGCGACATTCTCGCAGAATCTCCTGAAGCTTGCCTGCTTTGCAGACCTAATCTCCTTATTGTATAAGCTGAGATAGCCCCTGTATTTTGCCCAAACCCCTGTACGTTTCGCTTTGTTAAACAGGTTGCGTCCTTTTTTCCGGAGTTCTGCTAGTTCCTTTGACCACCAAGGACAGTTTCGTCTGTTTGTGGGCACTTTTAGGGGACAACTGCCATGATAAGCGTTAATTAAAGGCCCGTTCAGCGCAGATAGCTTAATCTCCAGTCCAGGGCCTGAAACGCTATTATCAGCCTGCCCCTCCTGCTTAATTCCTTACTTAATGTATCCCTGAAGGCGTCCTAATTCGCCTCCCGAGGGTTACGGGAGTTAATATCGTTTACACGATATGAGTTCAAGAATTTAAACAATTTTATTTATACGCCGAAATGCGTGCCTTTATTGATATTCTTAAGAACTAATTTTTAATATAAGATCTTACAGCTATTTATACTAATGGAATGCGGCTGCTGTTATCTGCATGCGACTTCTTTGTCGTAATTCGATATCTGCTATCTTGCTATTACTTGAGATGCGGAGTTGGTTATCGCAGTGGATTATTCCATTGCCAGATGTTTGTTGTTTACGTGTTGAGAATGCCTTTCTAGATAATGCATGTTCATTTCTATTGTTCGACTGATAGTGCATGTCAAAGCGAGTTCTATCGGTTTACATACATAGTTCGCCTTTGTTCGGAATGTATATTAGGAGATAAGATGTATGTGAGTGTGTGTGACCCGGAGCGAGGCTATGTCGTTAACTCCCCTCCTTCTTAAAACGGAGCGTCCTCGCTATGCTGCTACAGATTGTTGTTGTTGAAGACGATTCAATTCGACTTCGTATATTTCGTCAATTTGCCTTTGTCTGTGAAGCATTCTTCTATTTACGCGATATCGGCAGAGGTGTACCATACCGTAAGTGGTGACTACTAAAGTAAGGAATCCTATTATGATGAAGAACGTAAAATGTACTGGATTTTCTACAATAGGTATCAAAAATGTTGAGAGTGTTTGGATATTGCTGAATTTGTATATTGAGTTTGAAGAAAGGATACGGAGTACTTCAAGTTTTTCGTTGTGTTGATTGTGTATTATTTCTCTGAGTTGTCTTTGATGATTGTAATATGTCATGTTATCGATGTTCGTGGATTCATTGAAGTGTATCAATTTAGGGCCTGATATATGCATGTTGTTCCAAGTATGCTGGTAATCTGTCAAAATGTATCCATTCTCTAGGATGCGAAGTGGAGCATTATTTTCGTGGGTTGTTTCGCATTGTGCTGTTTTGTCTTCTAATATTTTTATAGTACAATTGTCAGCGGGTTCTGATTTACAAATAAAGTTACCCATATAATTTCTACATTTAGATATTCTTTGATAATCGTTACACTTTGCGATCTTAGGGTCTAAATTAATTTTACCATGCTTATATGCTAAAGGATATACATTAAATAAGCTACATTTAGTTTCAAGGATAGGATATTTGTATATTGTTATAATTGTTTGTTGTAGGTAACATATATGAATGTCGGCATATTCTAATATATTAATTATTGGAAGATCTAACTTTTCATGGTTTATTAAATCGTACACGTCTTTCAAATTTAATGTGCCAGAATAGAAATTATTAGTTTTTGCAAAATTTATAGTGTTAGTTATTGATTTGAGTTCATTATAAACTTCTGATATAACAATGTTTTCGGTTATTGCTTTGGGATCAAGGCTTCCGAGTATTCTTTCGAACTGTGAATTAATTAATTTTTGCTTATTATTATTCTCTATTAGCAAATTAAGTGAAGTTTTTATTTCCACAAGGTCATCGTGGTCTGGTGTGCCCGTGATGAATTTTAACATGGAACCAAGAAAGTTAAGTGATCTTTTGGATCTATAAATATTGGGAATGAGTTGAGTTTTCAGAGTTTCGATTTTGTTTACTAAAATTTGAGTTTGGGGTTGGTCTTCTAGATTGAATGATGATTTCATTATACTTTCGTATGGCGCCAATATTTTTGAGAGATTGGATATGTGATACAAGAAAGCTGTATCCTGATAAATGTAAACAGGATCAGTTTCTACTAGTACATATTTCCTATGGCTTAAATCTATAATATTGTCGCAAAGTGCGATAGAGAAAAGTAAGGTAAATACTATTCCGTACATGCTTTTGCTCTGATATTGTCTTTATGGATAATTACTTTTTTATTGGTCGTTATTGTTTCTCCGTTGTCTTTTTTTACTATATGTTTCACGTATTTTTTTCCGTTTTTGTTTTGTCTATGCGTTTTTGAATATATTACCTCTCCTTCTTTGTATTTGAGCTGTTTCCGATTACGGTTATGGTATCGCAAAACTCTCTGCTGGTTTTGTTGAAGACGCTCTTTGATGCCAGGATATTCCCTTTGATTGAAAAACACGTCCTCGGGTTTGTGGTTGGTTACCGAATGGATTGTTTTGTTGTACTGTCGGACTGCTTCAAATATCTGATCGTCAGGAGCCGAACTGTGTTGATGCGCTAAAACTTTTGTGAGTTCGATAATTGTGCTATGCGTTCTTTCAACTTGACCGTTTGTTGTCGAATGATAGGCTGGAGTTTTGGTATGCGTTATTTGTAATCGCTTGTATATTTGTTGTGCACATATGCCAGTAAATGTTGACTCGTTATCAGTCATTACAAACTTTGCGTTTGGGTATATTTGTGACAGTATCTCGTCAACATATTTGTATGTGTCTTTCTTTGATGGTATTTGTCTCAAATGGCAGAATTTGGAATATTTGTCGGTTGAACTAATGTACATATTGTTGCTCATAAAAAATAAGTCTAAGTGTATGTATTCGCCTACTTTGTTCGGTATCGGTGCTGATCCTATTGGTTGTTTATTTGGTCGGCGTTCATACTTGTTTGTGAGGCAGATTTCGCAGTTTTGTACTTCTTTTTTACAAGCGTCACGTATGTTTGGCCAGTAGTATCTGAGCGAGATTTCCTGTGCGTTGTTTTTGTAGTTTCTGTGAGCACGTCTGTGTGTGTCTTGTATGATCTGTTCTTGTTGTTCGGTTTCGGTAATATCGTCCACCAATTTTTGCGCTAGTACAATCGATACAGTTGGAAATGTGTTGATAATGTCATTTTCGACGTAAAATAACATTTGCTCGTCTATTTGTATAGCATTAGTTATCTTTGGTCTAATTACATTTTTTAGTCTATCTAGTAATACAGTTTTCGTATTAAAAAAGATCGTGTGTCGGCTGTTAGAAAATATGTTTTGTGAGAATATTTCGATGGGGTTCTGATCTGACCGTTTTACAATAATTTGGTTTCTAAAGGAGTTTACTGGTTTTTTTACTCGTTTGAGTCTTTGTGTTGGTGAGCTTTGTGCTGAATGTTGGGAGTCATCAGAATTTAAAGTGTTGTTTATTTGCTGACGAGAAAGGGCATCAGCGACCACGTTCTGATGTCCGGGTTTGTAAACGATTTTTGCACCATATTCTTCAATGAAATTTTTCCATCTTTTTAATTTTGTATTGGGGTTTTTTTCTGATATGGAGAATATTAGAGATTGATGGTCGGTGTATATGGTTAAATCTGCTATACCATACAAGTAGTTGCGTAGTTTCTGTAGTGACCATACAATTGCGAGTAACTCTTTCTCATTTGTGGAGTAATTCTGTTCTGTTTCACTGAGCGTTCGTGAAATAAATGATATGGGTTTTTGGTTTTGGGATAATACGGCTCCTATAGCGTAATTGCTAGCATCTGTGGTTAATTCGAAAGGTTTGTTAAAATTTGGTTGGAAGAGTTCGACCTGGGCTTGTAGTTCTTCTTTTATTATGTTCAGTGCTTTTAGTGCAGGTTCGTCTAAAGTGATTTTTATTTTTGCACTTTGATTCTTTGATATGCCACCGTTCTCTCCTCTGAGGAACGTAGTTAGTGGTTTGACGATGGCTGCAAAATTCTTTATAAATTTTCTATAGTAACTTGCGAGACCTAGGAAGGATCTGAGTTCCTTCAGTGTTGTAGGAATAGGGAAATTTTTAATAGTCTGTATTTTTGTTGGGTCAACTGTAATCTTGTTGTATTTAATTATATGCCCTAAGTATTCAACAGAGTCATTGAAAAAGTGAGATTTTTCGTTAGAGATTTTCATATTGGCCTGGTGAAGGGCATTTATGATTATGCGGATGTGTTCGATATGTTCTTCAGGAGAGGAAGAATAAATGAGAACATCGTCTATATAGACGTACGCGAACTTCCCGATATATGGTCTAAGGATATCATCCACGCATCTTTGAAAAATAGATGGGGCGTTTTTCAGGCCGAACGGCATACGAAGAAATTCGTATTTAGCTCCATTTACACTAAAAGCCGTTTTTTCCCTGTCTGATTTATTAATAAGGATCTGATGGAAACCAGACTCTAAGTCTAGAGTTGAAAATACTTTTGCGTTTCCTAAATTTTGTATGGTCATAGCCACATCAGGTATGGGGTATCTATCTGTAACAGTTTGATTGTTAAGTTTCTGAAAGTCTACGACCATTCTGCGCTTAGGTTTCCCTTGTTCATCGGTACCTTTTTTTGCGACTGTCCAAATGGGAGAGTTATACGGACTTTTGCTGGGTTGAATTATTTCATTTTCTAAAAGTTTGTTAATTTCTTTGTTAATGAAATCGCTATCCGACATAGGGTACGGATATTGCTTGGTCCAAATAGGATCTTCGGATTTCGTTCTAATGGTAGCTTGTACCGTGGTAGTATATGGTAGCACTTCATTTGTGTCTTCATTTCTTTGCATAATTTCTTCGATTTCTGCTCTATATTTTTCACTATTAACCGTATAATTTATTTTTTGCATAGATTCACTTTCTTTCTTGGCCCTATATTTATAACTGAGCGTGTACTCGAAAAGGTTGATTTCTGCTTTAATTTTCCTAAGACCCTGTTCACCCAGAAGCATATCGAATTCTTTTAATGCATCAGTTTCAAAAAATGTGAGATTATGTTCTAACAATGTAATTATTTTTTTTGATTTGGTTATTGAGTAACCATGAAGAGTTTTCACTTTTACAGATTTAATTTGAATAGACTTACCTAAGTTACATTTTGTACTTATATAGTTGTTTGTTGCTCCAGTATCAATCAGGATGTTAATAAGTTTGCCTGTATCCCTGCAGTGGCGTTGCAGACACGGCAAATCGTTCATGCGCCTAAAAAAGCGCTGCCTGTTTCGTAATCATCGTTCTCGTATTCTGGTGTAAGCGATTGTAGTTCTTCGTCGCGTGTCTGGTTTACACGTTGACATTTCTGTTGTACGTGGGAATTATGAGATGAAGGATTTCGTTCTCTTTTTTGAGGGTTACCGCGAAATTGATTATTTGGAGGTAGCCCTTGTAATTGACGGTTATAGCTGTTTTGTTGTGGTTTGGAATGATCCCTATTGGGATTTGCGGATCTCGTGTATTGTTGTGATGAATCTACGTCCATTGGTTGATGCTGTTGCCGGGGTGCTGTCTGATTGTATTGCACCTGTACGTTAGGTTTGTACCTTTGTGGCTCCTCGTAATGTCTTCTGCTTGAGTTTTGGTACTGTGATGTATTATATTGTCTCTGCTGATTGTATTGCGGAACGTCGAATTGTGAGTTTATATTATCGTGGTATATCGTACTCGCGATAGCGTAAGCGGTTTCTAAGTCCTTCGGATTGTGACTGTAGAGGGTGCCGCTGGTATATTTGCTGTTTAGACCGAGAATGAATGTCCTCACAGCTTCCTGGTTTGCATATTCAATCATAGCTGATGGATTTCCTGGTCCATGATTATCCATCTCAACTTTAGTGAGTGCAAGATTAAGTGACTTGCTGACTTCGGAATGGAACTCTGCCAGAGTCCTTTTTCCTTGCTTTATTCTTTTCATTCCTTCGAGCAAAACATACAGAGGTCTCTGGTCCGCATAAGTATAGGGTGATTTTTTAAGAGCTTGATAACTTTTTAAAAAAAAAAAACGCATAAAATTTGCAAAATCTCATCGGTTCTTTATTTGAAACGTTAGATTGGTTCATGACATTTACTTTTTGAAGATAATTTCATTTAAATGTTGACCGCGGCTGCGTCTTAGGTGGTCCATTCGGAAAGTCCAATTTTGGGCAACTTTTTCGAGCATTTCGGCCGGAATAGCCCGAATTTCTTCGGAAATGTTGTCTTCCAAAGCTGGAATAGTTGCTGGCTTATTTCTGTAGACTTTAGACTTGACGTAGCCCCACAAAAAATAGTCTAAAGGCGTTAAATCGCATGATCTTGGTGGCCAACTTACGGGTCCATTTCTTGAGATGAATTGTTGTCCGAAGTTTTCCCTCAAAATGGCCATAGAATCGCGAGCTGTGTGGCATGTAGCGCCATCTTGTTGAAACCACATGTCAACCAAGTTCAGTTCTTCCATTTTTGGCAACAAAAAGTTTGTTAGCATCGAACGATAGCGATCGCCATTCACCGTAACGTTGCGTCCAACAGCATCTTTGAAAAAATACGGTCCAATGATTCCACCAGCGTACAAACCACACCAAACAGTGCATTTTTCGGGATGCATGGGCAGTTCTTGAACGGCTTCTGGTTGCTCTTCACCCCAAATGCGGCAATTTTGCTTATTTACGTAGCCATTCAACCAGAAATGAGCCTCATCGCTCATCGGACACGGACGCGAAACACATTTCGAACCGAACACTGATTTTGGTAATAAAATTCAATGATTTGCAAGCGTTGCTCGTTAGTAAGTCTATTCATGATGAAATGTCAAAGCATACTGAGCATCTTTCTCTTTGACACCATGTCTGACATCCCACGTGATCTGTCAAATACTACTGCATGAAAATCCTAACCTCAAAAAAATCACCCGTTATAATCGAGACGGTTTATTATGGAATAAAAGTTGAATTTGGTGTTGTGGTTTATTAAAATATCGGCCGCCTCTCCTTGAATTTTGGAATGTACAATCGAGAGTGCCGTGTAGTACATGGGTGTAGTAGCGTAATTCTTGATGTTTTCCATGTGCGTCCAGGCGCGTTTTCTCCATGACCTATAATGGTTCATATCGCCTGTGAAGACTGGTAAGGTTTTGAATATTTCTAAGTTTATTTGTGATTCATCTGTGATGTTTGGTGTACAGTCCTGGTATTGGTTTGTGACTGTGACGTTAGGTGTTGCGTGGGTTTCCAACGAATTCAATCTTTGTTGAGTTTCAGTGAGCGTTGTGGTCAGAGCAGCGATTTGTGCTCTCAAGCTTGCGATTTCTTGTGTTGTCATCTTGACGTCGGTGTTCAATAGGGGACGACGCAAATTGAATGGCTTTTGTCTCCTTTTTTGAGATTCTAGCGTGTTGGGATATCCGTTGATATAACGTTGCTTGACTGTTTTATCTATATATCAAGACTTATCCGTTATTCTTTTCCAGATTTTGCAGGAATATTAATTTTATCTTTGTTCAATTTTAAGCACCTTTTTCAAAGATCTAGTGCTGGAAGTCCTACTTCCCGTGGAATTTTTTCTATCGTTTTATTCAATGGATAGAGATGGCTTACAGACTGGTTGAGCCCCCAGTTAATATCGTTTACACGATATGAGTTCAAGAATTTAAACAATTTTATTTATACGCCGAAATGCGTGCCTTTATTGATATTCTTAAGAACTAATTTTTAATATAAGATCTTACAGCTATTTATACTAATGGAATGCGGCTGCTGTTATCTGCATGCGACTTCTTTGTCGTAATTCGATATCTGCTATCTTGCTATTACTTGAGATGCGGAGTTGGTTATCGCAGTGGATTATTCCATTGCCAGATGTTTGTTGTTTACGTGTTGAGAATGCCTTTCTAGATAATGCATGTTCATTTCTATTGTTCGACTGATAGTGCATGTCAAAGCGAGTTCTATCGGTTTACATACATAGTTCGCCCTTGTTCGGAATGTAAATTAGGAGATAAGATGTATGTGAGTGTGTGTGACCCGGAGCGAGGCTATGTCGTTAACTCGGGTGAGGGTATGAATGTGGGTTCACACCCTACATTCTCTATCGCTAAGTTGCTACCTAATATGTACTCTAAAAGAGACTCACCTCTTACGTTGCAGTCGGTACTGCCTCATTCCGAGTGGTGAGCGTTTGCGTCGCAGCCAAAGATAAGGGGGAGCCTGTGCCATCCGCAATGCTCCACCAGCCTTTCCACCACCTCCGCGGGTGACGTAGATGGGCGGACGTTTACGTATAGAGAAAGGTTTGGATGCCCTTCTTGATCATTTAGGTATTTAAATAATTGAAATAACTATTCATAATGCCTAAATTTTTTGGTAACGGATTAAGGCTCACGGCCAACCTACTTGAAATTACTGCGCGCCTGCTTAAAGACTTTAAATAATTCAATTTCTGTCTGTCTGCATTTTATGCAAGACCATCGCAAACCCTTATTATCAAGATGGAATTCAGTATCCTCCTGTCAGCCCAACACATTTAAGATGGGCAAGCCCGTCACATAGCCAGCAAGAAACAATGCGTTCCGACTCGCCTTTCACAGAACAATTCGGGAAGTTGCAAGTCATAATGATAATAACCAATATTAAATAAAAAATAGAAAAAATTTAAATAATGAAAGTAAAAAGAGCTCTGACAAAATTATTTCTAATAAATAAATTATTAAAAATAATTGGTTATCTAGAATAAAATTTAAGCAAGTAATAAGAATTACACTGGGGAACAATGTAAAACAAAATTTTTGTTGCTTTCGATTTTACAGCTGTTTTAGAGTTATTTAGGCATGTTAAATTCAAATCCGAAGTCAGTTTTCTTCTATCACGTCAAGTTTTTTTGCTACAGCTTATAGTAATGAGACCACTCCCTGCAGTGTGCTGCTTAGATCATAAAACGGGGTACGCTCTTCTATAGACGGAAGTTTAATTTTTTTTATTTGGAATAAGTGAATATCGCTGTAGGAGGATAGCAGCAGGTTTATGCTTGTGACGACAATTGTCTAGACGGTAGTTGGGATATGTATGAACCTGTCGTTGGGGACCTACGGCGTCATTCTCTTCTTCCCATACGAGCATACGTTACTTCCGATTTTTTAAACAAGGATTTTTTTTTTACATTTATTTCTGAGAACAACTTCTCTTTCCTTTAGATCACGTCCGTCTCTGGCATTTCGCGTCGAAGGTGTATAAACAGTGCTGATTCGTTTTGCTATATTTGTGGCAGTTTTACTATTCCAAGTCAAAGGAGAAACATTAGTCCATTTGTCAGACAAGCCTACTCCTATTTAGTGCCCCTCACAAGGTGTGCAAGCAGTGTGTCGAGAGTTTACGAATGTGGACTAAGGGAACACGTGATAAAATGCCATTTGGTATATCAATGAGTTGGCGAGAGCCCAGAGATTATTCAAGTGACTGTTATTTCTATATGGTGAAAACGTCAGGTTATAACAAAAAAAAAATAAATGTAAGATAGAGTATACTAGTTTACTATCGGCTATATGCCCAGTGTCTCATTCAGCTGAAATCCCAGTGCCAATTTTCGAAGAACTAACCCTATCAGAAATAAAAGAAAGCGTGTGTTATGATGATTCAAGTGACTCCAACGATGAAGACTTTGAAATTGAAGACGACTCTGCTCGAAAGGTTTTTGATCAGAATGAGTTGAATGATTTGGTACGAGATTTGGGATTATCCAAAAAAGCTTCAGAGCTGATGGCATCCAGAATGTATGAGAAGAACTTGCTTGAAAAAGGAGCTACGGCATCCTACTTTCGATCCAGAGAAAGTGAATTCCTGCCATACCTTCGAAATTACTCAGGATTTGTGTCTTGCTGTAACGTACAAGGTTTAATGAATGTGTTGGGAATTCCAAGAACGAGGGTACACAAAGTATTTGTGTTTTTTGTGTATGTGGGACAGCTGAGCTCGTGAGAAGCATTGGGTGCAGTCGAATTGGCCGCCAAGATCTGAGCTAAAACCTGATGATCCGAACATTCTACATCAACCACTTGTCGATTCATTGTATTCCCACCTCTACATATAAAGCTTGGACTCACGAAACAGTTTGTTAAAACTTTGTCCTCTGAAGGGGACTGTTTCAAGTATTTAATTTTGGCATTTCTTGGACTGTCTTTTGAAAACATAAAGGGTGGTGTATTTAATGGTCCACAGATTCGGCAACTCGTTAAAGATGAACATTTCATCGAAACAATGACAGAGCTCCAAAAGAACGCTTGGTTGGCATCTAAAACCATTATCAAAAATTGTCTTGGAAATACTAGATCAGAGAACTACATTGACATTGACAACCAACTCTTGGAGAGTTTCAAAGGCTAGGTTGCAATATGAGCATCAAATTGCTTTTTCTACATAGTCATCTCGCCAATTTCCCCACAAACCTTGGTGCAGTCAGTAATGAGCAGGGAGAGCGTTTCCACCAAGACCTGCAAATCATGGAGGCTCGGTATCAGGGAAGATGGGATGAGCACATGATGGCTGACTCTTGTTGGAGCATCAAGCGAGATTGTTCACAAACCGAACACTCCAGAAAGAGTTATAAGAGAAAATTCTTACCGTAATATTGATGTCCGGGTTTGAGAAAACCATGTTATCCCTTCTACAATGACAATTTCACTTTACAAAAAATGTGATTTAATAGCATTTGTTCAAATTAAATTACATTTTGTTAACAGAACTCGTATTATCAGTATAATTTTTCATCTTTACTTTGTTTCGTAAGCATATTTTATATGACTTTTGGGAGAAAGAGGGTATTCTGTAGCTTAAAAAGTTGATGTGCTAGACAAAAAACGAGGTTATCTTTGGATTCAGAGGCCAAAAGTGACTCAAGAACAAATATTAAATCGAAGTCAACAAAAATTGTGTCCCGAGTGTTATCACTAACAATTGCACCATTTAAAAATATAGCAACAAAAACAGATTGAAAATGACACGGCGGAATGAACTAAAATTAGCGAACACACAATTAAAGTAAATTTCAATTGCTTCAATAGTACAATATAACGTGATACTTATCTTAACAGATCACTTAATCCAGATATTTTCACAATAAAGGTTTAAATATGAATTAAACAAATTTGCAAGAACGCGAAATTTCACAGCTGTACACTAGGAGGGTTGCCAGATATAATAACTTTTCGTTGTCTTACTTTAATCGTAGAACAGAGAGTGATGACATGATTAAAAATTTAGTGGAAAAAGAAAATCCAAAATGACAAAAACTTTATCGCAAATTTAGTAGGTGGAAGAATAGAAATCACTTATCATACGTACACAAACCTGTTTAACATACCTGATATACTTAAATAGTTATAAAGTTTTATCTTCTCACATCTTTTCATGCAATAATTGGCAATGATACTTTTAATGAACTATTCGCAATCATTCATACCAAATTTGATTCCATGACCATAGACAGCTCATATAGAATAAAACTAAAGCAAGACGTAAATCACGTTATTATCAGAGATAACCACATGAACAACTTTCAAAAAGAAACTATGAAATCAATAATAAACAAACATTTCGACCTTTTCTCCGACCCAAATGAAAAACTTACTTATACTACAAAAGTCACATACCCCATGTCTCTCAAAAAAGAAGTAGAGAAGCAAATACAAAAAAAGCTGGACGATGGAATCCCCCATAAAATTCCTCCATTTGGCAAGTAATAGATTTCAGGAAGCTTAACTCAATAACAATAGCCGGTCGTTACCAAATCCCTGATATAATGAAGTTTTGGCAAAACTGGGCAAAAATCATTTTTTTCAGTAATAGATCTGAAAAGCGGTTTTCTGACATTGAGAAAACTGCTTTCTCAGTTAAAAATGGCAAATACGAATTCGTTCGGTTTTAAGAACCACAGCAATACTTCAACGAGCTTTAGATGACATTCTTAGAAAGCATTTTGGGAAAATTCTGCAAAGATGAAAAAGCACATGCTTGAAATTTTCAAAACTTTACAAGACGCGAATTTGAAAGTACAAATGGAAAAGTCTGAAATCTTGAAATAAGAAGCAGATTTTTTAGGATTTTTAGTGTCTTCAGGCGGAATAAACGAAAACTCTAATAAAGTATAAGCAATAGTCGATTTTCCATACTCAAAAACCTTAAAAGATTTAAGATCATTTTTAGGACTTTCCGGTTACTATAGACGATTTATAAGACGCAGCTAAAACATATAGTTTAAAAAAACTAAAAAAAAACACACTTTTAAAGCATATCAAACTAAAAAGTTTTTTTTTTTATTTCAATGCCATTGTAACTAGTTAACATAAAATAAACTAACGAACAATTTGTTTTGCTTATTGTATAATACAAAATAATTAATGGTGCTCTGCGTATAAATTGCAGAGAATCTGGTTCCTGTATAAGGTGATGCAGTTTTTTGCGCTTAAGCCTTTCTGGCTTCAGTGTTCATATGGTCAGAAAGTCTTTCCATATGAGACTTTGCACATTTTTTAATTGAGTCAATTCCGAGATCACGTTCCAGATCGTGACTGCGAACATACCAAGGCGCATTGACGGCGCATCTTAAAACTTTTTTTTTGAAATCGCTGGATTTGTGCAACAATGCTAGGGCTTGAGCAGCCCCAAAGTTGTATCCCATAAGTCCAAACTGGTCTGAACACCTGCTTGTAGACTAGAGTTTTGTTATATGTGGATAATGCAGAGTTTCTACCCAATAGCCAATACAAGTTTCTGAATTTTATTTCTAATTCTTCTTTTTTCTTTTTGACATGTGCACTCCATCTAAGTTTTGTGTCCAGGGTCATGCCTAGGTATTTCACGGTATTATGTTATGGTATTTGCACACCGTTTAAGTACAGGGGCACATATCTAGTATTGTTGTATGCGAAATCAATGTGTACTGATTAATACAATTGTCGTCATGTGGTAGATCGCACGTAAAGAGTAGGTAAAGGATGGGTCCTAACACAATACCCTGAGGAACACCAGCCTTTATTTCCTTTAAATCAAAGTATATATCTCCATGTTTAATTCGAAAAAAGCGGTCCGAAAGGTATGATTTTAAAATATTGTAATATTTTTTTGGTAAAAGCATTTTAATTTTGTTTAGGAGCCCGCCATGACAAACTTTATCAAAGGCTTAAGACACATCGAGAAAAACGGCTGAGCAAACCTTTTTGTCTTCGAAGGCATTTTCAATGACTCGAGTTATTCTATGTACTTGGTCAATAGTGGAGTGATTTTTTCGAAAGCCAAACTGATGCGCTGGTATCAACTTCCTTTCTTCAATTATGTTGTTAATACGCACAACAAGCAGTTTTTCCAATAGTTTTGAGAGTATTGGCAGAAGAGATATGGGCCGATACGAAGTAATTTCATGCGCTGGATTACCAGGTTTATTGAACATAATCACCTCTGCAGTTATCCAATAAATGGATAAGTGTTGAAGATTTATAGTTGCATTCATTATGGCAGTAATTTTACATATAACGTTGTGAGGAAGCTGTTTTAGTATTTCACTAGTAATGAGATCAAACCCAGGCGATTTTTTAGACATCAGTTTTTTTTATTTCTGCGCATACTTCGGTATAATTCTCGTAAGTATGAGTTTCCATTTCTGCTGCATTGGATGTATCATATGGTTTGAAGACACCTTCAAGGTATGCCGAAAAAACATTTGCTTTCTCGATATCGCTCTCGGCCCATGACTGGTCTGCTTTTCTGATTGGACAAAGCTGATTTACGGGTCGTGAAAAATTTTTTGCACACTTCCAAAGTGAATAATCATTCCTATGGTCGTTGGATAAATTTTTCAGGTAATAGCTTAGAGTTATATTTTTATATGCCTTTATCTTATTGGTAAGTTTTTTACCCAATTTGTTAAGACAACTTTTGTCAGATGGAGATCTTGTTTGTTGCCACTTTCGGCGTAATCGACGTTTTTCTGCTACCATTTCTTTAATTTCTTTGGTATACTTATGACCTGCTGTGACGTTTCTTTTAGTTGGTGTACTACTCCAGGCTGCATATTGAATTGCATTTGTCAAATTCATGATTTCATTATCTAGCTCGGAATTACAACTTATTTTTACGTGACTATCAACATTGGATAGCATTTGCTTAAAGTATTCCCAGTCGGTATTTTTATTTGTTAGGAAAAGTGGAGAATCCTTAATAACAACACTTTCGTGTAGTGTGAAATACACTGGTGAATGATCAGATGTCATATCTAAACCGCTTTCTATGTAAATATAATTTGAGGACATATGCTTTGTAATGAAAAAATCAATAAGATCTGGTGTTTTAAGTGGATCTGTTGGCCAATAAGTTGGTGTTCCAGTAGACACGATACTGCAACTAGACAATTGAAGAGCTTTCAATAACTCTCTGCCTTTTGTGGTTATAAGCCTCGAGCCCCAATGAGTATGTTTCGCATTATAATCACCACCCATTATAAATCGGTTTTTATGGCTCTTGATGAGTTCTAGATAGCTATGACATTTTATTTGATGTCTTGGGGGACTGTAAACTGCTGTAAGGGACAAGTTGTTGTCACTATCTATCGTGACCGTTATTGCTTGAAATTCATCTGTAGATATGCTGTTTTCTTCGTGGTGCCTTATGTTGCTTCTTATTATAATAGCAGCTCCTCCGCGTGCACAATTGTTCGGATGTATTGCATGATACATTTCGAAGTTTTTGAATTTAATGTAAGTTTGCTTGCTAAAATGGGTCTCAGAAATTAAGCATATGTCAATTTTTTCAGTATTGAGTATTGTTTCTAGCTCATTTATCATAGCATAATTTTTAAGAATTTCGTCATATTTATTTATTTTTTGTACAGTTTTTTCGAGCTTCTGAAGCCTCTTCTCAAGTGCAATGGTAAACTCATTTTGTTTTGTAATCTTTTCTAAGATTTGTTGAAGAATGCTAGCATCATTTGAACAAGTATTCTCGTTTACAACTTGCGAATAAGTCAGCTCATTTGTTGTTGAAACTTTATTTTCAGTCATTGATTGGCGTATTGCGTTTTTTGGGAGGCTTTTGGTTTCTTTTACAACCGAGCTTTTAGGACGTGGGTCGTTTTTCTTTGCACCAGTTCTTTGGTCACGAATCTTTTGCAGTTTCTTCGCAACTACGCATCCTCTGTAGTTAGCAGGATGAGCCTCACCACAGTTACAACATTTTGGTTGATTGTGATTAGGTTTTTGGCACTCTATGGTCTTATGCTTTCCCGCACACTTCACACATCTTGCTTGCTTACCACAATAGTTTTGGGTATGTCCATATGATTGACACAATTTGCATTGTGGTATGAGCTTTGACTGCTTTACGGCCTCAATGACAACAACTGAATGCAATATGGTTTTTATTGCATATGTGTTATTTATATTTTCTGTTGCATCGAAAGTAAGAAGAAACATATCTAACGGCTCTTTCGTTTTCCACTTCAGTTTGTTGACTGCGTTTACGGCTTTGAATCCCTTCTTATGAGGGTCTGATATGATTGCCTGTGGTTCGTTTGAATGATGTAAATTTTTAACCATTACCTTAATTGGCCGAGATTGCTTATTTTCATAAGAAAACCACGGTAAAATCTGTGTAGACAGAGTTTTTGTTAACTTCCTATAATCATCAGAGTCTGATGTATTGATTTTGTATGTATTATTATTCAGAAGCTTAATAGTAAATGCTTTTTTTGCCTCGTCATTCGTAATTTTATATATTTTTTGGTATTCACAGTCACCCGATATCATTATTGGAGGAGGTCGTGAGATTTTCGTTTCTGTTTGGTTTCTTCCGAACCACGAGCCGAGGAGATAGTTCAGCTTTCCTTTTTTTACTGGGCCTTTTTTTCAAAATCCAATCTGTTTCGCGGGCAAGCTCTTCCTCATCTGTTGCATACAATTTAGAATTTATTTCGTTATGTGTTGGACTTAAATTCTTTGTTTTTAGGTTTTGATTTTCGGCTTTGAGAAACACTATCTCTTTCTTTAATTCGGCGCATAATTGCTCCATAGTTTCCAACTGCCTGGATTGTTGGTTTATAATTGTTTCATAATGATTTAATTTATTTGCCGTAGTTTCTGGGTTTTCAGATGTTTTGCCACCTGGAGGTGGAGGCGTTCGGACGTTTTTCATGAGCCAATATTTAGTAAAAATAACTATGTGGCAACTATTAGATAAAACATTTACCAATTTCGATGTATACTTTTAGGCTGATCTAATACAGGTAAAAGCTTAACTACAAATAATGCAAATATAATTGGTAGTTGTATTAGATAAATAAAGCTTATACTAGGTAGTGATTTTTCAGATTCCCTTTTACTGGTCAAAGTCCAATAAGAAAGGAAAAAAAAACGATAATAGGCTGCCTTACATCCCCTGAAACACTTTTAGCAGGTGCAACAGCCTATCCACTCGATCATCTCACCGCACTTCAACTTTCGGGCAATCTACGTAAAATGCACTTCCGTGTAGAAATAAGTTTTTTAATTTAATTGTTGTAAATCTTTAAAATTTTGAATTTATTTAATATTATTTTATCACACTTCAATTCACTTGACTTCGTTCCAGGGTTGCCAAATCTTTATCTTTTCGATATATGAAAAATATGTCACTAAGCACCCCACGCTTTTCTCACAATAATGCAGGAATTTTTTTTTTAAATTATTATTGTTAGTTTATACAAAGAATTATTATTCACTTTTTAGTTTGATATGCTTTAAAAACGTGTTTTTTAGTTTTTTTAAACTATATTTATTTTTGATTTTTTAGTTTGATGTGAGAAACCCCAAATTTGTTAAATTATGAACTATGACATTTAGTATTGGTTAAGTAAATCGATAATTAAGCAGCATTTAATATGTATCTGCTCGTAACCTTTCATGATTAATTGTTACATTATTTGCGACCAAGTTCTATTGACGCCTTTACGAATTATTACTTCTTAATCGAATCATTTCTTCTAAAACTTCACTGTTACATGGAGTTTTACCTGTCAACTTTGAACAGTCTAGTTCTTCAATTCTAATACCGTCCAAAGATCTACAACGACTAAGTGCTACATAAGCTTGTCCAGCAGCAAACAGTCGAGAGCCCAGATAAATTACTGCATGTTCTACTGTCCAACCTTGCATCTTATGAACGGTCGACGCCCAACTCAGTATGCTATTTAAATGTCACCAAAACTAGTTTTATACAGATGTTGCATACTTTTAAGCGCATCTTTTTGGTGAGCTGCTTAAACTTACTATCGCCTCCCTGCAGTGTCGCTCATGTATTCTAGGTTGCAGTACCACTTAAAAAAGTTACAAACATACATACATACAAGTGAAGCTAACAAAAGCGTATTAAAAAAGAAAGAATTTCAATTCCCTACAGACGCTGCGAAACACCCCATTGGAGCAGTACTCGAACAGGATGGAAAGCTAATCACTTTAATTTCAATATCCTTAACCAAAACAGAGAAGAATTATGCAGTAAACGAGAAAGATATGCTAGCGATTATTTAGTCTCTTAAATCATTACGTAACAACTTACTTATATGGCACAGCTAAAATTAAAATACTTACCGATCATCAACCAATACTTACAAATCATCAACAATTAAAAACATAAAAGATTCCTTACAGGAATATGATCACGAAATCAAATACAAACCAACTTATCCTGACGCCCCGACCTGAACTCTTAACAATAGTAAAGCGGAGGTGCTTATCAACGTATTTAAAAATCAAATATGGTTACTTACAGGACAAGAGAATTCTTACGAATTCAAAATACCCTTTCCTACATACCATAGACATATAATCACTAAATCATATTATATTACTGACGACCTATATAACCCTATTTAAACCCTTCCGTAACTAATGGAATTACTTCTAAAGACGTAATAGGCCAATTGTATCCTACACACTTTAATACCTTAAAATTAGATTCACACAATCAAAAGTTGAGCACTTAAAATC
The DNA here is from genome assembly GCA_027475135.1 of Bactrocera correcta. Lineage (NCBI taxonomy): Eukaryota > Metazoa > Arthropoda > Insecta > Diptera > Tephritidae > Bactrocera > Bactrocera correcta. The sequence goes on from CM050326.1 coordinate 45,175,045, forward strand.
ATACGAACAGCAAAAGAAACAAAATATAGAAGAACATAGAAGAGCTCATAGAAATGCAATAGAAAGAAGTAAGGAAGAGCTAAGTTCGGGTGCAATCGAATATTTTATACTCTTGCAACTTTCAGGAATCAAAGCAAGGTAAATACCTTAAGATGTAAAACGTTAATCCGAACATCGATATATGAGTTATATAAAGTATGTATATAAAATTACCGTTGTTATAATTTTATATACATACTTTATATATAACAACGGTAATTTTATATACATACTTTATATAACTCATATGCTGACAGACACATAACACAGGCCAACACTCAATTAGCTTCTTTGAATTTATCAACTGATTCTAGTTAATTTGGGCGCGCTGAATTTATATCTGCAATCAGTTTGTTCCTCTGTATAGGGTTGTGCGCTGGGTTTGGGACCCGCCACGTAAAAAACACCCCCTATTGAAAAATTAACAACAGCCTGGGGTGAGAGATCCCCGTTTTGATGACGACCATGGCAAACGAAATAAAGACTACGAGTTGAAGGCATGCACCTGGAATGTCCGGTCCCTTAATTGGGAAGCTGCCGCTGCCCAGCTGGTTGATGTCCTCGTGAAAATAAAGGCTGACATCACCGCCGTCCAAGAAATGGGATGGCCGGCACAAGAACAGAGACTAGTAGGTCCTTGTGGGATTTATTACAGCGGCCATATAAAGGAGCGCAAGTTTGGTGTGGGATTCGTGGTGGCAGAGAGACTCCGTCACCGAGTACTGAATGAATGTCTAGCCACAATCCGCATCAAAGGGAAGTTCTTCAACATATCGCTGATTTGCGCCCACGCCCCGACGGAAGAGAAGGACGATGTGATCGCGGCAAAATGTTTAGAGGACAATAAACTTTTTTATTGCCCGTGGAAATAATTCGAAAGAAGAACAACGAATTTAATTATTTTATTTATAACGATTTATTGTAATGTAATTTGGTTGCCAATCGGGCTTGCGATTACCGCGACATTCAATTGCGACTGACTGAAATTAACAGCTCTAACAAGTTGATTAACCTACAGCCTTTCTTTTACCTCAAGTACGGTTCTATGCATTTACACTAATGTAGGTATGTATGCTTTCCTATGCAAGTGTGATAAGAGTGCGTTATCAAAGTCACTCAAAAAGACAAAAGGCGATTGCCAGCGCTCAGACTTAAAGCAAGCATACATATAGTTTTAAACAATGTTGTAGTGTTGTTGTGCTAAGTGCTAAGACTGTTGGTACTTAATAAAATATGTATAAAAAAAATAGATAGGTATGGTGATTTCTACTACTAATTTCGCATATAAACTATGTATCTATTTCTTAACATACTCCCCCCGTTGAAAGGTCTAGGCTTTCAAGATGTTATCCTCAATTGGTAGAAGCCACAGCTTTGAAACAGCTCGCTTGTACACGACATTTGGTGTCTTTAGAACTGCGACTCGCACCACCTGGTCCTTTCCGAAAATGGTTTCTATGACTCTAGCCAAAGGCCACTTTAGCGGGGGATTGTTCTCGTCCTTTATCAAAGCCACGTCCCCGAGCTTGGGACTCGACGAAGATGAGTGCCATTTATGGCGTTGTTGTAGAAGAGTTAGATATTCTGCTTGCCATTTCTTCCAGAATTGTTGTTGCAGGAAGCACACTCGCTGCCATCTGCTAAGATGATTAATATTGAGAGGAGTGATATCAGGTTCTACCACGGATGTGAAGGGTGCGCCAATGAGAAAGTGCGCTGGGGTAAGCACCACGAAATCATCAGGACTTTCTGTAATGGGACATAAAGGTCGATAATTTATAATCGCGGATATTGGGCACACAAATGTGCGAAGCTCATCAAAGCTTACTTTAGAAAGGCCCACAACTCTATAGAAATGATATTTGGCCATTTTAACTGCAGCCTCCCATAAACCACCGAGGGGGGGTATCACCTTCCATTCACTTTGATCGCTCGCACACTGCTTGTGAATCACTTTCGAATGCTCTTGGCTCAAAAATAGTTTTTTCAGTTCCGAAAGCTCATTTTTGGCTCCAACAAAATTGGTGGCATTGTCCGACCATATAGTTTGAGATCTGCCACGCGTACAAATAAATCTCTTAAGGGCTGCGAGGAATGAAGAGGTTGCCAAATCCTTTACCAGCTCCAAATGAACGGCCTTGGTGGGGGAAAAAATAGAGATACAAATGTAGCATTTAATTGGAGCTCTGTTGCGTACGTCCGATTTGTAGAAAAATGGCCCACAAATGTCCACTCCGGTAGTTAGGAATACTCGATTGTATTTAACTCTTTCCGATGCTAAATTTCCCATTAAATGTTCCATAAGCTTAGGTTTGACATTAAAACAACGAACACATTTGTTAATAATTCGACTTACGGTTTTACGCCCGCCAATAGGCCAATACTGTAGACGAATAGATGCTAATAACGATTGAGGTCCAGCGTGTAAAAGTTTCTTATGAAAACTGCTGATGATTGCGTCAGTTACGGGGTGAAGTTTTGGCAAAAGAATTGGGTGTTTCGATAAAAAATCCAAATTTGAATGCTGTAGTCTTCCACCAACTCGAAGCAACCGCGCTCGTCGAGAAAGGGAACGAGTGAACGAATTTTAGATGAAGACTTTCGATAAAAAATCCAAATTTGAATGCTGTAGTCTTCCACCAACTCGAAGCAACCGCGCTCGTCGAGAAAGGGAACGAGTGAACGAATTTTACATGAAGACTTTATCGCCTCTTTGGATTCGAGTGCTTTTTATTCATCTCGAAGATGCGCCTTTTGCATCATTCGTAGAATTATATAGGTTCCTTCCTGTAATTCCCTTACTTTGGGTGGTCCAGAAAATCTCATTCCAGCTCTTCTGAAAAACCGATAAATATATGCATATACTCTCTGTAATTGTTCAAATGAGCTAACAAATTTGCAACTTAAAGACATGTCTAAAGTAGAAACAAATACAAATGCACGCTTTCGGCCCTCGGGCAAGGCCTTTGTTGGTAGGAGAGAAGATTTAGGCCAGTTAGATTGATCGCCACCCAGATAAGTTTAATAGTTCCTTGGGGCTAGCTCCTCTTTAAAGAACGTCCGCTGGGTTGGAATCTGTTAGAACATGGCTCCAAACTACACCTGTTGTGAGAGTTGGAATGCTGTTAATGCGATTTTCGACAAAAACGTTGAAATTAGCTGGCTCACTACGCAACCACGATAGCACTGTTGTGGAGTCAGACCAACAAAATACCCCTTTTGCTTTGAAATGCGCGGAATTGATTACCTTTGCGATTAATTCAGCTAACAGTAATGCACCACTTAGCTCAAGCATCGGTACCGTTAAAGGTTTTAGTGGAGCCACGCGAGATTTGGAGCAGAGAAGATTGGTTCGGATATGTCCGTCTCTTTCAGCGCGTATATATATGCAGGCCCTATAAGCAGCCTCACTAGCATCACAAAATCCATGTAGTTGTACTTCAGCTTCTGGCATCAGCAAGTATCGGTCAAAACTAAAACGAGTAATTAGTTTGTATTGCTTGCATATTTCTAGCCATTCTGTTTGAATTCCTTGAGGTGGGCTTTCGTCCCAAAGTAGCTTCTCTTTCCACAAATGCTGCAAAAATATTTTGGTTTTGGCCATCACAGGTCCGATCAGACCAAGGGGATCGTAAAGCCTAGCTATAGCCGAAAGTATTGTGCGTTTGGTTACCTTAGCCGATGTTCCGAAGGGTGAAAAGGAAAATATGAATACGTCCAAATCAATCCAAGTGTTTTTGTTATGCTTGTACCGTCGTCGAAGGTTAGGAAGTCCTGTTTGTCTTCATTTTCAATATCAATCAAGACTCGATAATCATTCGAACACCATTTCCTCAAGTGAAAGTTTCCGAGAGACAAACACTTTTTAGTCTCATTTAATATCACCTTTGCCTCGCCCACCGAGTCTGCACCGGTAATCATGTCATCCACATAAAATCCATTGTGTATCGTTTCGGCTCCAACGGGATAAACATGAGCTTCATCGCGACCAAGCTGCTGCATTGAACGAATGGCTAGAAAGGAAGCTGGCTTCGTTCCATAGGTGACGGCATCTAACTTAAAAATGCTAAAATCTTCATTAGGTTTGTCCCTCCATATTGTACACTGCAGGAAGTTGTCTGGATTAGATATCCTTACACAGCGATACATTTTACAAATATATGCAATAAGAGCAATTTTAAAGGTGCGAAATCGAAGCAAAATATCAAAAAGTGGTAGTTGAATGGTTGGTCCTTTCAACAGAATCGAATTCAACGAAAGTCCATTGCTGGTTGGCGGAGATCCATCAAAAACCACACGCAGTTTTGTTGTTGTGATATCAGCCTTTAAAACACAGTGATGTGGCATAAAATTCATTGGAATTTGCTTTGATATTGATAACGACTGACATATGGTTCAAATCAGAGTACTCCCTAATGAATGACGAATATTGTTGTTTTAGTTCAGCATTGCGCTGAAATTTCCGCTCTAAAGCCTTGAATCGATTGATAGCCTGTTGATACGACTCTCTTAGTTCGCAAGAAGGTGATTTTGTTGGTAATCGAACCGAAAACTGACCAGACTCCGATCACTTATGAGTTTTTATAAAATGCTCTTCGCACAAATCCTCTATTTCCCAAAAGCGTTGAACTATGTTATGTAAGTGGTCATCTGTGTCATTTGCTAGAGCCATGTCGATGGCTGCTAAGCAAGACAGCTTCGAAATGTTGTATGTTGTTGCGCCTGATACAACCCACCCTAGCTTTGTTTTTTGTAAAAGTGGTAAATTTTCAGCCAGGCATATCTGGCCGACGCAGAGCAGGTCAAAGAATAAACTAGCTCCAATGAGCATATCAATGCGCTGCGGTTCGAAAAAGTGTGGATCTGCTAACCGTATGTTTTGTGGTATATTCCAATTAATGCCTTTTAAAGAACGAGATGGTTGAACATCGGTGTTGGTGGCGGTGATAACCGCAGACAATTTAGCAATGTAATCGTTAATGCGTGAATGCAGGTCGGAATTAACGATTTAATAAGCAACGAAAACATTTTGGCCTATACCAGAAATGAACTGTGAAGATTTGACCTTCTTCATTTGTAGTTGATTAGCGAGTCGATTGGTTATAAAGTTTAATTGTGACGCATAATCTAGTAGAGCCCTGTAGGGAATGAGGGAGCCGGATCGATTTTTTACATAAATTATGGCGGTTGCTAAGAGAACGAACTATCTGTCAGCAACGCACGCCTGAACTTCAGATGCAACGAGTGCAGAAGCTGAAGGACCGAAAGATGAAGAAGAAAACGAGTACGGGTTGAACGAATTAGACGTCGTTGATTGTGATAGCTGCGGTGGTTTATTAGAAACCATTGGTTGTGAAATTGTAGGAAAAGAATTTGTGTCTTGATGAAGCAGACTGTGATGCTTCGACGTGCAATGTCTACAGTGTCCTGACTTGCAGTCTTTAAGTGAATGCCCGACTCGAAGGAAATTCAAGCATATGTTTAAACGTTTTGCTTCTTTATAGCGCATTGTGGGAGAAAGGCCAAGAAACTGCTTGCACTTTGCGATTTTATGTTCACTAGAACTGCACAATATGCATCCAACTACAGCTGCCGTTAAAAGAACCTTACGACTTATGTGATTTGACAATTATTTGCCTACCTGTTTTTGCGGAAGTCCAAGGTTATTCTCTACATTTTCCAGCTACTGGCAGCGTTGTTCCAAAAATCTAGCCATTGAATTCCATGTAGGTATTTCACTTACTGGTGTTTGTTCCTCCCATTTCGCGCAAGATTTGACGTCGAAATTTTGAGACACTAGTTGAATGAGTGGAGGATGGAGTCATGTGTAGAAGTTCACGCAAGTGAGGAAAGTTCTCTGATCGCCATTCACTTGGGAGTGGGCAGAAATGATTCTTTCACATATGACTCAAGCAGCTCACGACTTCCGGTTTTTGACCAAGTATCCTCTGGGTAACCTAAGAACATCCGTTTGAAGGCGAGCTAAAGTGAGAAGGCGAAACATCCCCTGCATAGGGTTGTGCGCTGAATTTGGGACCCGCCACGTAAAAAAACACCCCCAATGAAAAGGAACAATAAGCCTCGGATGAAAGACCCCCCTTTTGATGACGACCATGGCAAACGAAATAAGGACTGCGATTTGAGGGCATGCACCTGGAATATCCGGTCCTTTAATTGGGAAGGTGACGCTGCCCAGCTGGTTGATGTCCTCGTGAAAATAAAGGCTGACATCACCGATACGATGGACGTTACAAAGACAGAGACAAGTAGGTCCTTGTGACATTTACTACAGTGGCCATATAAAGGAGCACAAGTTTGGTGTGGGATTCGTGGTGGGAGAGAGACTCCGTCGCCGAGTACTATCATTCACTGCCGTGAATGAACATCTAGCCACAATCCGCATCAAAGCGATGTTCTTCAACATATCGCTGATTTGCGCCCACGCCCCGACGGAAGAGAATGACGATATGACCAAAGATGCCTTTTATGAGTGCTTGTAGCGCACTTATGAGAGATGCCCCCGCCACGATGTCAAAATCGTGCTTGCCAACTTCAACGACAGGGTGGGCAAAGAAGGTATCTTTGGCACTACGGTCGGTAAATTCAGCCTCCACGAGGAAACATCCCCAAATGGGTTGAGGCTGATCGACTTCGCCGGGGCCCGAAATATAGTTATATGTAGTACTACATTCATCAAGCTACCTGGCTGTCTCCGGATCGAAAAACTACCAACCAGATCGATCATGTTGTGATAGACGGAAGACACGTCTCCAGTGTTTTAGATGTGCGTGCGCTCCGAGGTCCTAACATCGACTCGGACCACTATCTTGTTGCAGCCAAGATTCGCACCCTCCTCTGTGCAGCAAAAAACGTACGCCAACAAACACAAGGAAGGTTCGACGTCGAGAAGCTGCAATCACAACAGACAGCCGAACGATTTTCTACTCGGTTTGCACTCCTGCTCTCTGAGAGCACTCGTCAACAACTCGGTATAAGGGAACTGTGGGACGGCATTTCAAACTCCTTACGTACAGCTGCAACCGAAACCATTGGTTTTCGGAAAGCGCAAAAGAACAGCTGGTACGACGAGGAGTGCCGTGTCGCAGCGGAGAGAAAACAGGCTGCCTATCTCGCAACGTTACGATCGTCTACAACACGTGCGGGATGGGATAGAAAGAGGCCGAAATGCGTGAGTACGAAGAGCTTGATAAGCCGGCCGACAGGGGCAATGCTCGAAAACTCTACGAAAAACTTACGGCTGTGTAAACTGACGTTAAGCGGCACCAAAAGCTCCGTCAGGATCGGGAAGAACCTCTCCGAGCCGTTTGATACCAAACGAGGTTTCAGACAAGGCGACTCCCTATCGTGCGACTTTTTCAATCTGCTGCTGGAGAAAATAGTTCGAGCTGCAGAACTTAATCGAGCAGGTACAATCTTTTATAAGAGTGTACAGCTGCTGGCGTATGCCGATGATATTGATATCATCGCGTAAGCGGTGTCTACCGCAATTAAGAAGAAGAAGTTGAATGAGTAAGCAGTCAGCAATCTGTTCCTTCGTTTCCATAGTTTGCAACGCCCGCAAGTGAGCATTTACGGTATCGCTGAGTTCTCGAGGTTTGACAACTCTATCCCCCTCTACCCTCTTGAGCTGAAAAATATCTCTGATATGAGCCTGGAAATTCAAGCGTTTATTATCAAGTCTAGCCTCTAGCAAATTAAGAGCCTTATGATAATTTTGTTCACTTATCTCTAATGAACGAATGGTGTCCAACGCTGCATCACGTAGACTTGACCGAAGGTGCTGGAATTTCTCAATTCTTGTTAAGTCTACGTCCTGATGTACAACGGTGTTGAGCATCGAGAAAAAATCTGGCCAATCCAAATATTTACCGTTGAACGTTGGAATTTACAGGACCGGTAACCTCTGCCTTGGCTGAGAAACAATATTTGAAGTTTGATCGCCAGCAAACGGCCGCGTCGTAGAGCTGTGAGCTTCGGAAGCTCTGCAAGCGTACCGCTGACGTGTCAGCTTGGTTTTTACCTCGATATAGTGGTTGGTAAATTCCGCTAAAAGATCATCGGCGTCTTTGTCCTCTAGTTGCGTGTAGAGAGCATCAAACCATTTTTCTAGCCTTTCCACTTGCTAGACACGTACCTCCACGGCAGCTTCGTCGAATTCACGCAAGACATCAAAAGTCAACGTGTTGTGGAGTACGGTGACTTGTTGGATAAATGAATCCAGCTTCTTCTTGGCTTCCGCCGATTCCATTTTCTTCGGTGCCATTTTTTTGTCAAAGACCGTAAAGTTTTAAATAAATTTACGAAATTGTTATTACGATTTTATTGCCCGTGGAAATATTTCGGAAGAAGAACAACGAATTTAATTATTTTATTTATAACTTTATAATTAAATTACTAATTTAATTATAAGCTGTGTAAGCTGACGTTGAGCAACATCAAAAGCTCCGTCAGAATCGGGAAAGACCTCTCCGAGCCGTTCGATACCAAACGAGGTTTCAGACAAGGCGACTCTCTATCGTGCGACTTCTTCAACCTGCTTCTGGTCAAAATAGTTCGAGCTGCAGAACTAAATATCTCTATTGCTCGAACTATTTTGACCAGAAGCAGGTTGAAGAAGTCGCACGATAGACCATAGGTACCATCTTCTATAAGAGTGTACAGTTGCTGGAGTATGTCCACGATATTGATATCATCGGCTTCAACACCCGCGCCGTCAGTTCTGCTTTCTCCAGACTGGACAAGGAGACAAAACAAATGGGTCTGGCAGTGAACGAGGGCAAGACGAAATGTCTCCGGCCATCAAACAAACAGTCGTCGCACTCGCGACTTGGCACTCACGTCACTGTTGACAGTCATAACTTCGAAGTTGTAGATAATTTCGTCTATCTTGGAACTAGCGTAAACACCACCAACAAAGTCAGCCTAGAAATCCAGCACAGGATAATTCTTGCCAACAGGTGCTACTTCGGACTGAGTAGGCAATTGTGAAGCAAAGCCCTCTCTTGACAAACAAAAACCAAACTATATAAGTCACTCATAATTATCGTCCTGTGAGCTGTACAAGATATTCGACGACATTGACATAGTTC